>JAXCHB010000125.1:1200000-1585797 GCA_036926305.1 Uropetala carovei
GAAGGGTAGAAATGATCGTTTGGTATTTTCTGTTCTGTCGCAATTAGAGAGATATTCGTAACATGGCACAGTGACATGATTAAATTTCTGAAGGTCCGTGCATATACCATAAATCGTTATCTGCTTTGGCGTAAAAAATATTAAACAGAATTTCTACTGCAGTACTTTTCGTAGGCAGTTTTATTTTGCGAAACAAATAGCTGTTGCTATCCTCCATTCTGGTCCCTTTTTCCTTCTCACACTTCGTCAGTAACACTTGAGGAAATGCCCTCTAACAAGAGGGTTTGTCATAGGAAACTCCGAATGGACTCACAAAAAGAGATAAGTAGCGCGTGTAATCCTTTCTTCATAAAGTCACACGTGCGCGCGGATTTACATACGTACCTACGTGAATTTTAAGTGAGAAAGTTAAATGTAGGCTGAGGCAAAAACTAGCGAAACTGCGAAGAGAAAGATAGAGCCTTGGGGGCCATCTTCCCATATCTGCGTAATGAAAAATGGCACGGCTTTTCAAAAGGGGTCGCACGGAGAGGGGAAGTGGGGGTTATGCGGACGGAGCAAAAACTGGGAAAGGGAAAGCGAGAGTGGAAGAAGAAAGGAGGAAAGAGCTCAAAAAATAAAATAAAAACCTTCAAGGGAAAGAGATAACAAACAAAACTTTTTTTTTAAAGAGGAGAAAGAGTTCGTCGGTGGCGGAATATTAACGGAGGGCGGAGAGGAGGGAGTAGGGGCAGAGCGCGAAGGGGCGGGAAGGGGGGAAAGGGAATTTTCTGTCCTCTTTCTTTTGCCGACGTGTCAACCAATGAGACTGTGAAAATGGGATCCGGCAGGAAGGCACGTCGCATTATCAAAAAAATGTATACATATAATTTATAAAAAAAACGAGAAAAAAAACAGGAAGGAAGACCTAAAAACCTTTTGTTTTGCGCAGATCAGGAAGCGAGAATGAATGCGCGAACTAACGCGTTTGTGGGATAATGGCGCGATGCCAAAGATTTGCGAGTTTTCGTATCGCTTTTCATTTGTTGTTACGTAGCTCTTCTAAGAGAATAGCATTGAAAGTTGTCCCGACAACTTAGAAATGTTTTTTTTTTGGAAGGACTTACATATATGGCCGACGAATAACATACGGTGTAATTTCATGTTCTGACGCGTTTATGCATACGATATACCTACGTACGTATAGTGGTTTCATAACGAGGACTTTTTTAGATATATAAAGTGTAAATGTATATACATGGACACTAACGTTAATAATTATAATCGTTCTCTGAAGACGAAATATAGGAGCCGAGTACTGGGTTTCAAATTATTTCTCTTCGTTAAAAAAGCACGTCATACTGACAATGAGTTGTTTTCGATTAAAGGCGATCCGCATATTTATTATTTTCTCCACGGAAGGTTTGTAATTTTAACTCGTGGATTCCATAAAACTTCTAGCTTGATTTTTAAAGCCTGTGATTTTAATTTAAAGATATTTTGTGAGTGTACATTCCATTCTATTCGAAATATTCGCATCTAGAGAGCTCTCAGGTAATGCAAACTATTTGGGGGAATCTTACCTGAATATCGCCCAGTTAATATTTTGTCATATATATATTCGATTCCGACTTCGTATCGGAATCGATCGCTCAAAAAAATATCTCGATTAAAATAACGACAACTCATAAGTCCCGCAGATAAAAAAATATCTTTTTGGTCGTAAATATAAAAGAGAGGAAACTTTCAGCGGTGAGCCTACCATTCTCACT
The DNA here is from genome assembly GCA_036926305.1 of Uropetala carovei. NCBI lineage: Eukaryota > Metazoa > Arthropoda > Insecta > Odonata > Petaluridae > Uropetala > Uropetala carovei. The sequence continues at coordinate 1,201,752 of JAXCHB010000125.1, forward strand.
CATCCTCTCCTTCTCCGCAAAACGAGGAGGAATAACGGGCGTGCGAACGGGATTCGCAGACTCTTAAACCATTAAGCGGTAAAAGGAGGAGGCGGAATAATTTTGCGTTGCACATATAATCGCAATATCTCCGAACGAGGGCATGTGGATTACGGAGCAGGTGTCCCCCGGAAAACAAACTTGCCGCCTCAAGGATCCCACGGCGACGTTAAATTCTGAAAGTGCGGGAATGGAGAAATGATTTTGCAGACTCGAAGGGTAAGGCGAGATAGGATGGGGGAAAAGAATAATGAGGGAGGGGAGTAAGGATTATAAATGGGGAGAGACAGAGGGAGAGAGAATAGACGGGGTGGAGAGAAGGGGAGGAGAGAATGGGAGGGAGGGAATGAAAGAGACTAAATTGGATGCGAAGGAGGGAAAAACAAGACAAGATGAAGAAAGTTAAAACGGAGAAAATAGAAAGCGAAAGTAAGATTCAAGCGTAGCGGGGGGAAGGGGGAGGGGGGGGACCAGAGAATGAGTGCGAAGTCTACGGTGGACCAATCCAGAGGCTCCCAGAAAGAGGTAGGGTTTTTGGAATGTAGGCGTTAAAAGAGCAGAACGGTAAGAAGAAGTGTCGATTCTCAGTAGAGCCGTAAGTCAGATGTTGTCTGCAAAGAGGAAGCATTGGCCCCTGGGGAAGGGGGAGGGCGCCGTAGAAGGGGAAAGAATGAGAGAGAGAAAGAGAGTGAGGGAGTATAAGAACAGAGGGAGAGATAAAGAGAGGACAGACAATTCTAAGAAGAGAGAGAGTGAACCAGGTATGTAAATGGTGCGAGAGGTAAGGGAGGGGGGGGAATTTGGCTGGAGAGAGAAAGAGTGAGAGGGGAGGGGCCAGGTTTGGAAATGGAAGGTGAGAATCAGAGAGGAAGATAGAACCTCACTACTCTCTCTCTCTCTCTGTCTCTCTATCTCTCTCCGAAGCTTTTTCGGAAGGAGGGAATAGATTCTGCGACCAAGGAAAAAATATGGGAAGCGTGGAAAGAGTTATGCGAGCAAGGAGAATGGGAGAATCAGGTGGGGGGAGGCAGAGGAGCAGGTGGGTGCAAAAAGAATGGGGAAACAAAATGGAGGAAGAAGAATATAGTGCGAGGAAGTTTTTTGGGAGAGAGAGAGAGATACTGGGTAGGATGGTGAAGGTGGGCTTGTGTGGAAGGAGAGGTTGGGTCAATTAAAGGAAATTATGGGCAAAGAAGAGAAGGGTTTTATATGAAAATAAGAGGGTCTAGGGAATGGAAGGGGGGAATAGGAGGGGACGATGAATGTGCAGTTGAAAGGATAAGGAAGATAGGAGGGATGAATAACTTTTCCGGACAAGAATGAAAAAAAAATTGGAAGCATAGGAAAGGCTGTGGTGCATCGAATTGTTATGCTCGACCACACTTGAAAAGAGGAGAGAGAGAGAGGCTGAAATGAAGCTAAAAAGCGAGACGGCACGAGGAATGAGTCGAAAACTGAGGTGAAGAAAAAAGAGGTTGCGACGAATGTAACGAATCATGGGAATGATTTGATGAAGGAATTTGAACGGGAAAGGGAAAATCTTACCAAAAATCAATCGAATTTTTTAGTAAGTACACGCACAATCGATCCAGTGATAGGATGGAGTGAGCGGGTGGGGGGTAATAGCGAAGGTGCTTGTGAAAATAATTTTCTAAATTTTGAAACGAGGAACTAAATACACAAGCCAAAGGAAACTCGAAACAACGCGTGTGCATGCTTTCAGAATACTGATGTGGCAGCGGGGAAATTGACTAATAAAAAAAGAAAATTAACGCACGGCGAATTTTAACGGTTGAGGTTTATTAAACTAGCAGCACTTAGCAAAAAGGTTTTGGAAAGACAACCAGAAACCAAAAGGAAATTAGAATATTGCGAAATTAAGACGAATAAGAATAAGGAGATTAAAAAGTAGCGTGAACAAAAATGAAAGAAAAACTTGTTTTTTTCGGTAAAGGAGCCAAAAGCTTTGGAAGAAATAAAGGGAAACGAAGAGTTTTGAGGAGAAGAATGAAATTAAAAAGGTGAGAAAAAGTTGATAAAGTAATTAAGATAGGGTGGAGGAGGATAGGAGTAATTGAACGAACAGGGACGATACAGTGTTTGAATAGTGTTAAGCGGGCTGTAAACTTGGCACGCAATGCGAAAAACAAAAGAGAGAAGAGGGAAAAGAGATTTTTAAAGTTAGAGAAAGAGATTCAAAGTTGGAAGCGAGTAAGGAAGGAACCGTTGGATCTATTCTTGTGTGTGTGTGTGTGGAAAAGTGAGTAAATAAGATGCAGGAAGAGATAAGATGGAAAGAATGGAGAGATGCGAAAGAGAGGAGAAGATCCGACTTGGGGGGGGGGGAAGGAGAGAAGGAAAGAGGGAGAGGGGAGGAAGTGGGGAGATGGGAGGAAAATGAGATGGAGATAAAAGGGGTAAAGTGTGGGAGGAAGACATAAAAGAGGTATGAAGTTGAGCTAAGGCAAACAGATGTTTTTATTAAGGCAAGGTTGAGCGATGGCGTGGAAGTAGGGGTCAGAAGGGGGGGGAGGGCTTGGCACATGGAGTGGGGAGGTAATTATAATGAGAGTGGAGATAGGGCGGTTAGCTAAAGCCGAGGAGTACAAGTGAAAGGAAGAGAAAAAAATCCTCTTGATTCGAGTTGGGGAAACGGTTATGGCGATAATGTTTATGGATGAAATTATTTCTTTCCCGTTGAAGCTCTTAAGATTATAATAAGGCAAAGAGGACCGGAATGCGTAATACTTTTAACTTTAACTTCATTGGCGATAAATAGAACTTTAGGGTCCCGGAAAAGTATGAACTCGAATTATACTACTTTCGCTGCCTTAATTAATTTTTGTGATACCAATTCCCGACATTAGGCTAAATACCGTTTGATGTTATTTTCTGTGCGAAGAAACCGGCTCCTAATTAGGAATTCTTTGAACAGCGAATGCTAAAATTTATATAATGAGAATCTCAATCCCCTGTAATTTCCTCCATGCCGAAATTTCTTTTTAAGCTAAAGTATTTATGATTAGATTACATTTCCAAAAGAATACTCGTCATTTCAATCTCAATAGTTTCAGTAACGCTACACCGACCAACAAATTTAAGGACTTTTTTGTTTTATGAGTGAAAATTAGTAGTCCTTAAATTTTTATGCTTATAACTAAAATAATCTTATCAATCTTCTAGCGCTCACATTTTAAAAGAAATATATAAATTGTATATTATGTAATAGTAAAAAATTACTTCAATCTTTTCTCTGGATTATTTTTATCAAATTCATTTGAAAGTCATCTATAATTCTGTCAGTGCCTGTCGTTATTAGGCATGTTTTTGGGTTTCTCTCATAAGTGACTACCAGAATTATTTCGCTCCATTATCCTTCAGATCATTCCTTCCGGAGGATTCTTTCTTCACGCTCATCTCTAGCTGCTCTTAGGTTCGGTGGGAAGAGATAGTTAATGATGATAATTTTTAGAGACACGTTGAATTCCATTGATTTGTATGCCTTACGCGTTTCTCTCGCGTGTTTTTTCAAATTTCGGACTGGTGCTATCTAGAAAACTGTTAAATGTAGCTTTCAGATGTACGTCTTCAAATATATCCAAAACTTAGTCTAATCTACCGTGTTTCAAGACCTCTGCTGTTTGCGAGCGCTAAAACATTTCTTCATTGGTCTTATCTTCCGTGACTAGTTTCTGGATACCATACCTGCAAAACAGGAAATTATGGAGGGATTTTTGGCTAAAATAATGTTTATGGTGAGATCGTTCGTATAGATGGTTGTCAGAATACTATTATTTAGGGTTTTGAAATCAAAGAAAGTTTTTTATTAGAAGTAAAATTATTATCCTCTAACATGAACACGGTTTAAGTTGGATGACGGTAATTTTGGAGAACTTGTCACGCTATGGCTGGAATCCAATCATAAAAACTTTAAGAAAACTAGCTTTTTTTTAATCAATGAATAAGCAATGATTGATTTGTTGGTGGATGCACATGTGGTTCTGAACTATTTTGTCCATATATGAGAAATATTAAATGCCAGTTTAATTAGTGTTCATCCGTTTATCTTCGTTTGTTCGATGATTTACGGTGTAATATGATAGTTTGTTTTAGAAATTTATTGTCATTAGAATAATTTAATTTAGAATTTAGAAAAAAAAGATTCTATAAAACACGCATTGCTGTTTTTTTTTACTTAACAGATTTTCTTAAACTCAGTATTTTATTGAATAGACCGCTAAAATCTTACTCCACCAAAATGCATACCGTGACCTTCCCGTTATTAAGGAAACGGTCTCCTTCACAAACCATAAGCTTCCTCCCTTCTCCGCTTTCCACTGTTCGTACTCCCTACTTATTACCCCATTTCTCTCTCTCTCTCTCCATTTTGCGCTTTAACCTCGTTTTGTGCCTCTCATACTTGGCTTTTAAACAGTCTCTCCCCATATGTACGCGTTCTAAAAGCAAAACTTTTCTACTCGCCTCGCACTCTTCGCCTCCCATTTAGGTTATTCCACCTTTCTCATCACTTTACCCTTATGAAACTCCTTTAGTGCTTTCGCAATTATCCTCTTTTTATATCCTATCACCTACCTATCTCTCCCCAGCCTCTTACCTTTCTTGTTAACTCGCCTTACCCCCTTAGAAGATCTTCCTTTGACACGGCACTCGAGGTTGGATGAATGGAGCATTTGTAACCCAGGTTCCTTGAACGCGGCATTACAACAAAAGCCGACTGCTTTTCTTCGGTTTCTCAAATAATAGAACGAGCTTTTTTCTCCCTCCGTTGCCTTCCTTTCGTGTTTTTCTCGTCAGACAAAAATAACTTTTTTTCAGCCTACCCTTTTTAGAGTTATTCAAACGCTTTCAAAGTAAATATGCACAAATAAATACACTGGATCTTGTTAGTTTTTTGAAAATTTCCTCCTGCTCCACGGCGGGAGAATAAAAACTTCCACTTTGCTTTCGAAAATTTTTCTTAACGGCGTATAGAAACATTCCTCCTCGTCTATTCTCATCTCGCTACGCGTTTTTGAAGTTTTATGCGAAGAGCCGCTAGCTGTACGGTTTAGACTTATTTTTCTTCGCGAATAAAGCGATTTTTTTGCTGTTCAATGTCAGAAAATTATAACGGAGAAATCCATAAAAATTATTTTTATGGAGAAAGCGTAACGAAAAGTAATTTATACCTCATTCCAATCGACTATCATCGAACCATTAATTTTAATGCCAATTACACAATATGACTAACTTAAAAACGAATATCACGATATTTCATCTTTATGTGAATTAAAATAGTTTTAATCGGTCTAGTATATCCAAAAGAGGAAACGAGTAATAAGCCAGTATTTGAAACATAATTTTTATAAGCTCTTCCATAAATTTTTAAAAAACTCGGACTTTCATTATTAATTTTTAATGAATGAAATACATTATTCCACGTTTAGAAGTCCACTGTAAGATAGAATAACACCGTTCGAGACGAGAGAATTGATAACGGAGTTCAACGGATGCAGTTTTTATGAACCATGTTATGGTATTCACAATTATTTAGAAGATAATTTGTAATTCCATCAAGATATGTTTCACTACCCGCCTCTGCATGGAATTCCTCTATTCCTCAGAAGTATTTCACCGACCAATTCTCAAAGGAAATTGAGTCGCAGACCGTAGCCATTAATGACCTAGACTTTATGGTCGTCCGTAGGGCCACACCGGGTCTCACCTGCCTCGGCAAAGCATTTGGGCTTGCCCAGGGGAAATTTCGCACTGCTCTCCGAGTGTCTACATCGATCAAACGAGCGAAACGCATCCTACCTAAACCAACAATTTTGCGATGAAAATCTTATTCCTTAAAAATATAATTACGTGCTTTCCACTGACATTTTTATCATTTTATGTTTTGAGTGCGTGTTAGAACAAAAAATAAACTGAAATAAGGTTAAGACTAAATTTTCAAGAAATTGTGGGAACTACATGAAATCAATTTAAATTTTCTTCTTTTTTTCTCGATACTGGCACTATTGACGATCTGAGTTAATAATCTCAAAATTTTTATAGCTTAGCTAAAATTCCGCAGAATATTAAATATATTTTTTAGAATAATCGTGGCCTTTAGGCACATAAGGCAGGAATTAACCCCCATTTTACATTATACACGCCTTTAATGCACACCCACCAATAATTATTTTTTTAAGTCAAACCCGTTTAAAATTCGTTATTGACGACAGAACTCAATTATTTTTTGTTAGCTCCAACTTCAGCGAAAACGGTACCCGAGGGTGCCAATCGCTCTAATTCCAAAATCAAGCCATTAAAAGAAAAAAAACGTAAACAAAGGGAGATTTATTTGGAGTTGCATTAACGCCGCGTCGGAGTAACCCGTGCGTTGACTGTGCAAACCCTCTCGGATCCAATCAGAGTTGTGAGACGTTCCGAATGAACCATGTAAACCCCTTGGCGCTTTAGCGGCACTGGGTGAAATAGAGCAAGAGAAGAGAGGTCTTCTGTTCGGTTCCCGGAACGCTGGAACACCAGGACCTGGTGCAAAATAATTCCTCGATGTCCCACTCGTCCTTTTTATTTTTTAAATTCCCTCTTAATGTTTTATTTCTTTGGCGCGTCCTTTTCTTCCGCTCGTGGAGATTCGCCGTTCACAATCAATCCTTTGTTCTCCGGGTGCTTACATTTCATCGAAGTCGCCGTATATTCTGTTCTTACCGTCGTCCGCCTCACTAATTTCAAACGAACGTTTCTCTCGTTCCTCTACCTCTACCCAATTTTCTCTTCCATTTCTGTCGATATACCCAATTTCCTAACTGGCCTTCGATATTTCCCCGTTTCCCATTTCGTTTTTTTCCTCCTTAACTTTTCGTCGTTAAGCAAGTCTTCCATCTTAGCCTTTCTCTCGGGTTTAAAAAAAAATTCCCATCAATAAAAAAAATCGATTTTAACGGTTGACTCCCGTTTGTAATATCCCGTTGTAATATCTGTCCATATTTTATTCTCTGGTATACTCATACTTATCAAAGGATTACTTTCTCTTTCATAAGTTCCCTTCTCCCGCTATGCAATATCCCTTTTTACTTTCTCTTCTTATTAATCTATGGTGGGTCTCTCCTCCATGTTTAACAACCTATCCATTTCTTTGCCGCTTATCTTTCTCTCTCCGCGCGACGATGGCTTTCCATTTCAGAACGTATGCACTCCCCCCCTCCGCCCACATCCCCTCTTCATTTTCCATAACGGGTTAAGGCGATAATCCCGAAGGCAAACCGGAAAAGGGGTTTTTAGAAGTGGGGTGAACCATCAAAATGGGAAATAATTTTAGAGCCCTTCCAGGAATAAAAGGATGACATGCTAATCTCGGCGATATTATCCCGAAGCAATAACGATAGTAATTTGTCTTCCTTTTAAAATGTATCATCAAATTATGAAATTTACGGCGTGAGTGTCTCGGTGCCCCTAACGGATTTTTTACTGTAAATTTTTACTTTCGGAAAAAATATTTCTTTGTGCGAAATCGACGGTGGTGAGGGCCAAAAATGGCACGTGATTTTTCATGTTACAGATTATAAGCGAGTCGTATTTCATAAAGTTTTATGAAGTGCAATTTTGATAGTAATACGATATAACTGCCTTTAAAATGTATTATCATATTCAGTAATTTTTGGCGTGGATATGTTTTCCTACACGTTTTTTTGTCGCAAATTTACTTTCGAGGAAAAATTTTCCTGCTTGGGAAGTTAATGATATTTTGTGCCGAAAAGAACAATGGATTATCGCAAGTTATTAGGCGTTAGGCATCTTTCAAATTTTTTATGAGATGCAATTTTGATCATAATATAGCAGGTATAATTGCTAGTTATGACTCATAATCCACACCAAAGTACTGACTTGTTTTATTTTTCTCCGTATTTGAAACTCTCATCAAGTTGAGATTGGTTATCGCCATCCATATAAAAATTAATTCTTAGTAGTAAATATTTTTGTTTGAAATAATGATGTGATTCGATTGAGGCGTGGAAATATAGCCAGGGATATATAATTTATATAGCAGATATTAATCGCGTCTTAAACGAAAAATAATAGGAAAAACTCCTGATTTAGTTTTTTTTTATTACATAGGGACTGAGTGACTTTCACTTCATTGTGCTACTTATAACAAAGAACATACATATGTGTACAGAAAATCTCCAGTTTTAAACACAAAGGCCTGACCTATTAATGTTTCTTAAGCAATTTAATAATGTGATAACATTGTCCAGTTTGCAAAAAATCTCAATCCTACAGTCATGGCGGGGAAAAATGCGAACCTCTTAAATCTGTGCTCTGAAACAAAATTGATGTCCGATGAAAAAAGCTGTCTTTCTGTGTTTTTTCTCTGTTAATTAAACTCTAGTTACGTTCCAATGCTTTTAGGAGAGGCGAAAATCGACTTCTGTGGAATCTGCGTTTCTCTCTCTCTCTCCGATTCCTCTCTCTCTCCTTTCGAATGGAATCGGCCGTCGGAATACAAGTGATATCCTGCGCTAATTAAACTTTGTCTAATTGAAAATGGTCCCACAAAAACGCTACTTTAGCATGGGGGAAGTGTTTGAAAGTATTTTTATCTAATTAAATTGGTGGTTATTGCTTCATCGAATTTAAGCGTTATTTGTGACAAAGGTCAAATCCTGCGAAATGGATGAAAAATGTACATTAAAAAAAAACAGAACCCTTCGCAAGGAATTGTTTCACTTTCTGCAGCTTAAGTATTCTATAGATGTGCTGTTTAAACCCGAATGGACTATTCTGATTTCTAAACTTTTCATAGATTGAAAAAAAGATTTGAAGTTTTGTTGTTTTATTTATAGTAGATTTGATACATTTTTAACATTATAATTAATTTGTTTAGAATGTACTATTAGGTAAAAATAAATATTATCTATGTTATTTTGTCACAAGCAATTATATAATCTAATATATAAAATAGACTTCGTCGTCGTCAGTGGGAAATCGGAACCCTGTAATACTATTTTTAACAAACTTTCCGAGTAGCTAGAAGATTGACATTTGGTAGGAATGTACCTACGGCTCTTAAAGTAGAAGCCATTTACGAAAAATAAATTTCCAAAATCGTCCCGGGTTCGATTCCCGAGAATGATTTCCATTCCTCATAATATAACATGGAAAACTCGATATTTCGACCTGCAACCTTATTTTATTTTGCTTATTAAAATTCACATATTTGACCTATGATTTTCGGACTGGGACTGTATTAAAGAAAAATAAATGCAGTTTCCTATTCTTATCGCCTTTTATCGCTTTCGAATCTAAATATTTCGAATTTAACGTTTTAATATTATATTTTGACAAAATTTAGCGTTTTTAACGTGAAGTTGACTTGCCAACCGATTACATTGCTAAAACTCGAAATCCTATTACTCTCACGTATGCTCACGTTTTCTCCGGACCTCCATGGACCTTCCCGGCCCAATTCATAGGTATCAGACGTATCTCAGAATTAGTTTTTACTTTCTCCAATATACATAGTATAGAGAAAGTATTGTTTTCATGAAAAAATTCGAAATCGAGATTTCAACGGAAATACACACGAATTTACGTCACGTTGCCATCGTAAATGATATGTTTGTTTCTTTCGTATTTTATCAATAAGCTACCGTAAGGAATGCATTTTAATGAAACCCAGTACCTGCCAGATGAATCGGAATACTTAAGTTGGATCAAGTTTATTTGTGTCAATTCACACTAAAATATATGTCTGGCATAACCCGGGCATCGCCGGGTACTTTCAGCTAGTATATTATAAAATGCTTCTGAAAATAGGAGCACGTAATAGTTGACTTCTTAATTTGATGACTGGCATCTCTCTAAAATTGAGTATTAACTTATATATAAGAATAGGCCTGAGTATAATTATTAATCATTCATTGCACGTTTGTCATTATTTTGGCTTATTTTCAAAATTTTAGGCGTATTTACGGCAGTTTTTTTAAAAAGTGTATTAGTTTTGTAATACCATTTTTTTTACATTAATATCCCTGTCGAAACTTTTTCCCGGGTCAAAGATTTCTTTTCGTTTTTTTTAGTAAGAGGCGACGGTAATTATCGTTTCAGCTCGAATCTTCGAAAACACACATCGTCCAACAAAGAAATCATCTCCAAACTCAATATCCCGGGCGGATAATTACCAAATGTGACAAAATAGGAATAGAAAGGCCTTTCATAACAGGATTTGAGAGCGTCGCTTGGGAGGAAGCCTGGGTGGGATTTTATGGAGGCTACGGCGAGGAAAACGACGGTAAAATAACAAGCGTGGAACTTCGGTAAACTCCCGCGGCTCCAGACGATTTATGATGGCGATCAACAATCAAGTCACCCCAAAGTCCTACATACTTGATTGCTCTAAAGGTACACTCCCCCACCCCCTTCCTCTTCCCGGTTGAATACACGCCCTTACTCCTGCCTAAAACCCCTTTTCCTCTTCTCCCGACTAACATCCATTGTCCTCCTCTTCCTCCCACCCTTTAACGCAGCTCTCCTCCCCCTCCCCCCCTCCCCCTCCTCCTCTCTCATCCCCTTGCCGCCGCATCACCTTTGTCTCCATCAGATCCCTGTTCAGGTTATCCGATTACAAGGGTGCTCCGTGACTTTCATTGCCAAAACGCATGGATTCCCCATTACTTAATTCTTGGCTCCTGGTCCTCCAAAACCTCTTTATCTCATTTTCCCTCCCGGTACTTCCTCCACCTCTCTCTCGCTCTCTCTCTCTTTTTCACGCGCCTACACACGCACACAAACAGAGAGTCTTAATGCTCGCAAGGGACCGTGCCGGAAAAGTTCGCTGTAGTCCCTCCACCAAATGAGAGGGTATATTCTGCTCCGTGCTTTTATTAAAACCGCACTCAATGGGTGATAAATTCCTACGCAGGAGTGGATTACTAGACAAGTCTCTCTCCTCTCTCACTTTCTCCTCTTCCCGGAGGGTTAAAGAGGAGGAAGAAGAGGAGTGCGAGTTCGCCGGACTTCGTTATCGAGTGGACTTAAAACGCTCTTTATGCCCGAAGGCGTAAGAAGTGAAATGGGTGAGCGAGCAGGAGATTCGGAATTGGGAGTTTTTCTTCCGAGTGAGGAGAGAGAAGAGAGAGAGAGAGCACAAGATCGAAAGAAGAGGAGGGACTAAATAAGAGGACGAAATGGCTAATAAAATTCTGCTAAATTAAGGGAATTTATAATTACGATATGAAAGATCTGGAGCATTAAGTGTATGGTTTGGAGGAAAATTTGACAGTCTTATCGGAAATTTAAGAAAAAAATATAGGCACCTGTTTAAAGATAAAGTTTATTTTTCAAATGTAATATTGCGGAAGTGCTTCTGTTCCTGGTGGAGTTAATTGCATTTTATGAAAAGGAAACTATGTGATAAGTTTTCCATCTGCAGGTTAAAACGTCTTAGCTAATATTACATATTATAGGTCGAACTAGTTCTTTAAAACTTTAAATGTATAGACAACTGTGAATCATAAACGACCACACTATTCTATCATTGGTAAATTCTTTTATTATTAACTTCTTACGATTCCGTTGCGGTATATATAATAAGCCATATGAAACGAGAAAGAATTTGTTATTGTGTCAATAAAGCGCTCTCTTCATGGAAAAGTCACTCTACTAAATTAAATAATAAATTTCGCGAAATAATAAAGTTATTATATTAATAATTATTAAATGATTTGGCGTTGAATACTCTATTTTCTAAGTTTAGATTAATATTTGCGTTATCTCGCTATTCTCAAGTTATACTAAAATATTCTAACTTTTTAGCCGCACTCAAAATTAATTATATCTGTCGCCTTAACGAGATTACAAATATCCCGAAACTACTTCTACGCAGCATTAATTTTGGTTAGGGTTACCATACGTCCCGGATTGACCGGCATTGTCCCGGTTTTGAGGTCTTGTCCCGGCGTCCCGGCCAGTTTGCTGTTTTGTCCCGGAATCAACGTAAATATAAATATTTCCACATATACACTCACTGTTAATGTACTCAACCAAAAGATTTTTGCAAATTTGCAGAAGTTGAGTACAAAAATATTTTAAAACAAGGCAACACGATATTTATTTCCCTTTTACCGGCTTTGATACATTTGAAGGTCTAAAAACCTATTTCGATTCACGAGAACAGTGACCACAAATAATTTTAAAAATTTTGAAGACCCATGTGGAGAAGTGTATTTGCGATTTGCCCTCGGACGACTCAGTTTATTTAATAAAGCAATATAAACGTAGAAAAAACTAACGCTACTGTAACAAACATAGCCTGTGAAAAACGAAATTGAAAAATTATTTTGCAAGAATGTAAGGATAACTGTTTCATCCTACAAGGGGCTTAAATTTTATTAACGAAATTCGACGAATCTGGGAATGCGATTTCTAAAACGTTAATCAAAGAATTTGACGCTTTTTATGTTAGACGATTATCATACATATCGTTGTGGCAAACAGTTTTGAAGAAACAGAATCATTTAATTGGGTAAATACATAGTACATTCAATTGGCACGTGGTTGAAAAAACAGCGCAAACCATCAGTCAAAGATATGGAAAGCTTTTAATTGGTATCGACAATCTTTTCGATGAAGTATGTTCAGCAAAGCAATTTATGTTCATAATAACAGAAAGAGAAGCTGGGATGAGGAAGGGACGAATTTCGAAGATAGATAGATTGAACTTTTTAGACATTTTCTCGAACAGAATATTGCAATTGTCAATCTAACGGAATTTATTGAATAGGTAGGTATTCTGTTTACCCGGAACATCAGCTCCAGTAGAGCGACTTTTCTCTATTATGAATAACGTGCGGTCCCTAGTCCGAAGTAGTAGCGCACACAGGATTACAGGATTCTGTCAAAGAGGGAGGGGAGGTTCGAAATATTTGACAAGCACAAAAGTTGTATGCAAGTTATATCATTGTCGCGTATTTCATTGTTTATTATATTTATGTTAAAAGCAAAGGGCCAAACCTTCTCCTATTTCTTTCTGACGACGTCCATGAACCCTGACTTAAAATAACGACTTATATTTCCACAGTTTAGAAAAACCACAATTTTCCGAGGGGGGTCGGGACCAGGTGGATCCCCCCCCCCTCTCCCCGTTTGTGCGCCACTGAACCGAAGTAGCATGGATGAAAGTACAGGACGAGCGATATTACAGAGTAAAATCGATATTGATTTGAATTGTGAAGAATTTTATGCTAAAATGATAAAATGTTTTTGGATAAAGTCATGTCTAGCGACAAATATAACTGGTTTAGTAAACAGTAAGATTGTATTTAGTAACAATAGTATTGTATTGATATATTTAATATTGAATTATTAGAAATATTCCGTGTTTTTTTCTTTTAGATATTTCTTGACAACCCTCTTTCCGTCTTCACATCCTCATAATATTCCTTTTTGGTTTTTGAAAATGTATAAAACGGAAAAGAATAGAAATAATGTATATATAAACAATAAAAAATAAAAGACTAGGCTACCCGGATTTTGTTCCGGTCATGTTAGATTATGTCCCGGATTTGTCCCGGTTTTTCTTTTCCAGTAATTTTTTATCCTTGAATATATGGTAGCCTTACTTTTGGTGTTCTATAACGGACATCTTGAAAATCCCGTTCTCCCACACCGCTTGCTCAACCATTCAAAACCGTCCTCTCTCGGCGGTATTATCCAAATTTTCCCGTTATTGCGTTGAACCAAACTCATGTTACACAATCCCTTTCACAGCCTAATACGTACACCTCTATTTTGCCGTCCTTCAGCTATCCTTAACAGGACGGTACAACGCACTAATCCCTTTTCCTCCTCGCCAATAATTCTTATTTCCTCAATGGCGATCTCTATTGTTCCAACATTCGCAGAATGCCTCTGACCCTTTCACAAAGCATGCATCCAAGGAAGGGGCGTGTAAGAGAGGTAGGACGATAGTCGTGTCCTTCTCGGAAATCCCTCAACACCTTCTCCCTCTTACATCCCGGTCTTTCTCTGTCCTCCATTTTCTCTCTTACCTCTCCATATAATCTCCATCTCTCTCTCTCTCACTTTCGTTTTCGCTGTCTCTCTCTTTCGTTTTCTGTCCGCCGATGTAATTGGCTGTGTAGAAGAAGCGTCCGATAGGTTAATCACCATAAATCCCGATAGAAAGGGATTATCAGGGGATGAGAGAACGGAACTTTTCCTTATTTTATCATTCGAAAAAAAGCATCGAGTGTCGTCGCAGGAACGGATGGAAAAAATCACGGCACTTTCGTGGGTAAAGTCTATAATGAAGGAAGAAAGGAGAAAGAAATTGAGAAATCTAATCGAATTTTCTCTGGACTGTACGTGACCAGTTCAAGGCTGACAATTTGTTTCTTTATTTCTTTTAGCCTTCCCCATTTTCAACTCTCCTCCTGTATTTACGTGTTCAGCCACGTTATCTTTTCCTATTCCTCTTTCCGTTATCTTCTCTCGTTTTGATTCTTCTTCGTCTCCCTATACTGTCTCCGACTACTACTCTTTTCTTCTCCCGTTTACCCAAATCTGATGCTTTTATTTTGCTTTCTCTTTTTTCGCGCTTCATTCAGTTAGAGAACCAGCTTTCTTTTTCTGCTTGTCGTGGGAAGTCTTTTTTATTATTTTGAATGAGGAAATCTTTTCCGCGCCATTCTCCCTTCTCCTGATCCCTTAAAGGAGAGCGGAAATAGGGAATTGGGTAGGAGGATGATTCGGTCGACCGGATCTTTCGTGCAAAATTTATTGTTCGAATTATACTCGCCCGGAGAATTAATATCGCTTCCTTAGGAACAATATATATGCTAAGATGGCGGGGTGAGAAAGAGGAGGTTCTGTTTCAATTTCTTTCCCCTTCATAAAATACAAGGAGACTTTTCGTCCTTCCTTTCTATACCCCTGATGAGGTTACATCGGTTTGTTGCTCGCGCAAAACGATAGAACAAGGATGGACTTTAATCCGCGGATTAAAAAAAAGTAGAAGTAATGCACGCAATAAACGTTTCATAACTTAAGGAACGTTCCTCTCAATAGATTTAAGGACTGCTATTTTGATTTTTTTTCAGTAAAGAATTCTTTCCTGATAGTGTGACGTTTTTCAAATACGGCGTTATACAAATGTATTTGAAAACTTCGCTAGATACCGAACTCAATAAATTTCTATTAAGGAATTAATAATTTTGTTTCTGACCATATTGCTACATATATTAGCCTTTCATAATGCGGAGGCAACAATATTTTTCTGCGAGAGACAGATCTAATGCCAACACTCGAAACATTTCCTGAAATGAGTGCCGCGAGCAACTTGATTAAGTAAACAAATCAACGGTTTGGAAATGTTGATTGGTTCCGATTTTCCCCCTAACGAATTGATGTAGCACTAAAAATAAATGCGCTCAAAGGTTGTGAAACCAGTACACAAAAATATATAGATACGAGCTTGTTTCGAGGTGGGTGTTCGGCGAAATTCTGTTTATCGTTGAAAGATTGCAGCGCCTAGAATAATTTTGGAGCCACTGCTCTATAACAGCATCGTTCGACTTCTGTATCCTAAAACAAACAATGTGATAACAACACGATAATTGAATATTCATGTTCTTAGTGTTTTATTAGTGCTTAAAATGGATCCAAACCAAACTCTTATCAGACTGAAATCACGTTTCCATTGCCTTGTAAAGATTTAAAAGTTGAAATTTGCAGTCCCAATCGAACGATATGACCCAGACATGCGTTTTGCTTTGTTATCACGAGGAAATATGAAAGTACGCATGCATGAATTGACGAAATCATTATAATAAAGCTATTTCTTTTGTTTTAATCTGAAAATTTTGGAAATAAATTACTTGTATGAATGTTTTATGGGTGAAATGAAAATATCGGGTAGGATGATTCCTCCATTCTTCTTCTACTTTGATATAATTCCTAAATAGCGCCTTAGGTTATATTGAGCATAGAGAAATAAATACGTGATCAAACTGAAGCGTTTTATCTTTCGTTTCGAGTCATTCTTAGTTACTCATTTAAGTTACTACGTTTATCCATTACGTCAATGAAATTTGATCTAAAGAATGAGTGCTATAATGCCAGATAAATTATTTGGTAAATTGTGTTTTTCGCTAAAATATTTTATGCTTAAAACTTCTTGGATGTTTAATTTAATTCTTCGTGCTCTAATGACGAAGTTGTCGGCTTGCCTGTTAACACAGCACTTCATTTTTATTTTTATAAGCATTGCAGACTTATACCTAATCGAGTCTAAAGACTGAAAAAAACATCACACCGTTCACAACGAGAGTTGTAGATTTCGCGAGATAGGTTTTCTGTATTCTAGATTGGCAATTTTTCTCTCTTTCTCGGAATGTCGGCCGAACAGAAAATGTATCCGCAAGATACACGCCGTTAGACTTCATAAATGTAAATATTATCTCTTTCCCTTAAACACCGCTCTCTAGATGGCACGAAATGTATAACGAAGGGAATTCTTCAAATCGGACCCATTCACTCGAACGGAAGAATGTTATCATCTCGAGACGCCGTTTAATAAATGGTTCAGCTATCTATGCGACTTTTAAATGACGAAAACGCACAAAACCAGCTTGGGAGAAGAGAGCAGTTTTCCTTTTCGTCGAAAAAATCCAAATATTGGCCTTCTTTTGATAGGGCCCCCATTCCCCCCCACCCAATACCGCCGTGCCTTTTTCCCGTTCACCCTCCTCCGTTTCCATCCCTCTTCCCGATCTCATCCTCCATATCTTCCCCTCATTAAAAAAAAAAATCCGCATCGATCTCGCGTCAGACGTAGGCCGCGCCCCTCAGGTCGTCTTTGAAAAAAAAAAGGATTCCTTTTTAAAAACACGCAGAAGTAACTCGGAGGAAGAATGAAAAAGCGAAATATTGAGTATATTTTTTGAAGCTCCGCACCCTGTTACTTTTTTTTCTTTCCGGATTTATCTTTTCCGTCAACGCACCCGTTCCTTCAAACGAATGGAAACGATCCTTAACCTCCCGCGTTTCGTCTCCATTGCTCTCCATCCGAATCGCGCTTCTTCACCCATCCGCCTTTCGCGAGTAACGAAATATAATTCGCGTCTTGCGTTGTTTTCTTTGTTTTTTTTTACTCTCGTCTCTTTTTTTTTGCCTACCCCTCCGATTCTTTTTCTTCCTTCGCCTCTCTATCCTGATTTCTTAAAACCTCCTCTCCTTCCTTTTCTCTGCATCCGTATCCCTACGTTTTCTCTCCCTTTACTCTTTCAACCTTTCTGCATCGCTTACTACCTCCATCATCTCCTCGTTTTGTTTCTTTCATCTCTCAAACTCTCCCCTTGCGTGCAGTTTCGAGATTTTTTTCAGGTTCTACTCAAAAACGCCTTTGTATTTTCGTTTCCGCCTGCAATTGTTTGCCTTTTTTTTACCTGTTTTGCATTGTACTTTGTACCGAACAATGGGTTAGATCAGTGGTGGGCAATCTTTTCTAAGTGACGGGCCACATTTTAAGTTGTCAATGATTCCGTTGGCCAGGTTTGCCTTTGATGTATCCCATAAATGAAGCTCAAGCTTAAATTAGGTTTTCAGGATTAACATCTATTATAATAATAAGTTAGTGGCCAATGTGTATTATATCCCCCCTGCCGCAAGGTTACTATATTTTTGTTTATTATTTCGTGTTTTCTTTTCTCCAGTTACTATGTTGTTCTTTACCTTTTTATTTCATTCGTTAGTTTAACAATCGATGATAATTGACCGTTCCAGCATGATTCCAACTCTTGAGGAATTTATGTTTACGTTCGGTAATGAAGAGAAGTGTTTGCAATTCTTGATTGATCAATATCATTGAAAACATTCGGATATGTCAAAATGGAATTGCAGCTATCAAGCTATCAAGACAAACTTATCGTTGTTCCAAGAAGAGTTGTCGAATTGAGGTCTCTCTTCGTGTGAATAACTTCTTTGCTAATTCAAAACTCCCTATGCAGGGATCCAGGTATTCGAACAAACCCATGACTTATTGGCCTGTCGCTACATTTACCAACCCGATCTCCGGACAACGGGGAGTGTTAGTTTAGTTCCAGCGAGGCGAAGGGCGCGGTAGCGCACGGGGACGACTACCCATTAAAACAAAGCGACCGAAGGCTCGCCAATATATCCTTTCAATGTTATATAGAATGAATTCAAAAATAATTATACTGGAAAAAATTCAGTATAGTAGACCATTTACCTATCGCCGTCTTTTGGCCAATAACAGAATTACAATTTGTTAATTTACCTTAGAAACGTATTAAAATTAATCTATAATAATTATAACAAAACCATGAAAAATATACCTAACCTAACTTGTGCCGCAAATGGAGATGATATAACATTGAAAGGATATATTGTTATTTGTTCCGTATTTATATGTTTAAGTTGGACTCCCCGTTAATACGTATGTATTTAGAGCCGGCGATAGGTAAGTGGTCCACTATACTGCAGTTTAGCCATTATACTTACCTAAATAACAATCACTACAATGTCGTATTTATGGTTGTCATGATATTTCCAAGAAATATGTTATCTAGTGCCGCCATTTTTCAGATAAAAGTTTAGTCGATACCTTATGGATCACAAGGAAAGCAAAATACGTTAATTGGGCACTATTGTAGTTGGGTACTTCCCTCTTGCTCATTTATTTATCCTACACATTTACCTTGGAAACGCCAAGAGGGAGTACCCAACTGATAATTTTTAATTAGGAGAATATCTATATCTGATTGGCCAGTCTCGACATTTACAAACCCAATCACCGGACAACGGGGAGGGATACTTTGGTTCCGGTCGAGGCGAAGGGCGCGGTAGCGCCCGGAGACGACTACCCATTAAAATAAAGCGAACCGAAGGCTCGCCAATATATCCTTTCAATGTTATATCCCCTTGACTGTTGCGCCGCAATGTTTTTATTTATCCTACACATTTACCTTGGAAACGCCAAGTGGGGATACCCAACTACAAAAGTACCGTTAATTGTCGTATTCGAAATAACTATATATTTAGTAGACTAACATGTTTTTAAATCTATATTGTTGTGGTAACTAACAACAATACAATTGGTTGTTAATTAATAAATTTTAATATTCGCTTCGTTTAACAGTTTATAATTAAAGCTAAACTTAGGTATTCAAAAGAATGTAAAAGGACAATCCTTCAGTAAATCGTTTTAAATCTTCAATTAAATAGAAAATGGGGTACAACTTGCATATTAGACCATCAGCTACACTAGCGCCTGAAGTGACGAAAAAATGAACTACGTGGTAAATCATATTAGAACCTTAAGGACAAATAAATTCAAATTTTGTTATTAAAAAAAATTATTATAGCAACCATGATGAAATGAGCTAATTATCAATTTGCTAACTTATCGTAAAGTTAATTGATTATTAATTGACTGAATTTATTGGAAGAATAACATTTAATCCATCAAAAAAGAAACCAATTAAGGACGTAATAACGAAATATCAAGCTCTAATTAAGGAATTTTTTTGTGAATCATGGCATCAATTTCGTTGATCCAGACACAAGTGCACACACAAACACAATTGAAACTACAGGCAAGGATATTGGCGAGCCTTCGGCTCACTTTCTTTTTAGATTATAGTGCCTTTTATATCAGGTGTAGCCCTCTCCGGTCGCTATCGCGCCCTTTGCCTCTCTGGACCTAAACTATCCCTCCCCATTCTCCGTTAATTGGGTTTGTAAATATCGTCACATGCAGATCCGTCATGGGTTTGAAAGCTTTCATTTTGCGTGAAAGAGTTAACGGAATTCGTACGTCATAATATTTAAGGAAATAAAAATGTTTTCGATTATAAATCTAGATACAGATTACATTGAAGTTCATTTTATTTATCAGTAAATATTATAATTAATTTCGATTTCATTCCAATCATATGATTTAAAAATCACGTTTACATAGTTCCAATACGTATATCAGGATTGTGATACTTACGAAGGAGTACATACTGATTGTACTCGAAAACCTTAAGTACATATGTAGGCACTATTTTCACCGTAAATAAGACGCACGGAGTTATGCTTCGGAAGATTAAGGATTTAGAACTCTATGGAAGTATTTACTTTATTTTCAATTTTAAATTCGGTAACATATTTGATCGGGTACATTATTTCGCCCACCTAGTATAATTTTGAATTTAGTATTTAAACGTTAAAATCTATTGTGTTAAATGACGAAGGATTAAATGTAATTAGAAACAAAACAGTTACAATTCTGCCTTATACTATTATTCCCTTGCCTCCAACTCCCTCTCTACAATATCCTCTGCACTCATTTCTCCTCATTCCATCCCCCTTTCTCCCACCTCTCTCCCCCTTCTTTCCTCTCTTCCATACAATTCCCTCTTCCTTCCTGAACTTTTACCTCTTTCTCTTGAATCACACAAATCTCTTTTCCGAAAAAAATACTACGCACTCCGGAATTAAGGGTTCCGGCAAATTTTCGCGAAAGCACAACAATGGGTGTATTTTTTCCTCGAAAAAAACCGTGCCATACAAAAAAAAACTTTCTAAAAGTCGACCTTCAATTTCCATAATAAAATTTGAAGAAATATATTCCTCTCTCTCTTCTTCCTTTTTTCCTTGTCGACTTTCGACTTTTAAAAAAATATTTCGTCCTTAATTTTTCCTTATCGCCTTTTCGAGAATAATACGAAACAAGAAAGCTTTCGCCGTAGTAAAGGAAAGGATTGGGAAGTTCTCTATTAAATCTTGATTGCAGCTGCCTTGGATAGTTTCTTTCGCATGGTATACACGTAGCTAGGGGGGATTAGTGTTCCCCCAGAAACTTAGAGTTTAATTATCTCGTCCATAAATATATCAGAACGTGAAAGTCGGAAAATACCGTGAAAATTGAAAGCTTTATAAAATTTAAAGCGGTGTAACTTAAACTTTCATTTAATATCCGATAATGCATATTTTATGATGACTACGACTGGAAAAAAACTCGGCCACCTACCTGTTCGTCATTGGCCACTAAAAATTTCCTAATGGAGAGTACATTTTTCTTTCATGTTTGGTCATTTCCGTAGAGTTATTGAGTAGCTAACGTTCTAATAGTTGTATATATGGTATGTATAATTTTTATATATTTGAATAACCTTGTAAACCTTGTAAATTGCATCGCATTGAAATCCACCCGGACTCGTGGATTTTGGAGATGGCTCCCATATTTGGACTACATTTGTCCAGGCTTGACGATAAGCTTGACAGGAGTTCAAATAAAATATGTCATCTCAATATAACAACATTATTGTGAGCTAAATATACTACATCGATTTTACTTAAATACTTACATAAATAACAAACAGTATTAAAATATGTTAAATGGTCACAATTTCCGTTTGTGGTATTGTTTAAAATAAATTTTTTATAAGTTTCTGAGTGATTCCCAACTTTCCAGAAATTGATGGTGATGATAATTTTTTACTATTCTCCGTGTTCATCACCATGAATTGAACCTTTGTGAGGAAATTTGTTTTTTTAATCTGATTCCGGGAAACGGTTCGTGAAATATTATACAAAAATCTAGTCCCCATTAGACAATTTTCTGACGAAAAAAAATTGCATATGACCAGTACCTCGTATTTTATCGAAACACCACAAAACCGTGATTAAAAATATTACAACCAATATTCGAAATATTTGCAAACCCTGCTACCATCTTCCTGTGATATTTTTGCGAAATAAAAGTCAAACTCTTTGTCTCTTGCGACGACAACTCCTAACTTTCTTCCCACCTCCGGATCCGACAACTCAAACATTACAACATATCAACGCAATCCCTCTTTCTTGTCAAACAGCCCATCGACATGGAGAGAGCGAGAGAGAGAGAGAGATATGGATCATTTATTAAAACTACTTGCACAGCCACCCTTTTATGATCCCGTATTTATATTCACTTGGTCCCGTGCGCGCGCGCACACACACACACACACACACACACACAAGAGGGCGCATTCTGACGGAGACACCGCGATAGGAAAACGGCTCTTACAAAATTAACCTCTTCCTTGAGGCGCGAGGTGGGAAGCGAAGGAGATAGGGAAAAAAAATCACAATTTCCTCGTCCTCTCACCTCGCCCTCGTTGAATTTTCCAACGGAGACAATCGACTTTTCTCTTTCTCTCTCGTTCCCTCTCCATACACACACACACACACACCCGCGAAAACACACACTCTCCATGCCAAACAGGAGGACGGAAAAGCTATGCGATACCCTTTTCGAAGTGGAAGCCGATATTGAGACACGTACCCCTCCTTAAGAAGAAAGAGATATCGGATGAAGTGGTTGGATGGAGAATGGGAAGGTATAGGAGGTAGGCAAGGATGGCTTTGGCGGTTATGGAACACGAAGCATAGACAAAGAAACTTCCAAAACCCAACTCCGCCCCAGAACTAACCTCGGCCTCCCTAAAAACACGCGCGCGCGATAGCTGTCTTTCTATATCGTCGTCCTCTTGTGTGTGTGTACTCAAGAAGCCGCCTTTCTCTCTCACCGTGGTAAAATAAAAGTAGGAATGGAACCAGAGAGAGGAAGGATCCGGAAATAGAGGTGGCGTATAAACCAAGGTGAGAATGGGAAATGCCATCTGTTTGTTCCTTCGAGGTGCATGTTTTTTTTCCGTGGCCGGCGGAGGGGAGAGGATAATCGAGAAGTTGGTGGCGTGGAGATGGAGGCAAACTCGGGGGCTACTATGCGCCGGCCGCGTTCGGTTTCTCCGAATAGGAAAGTTCGCGGAGTTTGTTCTCTTCCTCGTTTGGTTATTCTCCCTGAAACTCTTTCCCTTTACACACACGACGATTTCAAGACCCTGTTTGATATATGTAAAACTTGTAGGCGCTGAAAGCGTTGCTATTGTCTCCCATTGTTTAGTCATTTCAACGTAGACTCAGGCGTTAGTGTTAGGTCTTTTCATTCTAGTTTGCTTTTGACGTGACATCAAAATAGACTTGGGCATAATAGGATATTTTTCGGCGCCTTAGTTGGTGACCTATTAAGTATGTATGTGTGTACAGTAAGGTATTTCTTACTCGACTTGGCACAAAACAAAAGGTGAACAAATTCGTCTCTCATCAAGAGTAGGTTTATATACTCTTGTAATGAGAAATGCTTCAAAATGTTTACAAATTACAGGAATTAAAGTAAAAACATCTATATGCATCTCGGGTTAAATTACAATCAATTTTTAAGGTAAATGATCATTCAAGTGCGCGAAATTTGATTTCATTTTGCTTGAGCGCGTAGAAAACTATTTCAATGTTAGCACAAAAAATTTTGAGGTTTTCTCTCAAAGATTTAAAATCTTAAATAAATAATATGACCATAAAAATGAAGAATTCGATTTGTTATTCAACACAAGGGAGTAAATATAACCCTTTCTGTCCAAATGGCAGATGAAATTTACCAAATCAATGAATAAGTGAAGAGTAATTTGAAATTTTTGAAGTACCAAAGAAGTAGCTTGCAAGTATAGCTAGTCATTACTCTAGACTAGTGATATTTCACGCGGTGTCTGCAGGAGAGGTGGCGTGGCTTATTCAGATGTTTGCCCGCGTTTCACGTATTCCAACAAAAATTGCTCTCACTGAACTCGGAACAGGAATAGTTTTCTCAGATGTGCAAGGGCTGTCTAAATGAGACTGACACTTGCTATTCCTTCCAATGCGCTCTTCCCATTCATTATTTTGAGGTCCTACACGCCATTCTCTCATGCTGCACTGTCGTGGAGTCACAATACTCGAGTACGGGACATATGTAAGTGATCGGCTTTTGATCATGTCTCTAAACTCGAACAGATCCGTATTCTCTACGAGTCGTTTTTAGATAGTACGACCATTTCCATTAAAGCGTAAATGGGATGAATATGTCTTTTGCAAAATAATATCTTTCGTAAAGAATAAATATTTCTAAATTTAATCGACTGATTTGGATAGCTCATTATAATCGAAATAAAATATATTCTAATGAACAGTATGAAATAATCTGCAATTTAATTATTAATTAATTATTATTTTAATTTATCCGAAGAGATTTTTAACTAATTGTAAGTAAATTAATTTATATTTGCTTTTTCAAAAATGTTTTATGCGTTATTTTTTCCTTTTAAAACGTTAAATGCTTGTTTTTGGTTTTAATTGAAACGAAATCTTGGTATTATATAAGAATTATTGAAATAATGAAATATTTATAACTTTTAATTGCGTGAGTGTTATCTTATTTGCTTCGTGGTGATAGTGTGTAGTGAGCACCAATGCAAAAGAATCCGATGGTAGCATTTGCAAAATAACGGCCATCAATGCCATTTGTATTGACTTCTTACACGTTCATTTCTATTAACGAGCGTAATAAGAATCTGCGTTTGAATAAAGGAACACGAAACCAAGTTAAATTGAAACTCTCCTAACCTAGAATACGCAAACATGTTCTAATACGCTAAATTTGATAAATGAAAATGACTGCTTTGTTAACCATATTTCTGAGAATCGTTTTAAATTCATAAAGATTTTATGTATAAAATTAAAACCATCAAAAAGATGAGACCTTTTTCTTCATTTTTGTAAATTTAACTTTGTGACGGAGGAATTCAACAATTCCGCGACGACAATTGATGACTAACAGTTAATTACCGCGGGAATAATTAATTCACTTAAACGCGCGACAATTTGAGCACCCTCGAGTGAGAAAAAAATATCCCAAGGCATCTAACCCTGCCAGCCTTTGATATACTAATTACGGAAAGGAGTGCACTCTATCCCTCTCAGAGGAAGAGAGAGAGAAAGAGGCCGGATACGTGGGCCCTCAAAAAAAGGAGCTGCTGCATCCGAAAGGTCAAAAAGGCACACGACAGATGCGTCGCCGCCGGGAAGATCCACGGCAATTTCACGCTTCCTATCTCTCTTTGCGTCTCAAAGAGGAGTGAGGGGGAGAGGGTGGGGAATGGAAAGGGAAGAGGAACGACGGAGACGACGACTGTGTGCGTGTGTGTGTGGGTAGAGGGAGGGTGGAGGAAAGAGAGAGGAGGAGGAGGGGGAGAAGATAAAAGTGGTAAGGGAAAAGAGGCGAAGAAGATAAAGAGGGGCAGGCGAGTGAGAGATAGAAAGAGAGAGAGAGAGAAAGAGAGGAATCGCGTGGTAGGAAACGCGTGACGGAAAAGGGGTGGCGTTAGAAATAAGGATGGCAGGGAATAAGGGTCACATCCCGTGAACGGATCTCGCTTATATCTTCCAAGACTCTCAGCTCTCACTTAACTCATCGCTCTCTTTTTTCTCTCTCTTTGGAACTCATTTATTATATTTAAATAAGATTCTCTCTCTCTATCTATCTATCTATCTACCTACCTTTCTACCTCCCACTCTCCATTTCTCTCTCGCTGTCCTTCGTTTCGCCTCCGCTTCTCCTCATATCCTTTGCTACCTTTCGCTTCCGAATCCTCCACATATACACTGAATAAATCAGCAGCGTAACGAGAATTAAGTGGATACTTTTTGAATAATTCTGTACAGCTAAAAACTTTATGGCAACGCGAGCCATTAAAATAAACAAGTTTTCTGCCAGAAGGCATGAAAGTTCTTTCTGCATATCCGGCGTTTCTTAACTCCTGATGCTCTCCAAGCATTACGCGTTTCATATATATATATATATATATATATATGTCTTGTTCCCGTGGGCTGAACATTCGTTTAACAGAGGTTTTGAGAGGATTTGTGAGTATGGGATGGAAAGTAACATACCGTAATCCTATGTATTAATTTTGTTGCGTAGCTACGTGCGCCATACCGGTGTGGAAGTGGTAGATCCGCAATGGGAGATAATCTGAAACTTGGTAGTTATGTGCATATGTAGTATATAAACGTTATAAATCACCTGAAAATATCTGAAAACCTTGAAATTTAGAGTGAATAAATGAATTTTAAAAGATTTCCTGTAACAAATACATTTCGTGGCCGTTTATATCCATAACATAGATTTAAAAAATATATTGAGGCACAAACTTGAGACTTAGACAGTTGCTCGGTCGAAAGAACAACATATGTTTTTCTCGGAGATACGTATAATACGAACCCGCGCCGAATTAGCTTAAAAAATCGTTTATTGTCAGTAAAAAAACGTAAGTAGTCAGAATTTAAATAATGAGAAATGAGGATATCAAATCTTGTAAATAAAAAATTAGATGGTGATCAAGTGGGAAACATAAATACAGAGAATAAAAAAATCGCATTTTATACCTTAAAACAAGGAAACGGGAAGAAAGATGGAAAGCTATTTTTATGGTGACTTTTTAACACGATTTGATTATTTTCATTTCAAGAATTAATATTAAAGATTTTCTTTTTCTAGCTCCTGCAACCGCAACGTCCAAATTGCAAGGAACGCTGCAACAGGCAGATTATTAGACACAATTAGATTTAAAGACAGAAATCTCACGAATTTTAGCAATTTTCAATATTCGCGGAAAGGAAATTTCACTTACTATCACCAGTCGGCATCAGCACGCACTGCTCGTTCGCTAAATCCCACAAAAAAACGCGATTTGGTCTCAACAACCAAGCAAGTAGGTATGTAGTGCACTCATGAAAGTAGAGGCGCAGTGAAGCATGCGGAGAACGGCCGGGGCGAGTGATAAGAGAGAGATATCCAGATGTTGCTACGCCCTCTATATGTCTGTTTATCCTT
This sequence comes from Uropetala carovei, assembly GCA_036926305.1. Classification (NCBI taxonomy): domain Eukaryota; kingdom Metazoa; phylum Arthropoda; class Insecta; order Odonata; family Petaluridae; genus Uropetala; species Uropetala carovei. Next base: position 1,228,555 of record JAXCHB010000125.1, read on the forward strand.
TTCTGTCGGCACGCGTGTAATTAAGCGTAGTGTCTACGTTCTTTTTGCACTTCTCTTCAATGCTGTAATTAAACTATGGCCCTAGAATACAGATGAAGTGAAAGGAGTTTTGAGAAAAGCCGGGAGAATAGCGAAAAATGCTCGTTCCCATAACCCCATTACTCCCAGAATCCTTTAACGTCTATTATATTCGCCGTTTCGTGCTGTGTTCCAGAAACGTAACCTCAATGAATATGAAGGGACTACTGTATAATGCAAAGTTTCTTATATGCATTTTAATTAATCTCCTGCTACTTCAGGCATAGCTTAATTCATTTTGAACTCAGTATTTGTCTTGGTATATTTGTTTCGCATTCATCTATTTTCGATTCATTTAGATATTTTGAAGTAAAATATAAGTTATCAAGAATCTTAGGACAATTAAATGAGATATCAATATGGTTGATGCGTTGCACGGAATTTTGATTAAAAATAAATGGAATGCCAAGGAGGCGACCGGGAAAGTCACTATTGTTGACTTGTTAGCTGATTAATTACTCTGAACTAGGGATATATAGCATTAAACATGTTGCAAGTATTTGTTTTAATTAATATAATTAATAAATAAATCATCCTCTGCATCGGCTTTTTCAAAAAGTGAGCCAGTTTATTATTGTAACAAACAAGGACAAAATGGATCGTCTATTTTCATCAAAAGTAAACTGCCGAAAACTATGAGCTGTGCATCACTATAGCCGCAAGAAAAATAGGAAAAAGTTAAGTGTTTTGGAAAATATTGAACTTTCCCCAAACCTGACGTCGTTAGGTTATACGTTGCAACATTAAAGTTACCGGTGAAGTTGTAATAACATCAAAATGTCTAAAATGCACAATAAATTGTATATAGGTGTTTTCAATAAGGTGGCTGTGGAAGGTATGCATTCCCTAAATTCTCTTTTCATATTATTGCGATATTAGTTCTTGCCAGTCCTTCCAAAAGGCTGGATGAGTGGGCTCATTAACTGGTACATAGCGAAGTCTGCTCGGTATATAATATATCGGATAAATAACTCTAGATCATAGAGTACTAGTGCTTTGAGACATAACATGGCTATTCTGTTTTAGCGTGAAAATTGGGCACTCGCCATTTAATCCTCCGAATGAGATTTGACGCAGAGCAGATAATATAGCTTTAGAACGATATTACCGCAGTACATGAGTAGACATAGCTAATGAAAAAGTTTACAAGGCAAGCCATAGCATACACTTTAAGATTGCAGTGGTGTAGAGAGAAAAAATTAACAAGTTGTGACAAAAGAATTCCACCTCAAATTATGTTAAATATAGCGCCGCTAAAGAGCTGTCGAGTTAGTTAACGATTGTGTATTTTTGATTAACATAATAATAATAATAAAACTTTATGTGATAAAATTTTACGTAAGTTTACATAAAGGTTTTCCCATTTTCAGACAACTGAGCATATGGTGAGTCAACATTTGGTTATTATTATAAGAACATTAATAATTATTTTCACCACTCCATCATGGCTTTCCATCAATTCTCTCAATCTGGTTCATTAATTTGTATATTATTTAAAGCTAAAATTTTTAGGTATTACTCGAGGTTTAATACGGTTGACTATTCGCTAATTATTGAAAAGGAGTTAATCGTAACGCTTTGTTTACAGCACCGTCGCGTAAAAATCGTGATATGAAACGATCTCAAAATATTTTTATCATGGAATACCTAGCCCATCTAAGAAATTCACCAACTTTAAGTCATTATCTGCCGTGATATTCGTCCATTTTTCCGCCCTTCATTTTAAATTAAGCGAATTTTAGGACCTTCGAGGAAAAGGTAGTTTCTGCTCCCAACCGTCGGACCTCTCCTCATCCTCGAAATCCACGCAAGTTTATCTCAATTCCCCTCCAGCCAACTTCCCTCCTCCTCTCTCCGCCCCCTACCCTCTTCCGTCACCAGGAGACCTTCCGTCCTCTCTCATCTACCTCCTCATTGTTTCCACGAGGCGGATCTCAAAGCACGCAAATCGCATTTCGAAATAGAGGGAGAGAGAGAGAGAGGAGATGCAGAGAGAGAGTGAGAGCATACCTCATCAGGGCTTCGATTTCTCTCCAACTTATCCGAACCAAACACCTCCCAACGTTTGCTCTCTCCCTCTCTCTCTATCCCGTTGCTCTTTCTTTTATATCCCTTTCTGTCCCTCTCCCTATCACTTATTCTATCTGCAGTCATCTCACTTCTATTCTCCATTTCTCTCTCTCTCTCTCTGTCTCTTGCTTTCTCCGACAACGTTCTCTTCCCACGCCTATAGGGATTTCATCCTCAATACTCCCCGTCTCCAAACCACTCTAGTTCTCCAAAGATCCCTTCCCTATTTTGTCTCTCCCCCCCCCCCTCTCTCTCTCTCTTTCTCTTACTCCTTTTCACCTCACGCAAACTTCACCCTCCTCGCTCGCACGCATCCCTCCTCACCTTACCCCTCCTCATATCTCTTTCCCTCCCTCTTTCCTTTCTCTCCCCATGTCCCTCACCTCTCTCCCTGCTTTCTTCTCTTCTCTAATTGACTTGTAAATTGGAATACATTAGTCACGTAGGAGGCGGCATGGGGAGAGGGGGATTTTCCTAAGGGGGGAGCAGAGCGAAGGGAGTAGGGATGGGAGTGGGAGGGAGGGGGAGGAGAGAGGATGTTAGTAGGAGGTGGTGGGGGAAGAAAAACTTGGAACTGGGAGGTTCGTTCGCATGTCGGAGAGGGAGGGGGGAGGGGGAGGAGAGTTTGGAGCTGTGAATAGAGTTGGGCGAGTGGGGGAAGTCGAGAGGGTTTGCGTCCTTTCCTTTTAGGACGGAGAAAGAGATCGAAGGAGATTGGGGGGGGGGAGGGGGGAGAGGGCAGGATGGGAGATCGTTTTATTTATATGTTCTAAAGATCCCTTTTTTGCGTCTCTAGGGGGAGCTACGCCCGATGGATCTTCGGGTCGCGGAAATAAGAATATATGAGGAAATGAGAAGACACAGCTTTAGCCGCTCCTCGAGGAGTTTTCTTGCATATGGCGTTAGTCAGGGATCGTGGAATCCGGTGGTGGTCGTGATTCATTGAACTCTTGCCACTAACTCTCAACCACGCTATGAGACATACTCGATCTATTATCCGGATAATAAATATATTGGTAATCGTTTTGAATGTTCAGAGAAGAATTCGGGGAGTCGTGGCGTAGTGGTGCGGGCGCTGGCCTGCTACGCTTAGCAAACTCGGTGCGAACCGGGTTGCCCGGCTCCCCATTTGCGTGGTTATGTGGAGAACACGCAAATCAGCGCCCCGTCCTTCGGAAGGGACGTAAAGCCGTTGGTCCCCTTGGTGTTTCTCGTTAAGAGTAGGCTAATGCCGGCACCGGGTTTCACTCCTCCCTTGCTTTGTGATTTAGACTGAGAAGCCTTCTAGCGCTGGAGTCGTTTGAAGTCACAAGGTCCCCCCAATTGGTGGTGGTGGTTCAGAGAAATTCATATATCTTTCGTTTTGTAGACCAATGCTGCAATGGCGTAACAATCGATCGGCGTGGGTGGACAAATGCTTCGGATTCAGGAGGCCCTCGATTTTTTCAAATATAGAAAAAAATAATGATATTTTTAGCGATTTCTGTTTTGTTCTAAAATCTGAATGACTTTCCAGTTAAGCATTATTGTTTGACAGAGTAATTCAAACATCTTTATCTTTTCAACACATTCCCGATATTTGATCAATAAATGCAATAAATTGATGGGAATGATTGATCCGAAGATCCTTATGCGACAGGCATAAGCTGTGTTGATGGGAAATGTGAAAACAGGTGAAAAAATCTGTTATGAGCGGGAAGACCCGGGTTAGATTCCCGGTCATAATAAATGCAACTTAAAATGGGTTTCAGTTTCAATTGAATGTATATTTGTGTGGGGAGGGGGGGGGGGGGGTAAAGGGAGGGAGCGGCCCCTTGCTCTTCTGATTATGCCGCTACAGAGGTGGGCAAGCTGTGAGACGCATTAGTAGCTGAGTGGATCGCATTAGGATTCATATCGGAAGTTATTACAGAGAAGGCAACGGATCCTATTTATGAAAATCGATAATTTCGTAATATTTTATCCTCATAACTTCCCTACAAAAGATTTTCTGGCCGTAATTTGACCAACATTTGTGAAATTACAACATTTCACGGTTTGATTTCGAAACTGCATCGCGGGCAGCATAAAATTCTCTCGAGGGCCTGATGTGACCCCTGAGCCTTAGTTAGCCCACCCCTGCTCTATTGCGTCCTTCGTGATATCTGAATTTGTTGTCGTAAACACGAAAAAAGGACCAGCGATTGTGGAAATACTTTAAAATATAGCAGTTTCTATTCTGTGAATGAGGCTAGCTTATTTAATGGGAATTATTTCAAAACTACCGAAAGTGAATCTGAATATTGAAACTGTTAATGACGGAAATTATATGTTTTCAATAAATCATTTTCTCGAAAAGAGTATTTTTTGTATTTGAGTAGTTTATTTTGAAGAAATTTTATCAAACAGGAGCTTCCGGAAGTAATAATCCTTTCATGTAATGATTCAAACAATAAAATATAATCATACGATGTTTCGGATTTGATTTGAACGATCTTCAATGTTTTACGTTACATCGTTAAGATTTTCGATGTTTAAAATGATTACAACATTACTTCATTTTCTTCGCAATTTACATAAATATATTTGAGTATGTTATGAAATCCATTCCGTAAAGTCTTTCCTCTACTCACTTAAGTTTAATGAATTAATTTCTCGACATGACGTAGGAATTTTATTCCTCTCATTTAATAGAATTAATGTACTATGTGCAAACTGCCGCGAGTGAAAAGCTGCACTAATCCCGTCATCTCAGTGGCTTATGAACGTCACCAGTCTTACCTTAACGAAAATTCTTTTTTCTACACTATCATGAACACTTAAGTTAAAACTGCCCTAGTATCTCCCACCTTTGTTAAAATTTATGCTTCTGAAATATCGTTCTCTCCTCCATTTCTAATACGATGGAAGAAAATATTTCTTGTCTTTTTAGAGAACAATAGTCTCGATGCAAGAAAGAGCAAAGCAAATGTTTTCTTCTGAAAACTCTTGGGATGACATAAACGTTAACGTCTGTCAACGCTAGGAAAATAAAGACGAGATGTGAAGAGAGAAGAAGTATAATATATGCATTTTTTCGAAGTCATCCTCTTTTGTTTAGAACCGAGTCATTATCGTGAAGAGGGAGAACAAAAAAAGGTCCGCCACCCGTCGTAGTGTTTAGATAAGCATCAGAAAGCAGGGATGCGAGTTTAAATACATAATTGAAACTATTAAAATGCGCTTGAAAAGGGTTTTTAATCAACAAGTTTACATATGTCAACCAACCTATATAAATAAAATTGTAACCTCTGTCTGTACAATTGCTTTTTGTTGGGGTTTTACTTTTTTTGTGTGTTTTGCGTCACAAGAAGGCGTTTGAACCGGTTTGCACAATTGTTGTCTGTCTGTTTGTTTGTTTGTTACCGCATTACGCAAAAACGGCTGGTCGGATTTTTATGAAACGTGCAGCGTATCTTTAGACTGGTCCAGCTTAAAATATAGGATATTTGTAGTGTCTCAAAAAGAATTTTAAATGAGGGTTTGGGGGGCATCGATTTGGTTTTTCGACGATAACTCTCCCGTAAATTAACTTAGGCAGTTCAAATTTGACTTTTGTCACTTTTAATACAAGTATAAGATCAGGTTTGTAGATGAGCAAAATCAGACCTAGGGGAGGGGGGCACCCGTAAGAGAAATCATAAATAAACGCGTTACAAAATATGAACTACAGCAAATGATAAACAAATTTCCGAAATCGTAATCGAAGTTTTTTCTTTTCTGTACGCAACCTAACTACAAATAGATAAGTTTGTGGGTTACCATGTTTTTGCCTCACACCCCTCAATTATTGTAATAACTGAGCTTTCCTGAAAATTATGCAATATTGCTTCAAGGCATCATTTACATTTGCGTTTAGCATTTCTGGATTTAATACCCATCTCCTATATATTTATAAAATTTTGTTTATTTGTTTATTGTGCATCTATACATTTCCTCACCGTTAAAGTTAGAGTAACCAAACTTTCAACAGATACTTTCTTCACGAATAGAAAGGCGGTAGGCTGCTTTTTAATCCAAAATGTTTTATATTAATTGTACAAAAAGCAAAATAACTTTGTATGCCAATGCTAATGGCAGCCAATTTTCTGTCGGCTCCTTTATGCAGACCCACAATTAACCGATTCCAACCAAATTTGGCAGGATAGTAGGGGGCACTAAGGCTTAGGTCGACGCGCGGTTTTAGTGTTTGTATGTCCGCTTCATTCAAAATGACGGTCGATTTAAACATTAAACTACGGGTATTTTCCCAAATCCTACTATTGATTCGATTCAAATTTGGTACGATTGTGGAGGGCTCCCAGAAATAATTCATACGTGTTTCTTGTTTTCTAGGCCCGTTTTATTTAAAACGGCGACCGAGTGAATTCTTAAGTAAATCATCTAGAATTCCGATCGGATTTGAACCAAATTTCCTCTGGCAACGCCGAGAATTTCTGCTAGTTTTACAGTAAAGTGCGTATCAAAGGATTTGATATTCTTCTTCTGTGCATTCAAATTAAATATTTTTTCTTAACAGGTTTTTACTTTGGTCAAAGTTTCAGCTTGTGCGAATGCAAAATAATTATCGTAATCATTTGTTAATTCGACAGTGTTTGTCTTAACTTAGCGTTGTCTGTATTAAAAAACGGTCCAATATTTATTTTTGCAGTGAGGCTGGAAGCGTGCCTTATAAAATCATTTGTGAAGACTGAACCCACGTCAATTAGTCTATTCGTTTCAAAGACGAGTCATAGACGCTAGAATGATATGGAACTGAACAGGAAACCACATTCATTTTGAATGTATCTCTCTTCATATCGCGTAGCAATTGGATATTAGCATTCTATATACAAAAACATACTTATAGCGGGTGTCAAATAATGAAATATTACCTCAGAATCATATCCGTTAGTTTTTCGTCTTTTTCGATGAAAGCTTGTTAAAAATTTCTTACTATATGGTCCGGTTTCTATAACAATTTTGTCTGTAAGAGTACAAAAACAGATTTGATTCTCAGCGTCGTAATTTTGTTTCTCCGTGTTACAAGCATTTTTTAAAGCGTGAATGGTGCTCAATCGCGCTTTCTCAATCTAGCGGACGTAATAACTTGCAGGCTTATAGAAGCGTCTTCACCAGAAGACTGAACGTGGCGCCGTTTCACTTCACGCTTCATTGCGAAACCACTTGTAAGTCGTCATAACCATGCAATTAGTTTATAACGCGATGTATTCTATTAAATTAAGGAGCGAATGATGAAGGTGTTTGAATAGCTACTGCATTTCATAAGAGACGTAGCCGCTTCCATAGAGATAGAGACGAGCATTTTCATATTTTAGTAGGTGGGATGTAACCTAGGAGAATCGCATTAATGGATTGTTGCTAGGATAATTGGTGCGGAATTTGACTGACTTCCGTGTTCGTGAAATTATCTAAGGAGCCTTCTCTCCATCGTCTTAGCAAAAATTTCAAATGATTTAGATGTCAAATTGTAGTTGAAAATCTAATTAGGTATTAGCTTCAATCTCGCTTCGGTGTATTGATCATTAAGAGATGGGACTAGCTCGTGATCTCCTTTCATCTAGAATGCGAAACAACTGCTTCGATGAGCCTTTTTGCTCTGCCACGCATCTCGGATCGAAAATACAGCGAAACGGAGAGAGAGAGAGGGAGGGGGACATGCGCAGAGAAAAGAGAAAGGAAATTATACCATTGTTGAACGATGCGGTTTCGTAAAAAAAAAGTTAAGCTACTGCGGAGAAAGTGAATGGCGGTACGTAGTAATGGTCGGCAATTCTCACGTAGAATGATAATTCCGTGGATAGGGAGGGGGGGGGGGGGAGAGAGAGAGGGAGGGAGGGAGAGAGGGAACGAATACTTTGAGGAGCGAAATTTAAAAAAAATACGCGGAATAAAAAGACGAGGGGAAGAAAGCGGGAGGTGGAAAGATAAAGCTTAGGATGACTCTAATGCGGGCGGCAGCAGTCAGTCGGCTGAGGGAGACAATTAGGGAGGATAATGTACACGTCTCAAGGCATGAAGGATAAGCCGACGCGAGAGAGAAAGTGGAGAGAAGGGGGGGCAGGGAAATTGAGAGAGGAGGAGAGGGTGCCTCATGGGAACGAAGGGTGGGAAGGTAAAAAAAAAAGATAAAAGGAAAAAAACAAAAGGAGCGGAGAATAAAGGAAAAGTGATGTGCGGAGAAAGAAAGAAGACGACGTAGGTAGTATATGAAAAATATCGAACGGGTAAGGATGGCGAGGATGGGAGATGGATTGGAGATAAATCGGAGAAGAGAGGGCTGCACGAAAATTGGGGAGGGAGAGCGTTAAGGGAGAATTGAGGGAGACAGACAGACAGACGCAACGTAAATGCTACGGAGAGTGAGAGAGAGAGAGGAGGGAAAGAAGTGGGAGAGGAAGGTCACGGGAGAGAAAGAAAGGAGTGGGTAGAGAAGAAGGGGAGAAGTTGGCGGGAGTGAAGAGGGAGATAGAGAGAGAGAGAGAGAAAGGGGTTTGGTTGACGTGACGTAAAGGAGTTGCGTTTTCGGGACGGGAGAGAATTTTGTCTGAAAGGAAATGGAAGTTTAAAAAAAAACGGAGTGATGGGGAAAGCAGAGGAAAGGTATAAACGAGGAGAGAGAGAGAAATACAGAGAGAGAGAGAGAGAGAGAGAGAGAGAGGAAGGTGGAAGGGAACAGAATACGCCCGGAGGGGGTGAACGGCACAGACATCGCTGACAACCGCGCCCCGGCTGCTGATCAAGGCGAGCACAAGGGATTGTGTAAAATGACGGGGCGTGACGTTTTTTTTCCCTTGCTAACGAGGAAAAAGGTCTTTATAAACTTCAAGCAAGCCTCTGTCAAGTTTTAATCAGAGCATTCTTTAATGAGCAAAAAAAAAAAGAGCGGAAGTGAAATCCGATCCAATTTGGAGAGAGATACCTAGGTGGGCTCCGATCACGGCGGACTAATGGGGAAATAGATAGTTTAGTAAAACGCGCCGGTTTAATGAACGGTCTATGGTTACCGATCTGCATCAGTGTCGCGATCCGCAAGGGATGTTTGATTATCGAGGAGTAGCAACGTGTTTGCCATGCTTCTCAGAAAATGTATCATTGTTATATTATTTGATAGTTAAAACTTTTTTCTCCAAGAAATTGTATTCCACTGCGATATGTATTGTATTCTTTATTCAATATTCGCATTTTTTGTTTGTTAAGGGTTTATTAAATAAAAGCTGATGCCGTTGGTTATTCACTGAGGCAGAGCCGGGACAATAACTAGGCGAGCAAGAAACCTGCCTAGGGCTCAATACATTTACGAGAGCGACAAATGACCATTCCAACTTTTAAATTTAACGTATTGTTTTATAATATATAATTTTTCTCTGCATTATAAATAAAGTACCGTTTGGAGTGGTTAAATTGTCTACCGTATACTTTCGTTATGAGGGGAGCGTAATTCTCGCCTAATAGGACCAAAGAATATCTTGTCCCGTCTCTCCCCCGAGTTTTTTTCTCTCGGTTTGGTAACGGTAAAACTTCACAAAATTCATTACTTGATCATGTTCTAAAAATACGATCGAAGACTGACCCTCTGTATAACTGGACTACTTCCGTCTTTTTTTTTTGGAGCGCAACTAACGAAATTATAAGATTCGTTGCCCAATCGTCAGGAAAATGATTTACTGGCCCCTTACTCGTGAAGCAACCGTGAAATTAATCTAAAACTTTTCTGTGGATATGTAGATATAATTAGGTAGTTATAAAATGAAACTTGCGTGCTTTCTGGAATAATCCAAAGTGACGCGACTATATAACATCAGTTTTTACATTTTGAGTGATTTCGAAATGTTGCAAAACGGTTTCTGAAAAAAATATTAACCTATATCGAAAACATTTTTTGATAAATAATAAACTCGTGGTGTTGTGAGTTGATTAATTTTTTCCCGTGGCACTCGGGTGAAAAAGTCGAGGATGATCGATCAAGTACAGAGAAACATTAATTCGACCTAACGCAGTTAGTTGAACAGAGTAGTATCTGGATGGCAAGGTAAATCCCGTCTTCTATCATTTCCGTGTTCGGAAAATAACATTAAATGACATCTATTAACCTTAACAGCAAGAACACTCTGGACTCTGGAACCGAAGAGAGGTTGAAATTTCCACCGGTAACCTCTTTCCCTTTCTCCGCGACTCATTCCACTCGCTTTCTCTCCCCCATACCACCCGCCATCTCTCTTTCTTTCTCCACCTTTATCATTTTCCTCTCCCTCTCGTTCTTTCATTTTCTCTCGTCCTTCCCGTACACTTTCATCGCCAATTCCATACGTCTCTATTTCTCACAATTCAATGATCCTCGCAATGCCCGCAAAAAAATACACGAAAATCGTTAATCCAAAAAAATGAAGAGAAAGGTCTCCCGCACGCTCGAAACGATTTATCAAAGTTCGCTTTCTTCCAATTCCCTCTCTTTCTGCCTCTCTCCACTCCCACACAAACCTTTGGCAATAATTTTTCCCTCTTATCTCTCCTTTTTCCTTTCCCCTTACCTTAACACCAATCCCGCCCTTCCAAAATGCCGAGACTAATTGCCGACACAAGAGTTTGAAGTCCCAGTCCCATCCACAAATTCCTCCTCCTCCTCTCTCTCTTTCTCTCTCTCTTTCTCTCTCTCTCTCTCTCTCTCCTTCCCTCCCCTCCTCTTCCTCTCGCTCTTTCTTAAATTAGAAGATAGTGGGGTGCGGGGGAAGTACGGTGAGGGAGGAAGGAGGGAGAAGGAGGAAGACTGAAGACGTTTGGTCCCCCCCCCCCCCACTCTCCCTCCTTAAAAGACTTCCTCCTTTCTCACTAGAGAGAGAGAGAGGGGGAGGTCGTAAAGGGGAGCGGCTGCTTATGAGTGACAGGAGTAGCAGAGATTGTGGAGCGGAGGAGAAAGAGGGAGAGAAACTAGAGATTGGGATTAGGTATAGGAAAGAAGGTTTGGTGGAGATGTGGAGAAACTTTCCGGCGCCTGTGACCTCCCCCTCTCCACCCGCTGACTATAGGGTCTGGCGCCTTAGCTAAGAGAGGAGGGTGGGCAGTAAGTCTAAGAGGGGTTGAAGGAATTATGAAAAACCTCTCCCGATGCTTACGTCTAATAACGAAGCTGGCTCATGGAGTAATTGCGATCCCTTCCTCTCTCTCCCCCCCTCTCTCTCTTTTCTTTCTTTCACTCTTTCTTCTGGGCTACCCTAACTTTCTTCTAGAGTTCCGTTTCCAGGCGTTCGTGACGTGAGGAAGGGATCCGAAAGGAGCCTAGAAGAATCAGAAATTCCCCAGAGAACCCTCCGGGGGACAAGCCAGACGTTTTTTTTTCTTCAAAGCAAATTGAACGGAAAAGCCTTATCGAGGAATCTTTTTTTTTCCTATAGAGAGAGTATCGGAGGAGGAAGAGGAACGACTGTTTTTAAGGGTTTTGTTTTTGAAATAAAAACGACTTTTCGTAAAACTGATACCAATCCTCTCTGTCTCTCTCTCTCTCTCTGTCTCTCTCTCTCTCTGTCTCTCTCTCTGTCTCTCTCTCTCTCTCTCTCTGTCTCTCTCTCTCTCTCTCTCTCTTTTCCCGTTACATTTTTCTGGCATGAGTCTTTTTGTTTGGTAAAATACGGCCACCTGTGAGCTCCGCAAATAATTAGTTATTGCCACTCCCTCTTTCTCTCTCTCTTTCTCCCTCTCTCCCGCCCACTTCTTCCTTGTTTTTTGGAGGTTGGGTGGAACGGAAGGAGAAATTCAAACAATGGAACCTTTCATAAAGTACTCTATTTCCCTCTCTCTCTGTCTCTCTCCCCCGCCAAACTTTTTCCATCCTCCCTCTTTTTTCGCTCTCCCTTTCTCTCTCTCTCGTGTTGTTCCTCTATTCCCTCTCTCCTTTATTATTCCCTTTCCGATTCTCTTTCTTTTGTTTCGAGATCGTTTTTGTTGTTTTATTCTCACTTTGTTCTTCCGCATTTTCCGCTCGAAGATGTTAGTAGGGTGGGGTAGATTCGGCGGCTAATGAAAAAGGGTTATTAAGTGGAAGTGATCCTGTTCCGAGGGCAAAAATTTGTTTTATTTATTTTTATTTTTATTACGCATGGATATTTCAAGCATTAAGGCAATAAGATTTCAGAAAGTTCGTTTTATCGCTCGCATTTGAAAATGATTTGTGTTTGTAAAATATTTTGAAATTCGGTGTTTTTTCTTACGGAAACTATATCCGTTGAGTAAGCTGCTGAGTTTATAGTTAGAAAACTATATTATCGAAAAACATTTTACTTACTGTTTAGTTTTTCCACTACTAATTACATTCTTCCACGCGGGAACCCAAACAAATTTAAATTAAAGAATGGAATATATGCGAACATTTAGAAAATTTTGTAACAGTCGGTTACTACTCTGTTACTCTTATCTAACTATATATTAATTTTACGTTGACGTCTTTAGACATTTGTTTACAATTTATATCGGCGTATTTCTCGAGAACCGTTCGTCGTAAAGATATGCGGTAAACGGAGTTTTATTTCTACTGGCTATGAGGTCCCTGAAAAAATATTTTCGTTTGCTAAAGTGTCCCGGGTTCGAATCCAGGAGACGATTATATTTCCCCATAAGTTTACACGGGATTTTCGATTTTTCAGAGTGCAAGGTTTTCTTCCTTCATTCGTTAAAATACGTAAATGTGGACCGATTTTCTTATTTTTTGCTTTATTTGACGGATAAAGCTCTATACTATCTTATTTTTGCCATGTTTATACGTTACACAGTCGAATTTTTCAGAAATACGCATTCTTTTTCGATCTTTTGCGGATTTTTCGTACTCTTTCCGGGTGTTGCCAAGGCGACTGTCATTGTTGCCTCCGATTCAATTACGATCAATTATACCTATAGCCCAGCTACAGCTGCCAGAGAAAGGAAGAGAAGCCAGAGATCAAACGAAGAGTATTGTACGAAAGAGAGAGAAAGAGATGCGGAAGCTCATAGGATTGCCCGTTTAGATGAGGAGCGGAGAGTACAAAAAAGACAAAGAAATAGGGAAACACGTAAAATGAATTGGGAACAAAGAAGATCTAACCTAGGGCCGAACTATTTAGATTATTTGCATTTCATTTATTTCATTAATTATTCAATCAAAATTATTTCACTAAACTTTCAGTTAATTTAAATCGCGTTGAGGGTCGGAGATCCGGGGCTGCCCTACTAGTTAATTTTAATTATTTAATTAATTATTAGTTAATTAATTATTAGTTAATTAATTATTACTTTGGGTAACACAACAGATTTTATCCTAAAATTCAATTCAATTAAAAGTGAACAATTTTTCTCTGAATTATATTACTTTGCAATGCGTTTAGAAAATATTATATTATTTTTATACAACTTAAACTGAGTCTGCAGTGGCAATACGGAAATATCAAATATATATATTTTTTTCTTTTGCAAGATTATTTTTCAATGCATTTGTGAATATGTCATTAGTTGAAACGTCAACAAATATTCAAAGACAACCAACAAACAGCAACAACGTCAAACTATAAACATTTATTTCATTTATATAACGTATAAGTTGATGCCAGATGCGTAGTCAATCTAATTCTGAACAAATTTATCAACTTTTAGTTTATTTATAATTTAGTTCAAATGGTAACAAGTCGATAAGCAAAGTGATGCACCTAAATTTCTGGGATAACATTTTTAAAATTCCAGATTCCAGCTGAAAGGAGACGATAGTGCAGCAAGTTTTCATTACACGCTGTAAAAGGCGCGGAAAATTGGTCTTCAACGCGGTTTTGAATTTTCCCTTCAGCTAAAATAAATTTTGTTTTTAATGCTCCCAAAAGTTCCCGTGCTGGATATGTACTTCGATGTTTAACATATTCTTAAATGCAATGAATAATGTGTTACTGTTACTAAATTACAGTCAGATATGGCCCGTCTCAATTACTTTATTAATTAATGTAATCATACACTATAAATAACTTTTGTCTTATCTTAAGGGATTACACTAACCGTTCATTTTTACAAATCCAATCCAGGGAAAAAGAAGAAAGTGAAATTGAGAGAGAGAGAAGTGAACAATTGGGATACCCTTGCTGATACTAGAAATGGAAGCACGTTTTCTTAAAACCTTTCAAGGTTTCTTGCCTCTCCCTTTGGTGAATGGAGTGTACGAGATCCTCACTAAACCTTATCATTCGTCAAAATTTCACTCTTGTAGCTTCAGTAGTTTGACTACAATACCATTTCAAAATTTTTAATTTTCCGAACATGAAGTCGGGTAACTTAAAATCTATTAACTACTTTGAAATTCTAAAGCTAGAAATGTCATAGATTGATAACAGCTATCTACTACAAAAAAGATTTGCAAATGTCTCCTAAAGCAAAAACTTGATTGTCCACAGACAGAGTGAATCACATTAGCACGTTCTTGCTTTTAAAAAGACGTGCGAAAAAGGTGGTGTTCATTTAAAGAACCTCATCCTCATATTCATTACAACCTCGTCGGTATAAACTTGAAATGACCTAAAATTTCACGGTTTTTACTAGCGGGGTTTGTAAATATGAGTTCTATACAATAAGGAAAACTGATGTTCTCTCTCACTCTCGCTCCTAGGTTATTGTAGGGGCCTGATTTACACTACTTATAAACAAGCATTTAACATTAACCGAGGTTTAACTGTAAAAATTACCACAGCCATAGTCCCAAATCCAGATAATTCTCAAGAATTGATGTTTAACTGATAAAAGTCAGTATAAATTTAATCTAATAATTAATATTCTACGCATTTTAAAATGGCTTCGTTACTTTCTGTAGCCATTCATCTTAGATGGGGTGTCTTCAGAAGCGGGTGACCTTTAATTACGGTCTGTAACGTTTTAGCGGAGGATAAAGTATTTTATATTTACCCTTTTTATAAGATACTCTTCCTGTTGCATCAAGAGAGAAGAATGGGCAATTACACTAAATACTTTTAACGTGCCATACATTTATTTTAATATAAAACTAGTATTTTGATGTAATGTACCGATGAAATTAGGACTAGAATAACGAAAGCAAAAGCCGCTTTCAGAAGAAAGAAACTCCTACTAACGGGGAATATAAAGGAGGATATCCGCAAGAAGTTGATAAAATGCTATGTATGGAGTACAGCTTTGTACGGAGCAGAAACATGGACGCTAAGGAAAAATGATATTAAATACTTGGGAAAGTTTGAAATGTGGATATGGAGAAGAATGCTGAAGATAAAATGGACAGATAGGGTGAAAAACAATAAAGTATTACGAAGAATAGGAGAAGAGCGAACAATTGTACAGACTGTCAGAAAGAGGAAGGCTAACTGGATTGGGCATTACCTGAGAAGAGAGAGCATGATTAAAGAAGTGCTAGAAGGAAAACTGGATGGAAAAAGAGAAAGAGGTAGGAAAAGGTTTCACCTGATAGACGACTTGAAAGAGACCTATCAAAATGGGAGTACATATATGGAGTACCAAGTTTAACCATGAATAATCACGGACCTATCAACGGACACACTACCTTTGATAATGATATAGTTGCGGTGTTAAAAATCGATGAATTACACTTATCTGTCATTAATATTTCACCAATTTTATATATACGTAAAAATAACATTATCCTTTGACATTTGAACTAAAAAACTATATATCTTTAATTCTCTGGATCATGTGAATTGATTCGTGGTAATATTATAATTACTTTTTATAATTTTTGGCAAATAAGAAATAAACCGCACTCACAAAGCTAACCTTTTAGTAAATAGTGTATTTATCGATTATTTCTTTTTTATTTCAGGTAAGGAATGCAGCTAAGAATTCAAGCACTTCATGACTTCAATTTTTCCTGACCCAAAAACGTATGTAAATTTTAAAAAAAATCTTCTCTCGTTGATTTTGTCCCTAATAAAAAGGCGCGATTAACCGCTTAGAGAATGGCAAATCTGTTCCACAACCGTTCTCCCAACGACCAACTTCTAATTTTTGAATACCTGAAATCGCACGTTAACAATTTTTCGCCGGTAGCTGCTTTTTTCAAAAAATGGCCCTTAAAAACCCGGGAAGTAAAAAAAATAACAAAAATAAAATGCAATTTAATCACGTAAACGAGCTATTAAGAATTTTCCAAATCGCATTTATTTAACTCTTCCCACAAACTCAATAATTATTGCAGATGTTAACGAACCATTGTTTCGCGCAAATCGTCCCATTGCGTTTCCCTTTCTCTCAGCCATTGCCTTCTAATTATTCTGCACCGTCATTTCCTGAAAAACAGAAAAAAAAGATATGCCGTCGAGATAAAAACAATAGAAGGCTGTTAAATATGTCTTGCTGCGAATTAAATTGACGTTATAAAGGGGCATTATTACGACGCACGGGTTTTATGTAATCATTATGTATATATATATATATATGCATATATATATATATATATATATATATATATAATTTATTTTTTTATTTAGGGTAACTAGGTGTTGAAGGAAACCCAGTGAGTACTTACCGGAAGGAGAGCTGCTGGGGTGTTGGAGAGACAAATATGTAGAAGTTATTGGAGCTTTTGGGATGATCTCTTCGTCAGCGCAAGAGAGCAATAACTTCTACAAATGTGTCTCTCCAACACCCCAGCGGCTCCCCTTCCGGTAAGTGCTCACTGGGTTTCCTTCAACACCTTGTTGCCCTAAATATCCTCATTTACCTTTCTTCTTCCATGAGTTTATATATATATGCGTACGTACCTATCAGACATATGCATACATAGATTAATGAAAAATGGTTAATTTGATAATAATCAAAACTCCTTTATTCTTCATGGAACAATTAAATATACTATTTAACCCTAAGTTACTCGCTTTACTAAAACTACAATAGTATGCATGCACATTTGTCCGAATTTCAACTTTAATCTCGCAGTAATTTTGGTTGCAGCTTTTTATACGGTTTAAGCGGAAATTGAATCGCGGAGAGCTCTTCGAGATCTTTTGTGGTATGATTTTGAAGCAATAACGAAATATATCGTAACTGAGCGACACATAAATACTGTTTCGAAGTTATCGGAAACCGCAATTTTTCCTTTAATTTTTGCCCTCTAAATGCTTTTTTTTAAATTTTCAGTGGGAGGAATTTGGTAGGTGAGATATTATGCTGACATAAATAACAAGTCAAAAAATAATTGTAGACGATTCATACCCATCCAGTAGCACATTTTACAACGAATAAACTTCATTTCTTCACAGGTAACGGAAGAATTATTTTAATCTTTCCAATCTTATAACTTGTCATATATTGCACGCAAACGAGTGTTGATGTTGCCACGCAACAGTTGTACACGGCATACGTCCGATGCATCTCTAGAGGATAGGCAGAGATTGGAGAGAAAGAGAGAGGGAGGGGGGGAGTAAGGGAATCCAAGGTAAAAAGTGCCGTCACTGGCGCCATATACGGAAAAGAATGCCGTCAACGTGCCGAGAATTCAACGACCGTCGACGCGAACGTTCCGGACGGAAGGCGGCCGAGAGAGGTGGAAAACAAAAGACTGCAGAAATGGAGAGCGCGAGGTGGACTTTTTTTTCGAAAGAAAAGGCGTTAAAATGATTTGAGGGAAAAGTAAGAGGGCTCATTCGACACATAGGCGCGAAAGAGAGAGGGAGAGAAGGTCCTTTTTTTCGTTCGTTAATTTCGGAGAAGTTTTCATTTTTCAACCTCCTCCTCCCGACTCGCTTAACTCTCCTTTCTCTCTTCGCTCCAAGTACTTGTCGCTCGACATTTTTTCTCTTTCCCACTTCTGATTAATGATACTTTCGTCTTCCCGGAATCGCGCCTCTCCCCCTACTCCCCCCCCCCCCCTCATTCTCCATTTTATCTCCCTTTGCCTCATTCCTCCACCTTTTCCCCTTTCCTCACCATGTTACCCATCTTTCCAAAAATGCCACTATCCTATTGCTTCTCTTCGCAAAAAAAATAAATAAATAAATAAATAAATATATAAATATATATATATATATATATATATATATATATATATATATATATATATAGAGAGAGAGAGAGAGAGAGAGAGAGCGTCTTTTTTCTCGTACCCATTTTCTGCTTCCTCTTCATACTTTATCTTACACTTTTTCATTCCTTTTATCTCCTTTCCATTCCCTCCGCACCTCTCCCTCCTCCTTTCCCCCTCACTTCCTCCTCTCTTTTCACTCTTCTTTCTCCGCGAAAGAACTCTGCTTTGCCTCTTAATTTTTTTTTCAACTCTCATTAGCCTTTTTCCCTTCCCTCTCCGGAGTACCGCAAGGGACATTTTTGGAACCGGTCGAATTGTTCGTATTTTTTCACATCAAGACAGCACGATCGACCACTTTATTCCCTTCCGCCTCCCTCCGACAGAAATGAATGAAAGATGCCGAGTTAGGTGAACGTGTCCGATAAGTGAAGCTTCGCGTGTTATTTTCCATTTATTACGCGCCGTGATGGATGCGATCCGAGAATTATTTTTACGGGAGAAAGAAAATTATGGCGCTGGATGCGCATTGCTTTCATTTTTAAACGTGCTCGTTGGCCGAACGCCGGATATAATTTCGCGAAAACGAGGATAGTTGGACATGTTGAGGTCAATTCGGTAGAATACGCGTACACGTATGTACATGTGTGAGAGAATTTTATTGAATGCAATCTCTTCATGTTCTTCCGTGACGTTCAGTTTTCATTACGTGCATTTTTGAAACGTCGCGTAGTTCAAATTTCCGATTGCTCGAAGAAGACACTTATTCGAGTTAGTATATATTTCTCTGAATTTGCATTTCTATGACTTTTTAACTTGGGGATAAGACCGCATTTATGGCTGCCATTGGTGTTGCCAATAGATATGATTAACTACACTCGGAAAAATTTTATTAAGCACACTGTTTAAATTTAGTTTCTTAGATAAATTTTCGTTCTATATATCGATAAACTAATGGATAAAATATTAACATAAAATTGTAAATTGGTTCTTAAGGTACGTTAGGAAATGTGAGGCATGAAGAATGAAACGAAACTACTGGAATGAAATAAAATATTACACTATAAATTTTCCCCATGTTTTCGGACAAAAATTTTCTTTTTCTGAAGTTAAATAAAAAACGCTTAACGTCAGTTCGCTTCAACAAGATATTGTTAAGTCGCGGTACTTAAGGAATAAAAAAATAAAATTCTGTTTTTAATCTGGCGTTGTAATGAAAGTTCCGAGAGAAAGGTACGCGCATGATGCATACATGAAACTACTCAGGGAGCTGTCACTTTAACCACTCGCATTCTCGAAAAAAAATCCTTTTGGCAATTTTAGGCGTGTGAAACAACGCGAGATAATACTCCTCGCATTATTACCCAGCGCAAGGAAAATCGCATTTGTTAGTCTTGAGACGTTTCTCTCGAGATTAAATTTCCCGACCCACGTTCGCAAAGCGTTTTCCATTTATGCCTAATGTCAACACATTCGGAAAAACATAAGAGCAGAGATACGTTAAGAAAAAAACAAATCTATCACACGGACCGAGGAAACTTCAACTCTCCCGAGACATCAACTGATTGCACACACATACACATACATACACATGCTTATATTAATGCATTAGAAATAGGAAGTGTGGAATAAAAAACACCCGAATTATATTGAGAGAGGTGCTGGAGAGGGATCTTCTTCGTGGATGGGGAGATTTTCGGTGATCAGTGACAGAAATGATGGATAGGATTCGGATTAAGCTGAGTGACCGACGGAGTAAGGGTGGATGAGTTAGATGGATAACAGACAAGGATATCAAGAAGGACAATCACTCCGAGAACGAAGATGAGAAAAAGAGAAAGAGAGACGGCAAGAAGAAGACTGAAAAGGAAGGGAGAAAGAGAGAAAAGGAATTAACGAGGGGTAGGAGATAAGGAGCGTATAAGGAATAATGAAACAGGGGAGGAAGATGAAGGAGAAGAGATTTATGGCGGCCGGAAGGAACGGCTGGAGGAAAGAATGGGAAGTTGGGAGGGAGCGAGGAGATTGATCGTGATTGGCGTCTTGCGCTGCTCCTTTCGCTAGATTATCATTTCTTCTTTCGCTCTCCATAACATGCCCTCAATGGTGTACGTTCGTGATGCTTTTTTTCCCTTTCGTAGAATTTAATATACACAAAGCGTGAATTCCATTGTTTCTGCCCGGGCAGGATACGTGTGGAAATAATTTTATCGTCCTCTCTCATCATGGATATTAGTTCAGTTTCATCTCGAATCGCGTCTAGTCTACTTAAAAGTAAAAGGATCACAGTGACAACTAATGCACTTAGAAGATAAGGGGATCTTAAAAAGAAAAGCATTTAGCTGTCATTTTTAATATTTTATAACGTAAATCCCTAAACATCCCCTTCCGCGAGTATCATTTTTATTGATTCACGGCTCAAACTAAATTCAACAAGAAGTTTTAATAGTTCGAGTAATTGATTACATCACTTTTCTGTGTGAATTGCGTCGAAAATGATGGGGGAGTGTTTTTTCCCGCAAATTTAGCGAATCAAAGAAATTTAATCTCGTCGGCAAACAAAAGAAATCAAAACTTAATCCCAGAGATATTCTCTCCCCTCTTTTTTTTCCCCCTTTTATCCCGATTGAATCGAAAATTAGCCCTCGCAAAACAGCGGCGTTTTGCTTTCACCTCAGATAAATAAGATAAAAAAAGATAAACGCGTGACGTGACTTTGAATATTTCACCGGCGAGCGGGAAAGCGTGTCAATAACCGTCGCAGTAGCAATTCCCGACAGCGATCTACTCCCCCACACCCGCATTCCCATTCACTCTCTTCCCCCAAAACTCTCCCCCTCTCCCTCTTTCTCTTCCCCATCTCGCTACCCTCCTCTACCACTCACAATCGCCTCCTCTCTCCCTCCCACGCGAAACCGACAAGACTCCGTGTCCACCGTCGAAACCCGACAATCCAATCAAATATAGAGAAGACAGGAGGAACAGATGGCTTGCTCTCGGAACAGAGAGAGAGAGGGAAAGGCAAAGAGGGTAGGGAAGAGTGGGGAAAGAGAGTGGACATAGAAAAGGAACAAGAGTGAAAGGTTGAGAGACCATGTCTGTCATCTGGACCAATCGAAAAATTTTATGAGAGGAAGAGAGAAAAAGGGGGGGAGAGGAAGGTAGGAGGTGGTCGGAGAAGGGGGGAGGAGGGGTGTGGGGGGGATGAAAATGTGGAGAAGTGGAAATGTGACGGGACGTTGGAGGAGGAGGAGGAGGAGATAGGTGCAGTAGAGGTGACAGCGGTGGCGGCGACTGACAGGGCTGGGTCCGTGAGAGTGAGGGCGCGGAGTTTGCGTCTGTGTGCGTGTCTGTGTGTGTGTGTGTGTGGTCGGTCGATAAAATAGAATGAGCCTTGTCGCGCGTTAAGTGAGCGATGGTCGAGGCGTGTGTAATGGTAGTCTGCGCCGGTTTTCTTCCTCTGTTCCTCGGAATGGGATGAAGATGGGTTCTTTTTCCCTTTCTTTTTTTTAAGGGTTTTCTCAGAAGTGGCTCAGGGATCGAGAAGGGTATCGTTAGCGGATGAGGCTAAGGAGGGCGGAGGGGATGGGAAAATGGAGTGAGAGTTGGAAAAGGAAACGGTGGAAAACCGGGAGCGGGACGCCTCACCTTGAGGCCCGGGAAATGATAAATCGGCGCGGTTTTTCTAAGTGAGATGTGAGTTCTCGGAGGGTCCCTGGAGAAATGAATAATGCGCGCTCAAGAGAGCGAATTTTATTTTCCAGAATCCATTGCTATTTTCTCGAGTCTGGCCTTCGTCGGCATTCGTAGCTAAACATTTTGAAATAAACATAAAATGGTTGTTTAAAAAATATTTTTATTACTTTTCACGATGGAATGTTGCTCAGCTATAATTTATAATAATAATATATAATAATAATAATATATAATAATAATAATATATAATAATAGTAATAATTCTCTCCAAGTAACCAAAAAATCTCAATAATGTAGAGCTGAACTGAATATCAATCTGTTTCCTTTATCGAGTGTTATTATAACCTAAAGTATTAATAAGAAAAATATTTACTTATTATTCTCTGAGAGTTTATGAATCTTTACCACTGTAAACCCTGAGTTGAAAAGTCCAGATCGCGCATTACTGTTAAGATTAAATGGCTTATAGTGTTTCTATATGCAGTTTATATTTAATAACTTTCATACATAAAGCGCAACAATACAATAGGAGTATTTGCAATCAGGATCAAAATTGATAATGATGTGTACATTTCTTGTTTTTCGACCAACTTTAGGATAAATTAGTATTATTAGTATACGGAGAATGATAAGGTAAAACTCTATATTTTCATTTCTTTTTCCACTAAATATCAACTCTAAAATCCAAACGTATTTTTTAAAATTGTAAACGCGGTAATCTATTTTATAATCTTATGAAGAATAATTAATTTAGAGTTGAGTTCTTTGTAAGTTACCAAAATTCGAAGAAATATGTATGCCCTAAAACAAGATCCATGAATAACAAGTAAGGAAAGAACTTCTAAAAGAGACGGTAAATGCTGTTTTTTTTAAAACAAAACCGTTAATGCAGAATGCTGAAATTTTTTAAAATTAGTATGATCAGTCTGAAATAATAGTACTATGAAAAATTAAGACGGACAAACCAAGAAAATTTGCGCTACGAGACACGTGTATGCGTGTGGGCGGGGGTTAAGAGTGAGAGGAATGTGAGAAATCGATTGACTAAGCCCATAATAAAAAATCTTTTCATTCGGCAAATAAAATGCGCGGGAGCAGATAGTTAATAGGAAAGGTGCCCCCCGCAGACTAGTTTTTGCCGGACACGGAATTTACTCGCTGTCTCGTCCTTCTAAGCTATGGATACAATTGCGATCAGTTGGGATACAACAGGATAAGGACTGTCTCATATAGTGTTATCTTAGCTACTTCCAAAGCATTATATCTCCTTTTCGCTCACCGTTTCGCCTTATTCATCTCTCTGCTCTTCCCTCTGTGTCTCCTGTCATCTGTTTTTCCCTCTCGAATTAATTATAAAAGTCCAGGGATGAGAGAGAGAGAGAGAACTGAATGAGCCAGTGGCATGATATTTGGACATATGACGCGATGAGAGTTGTGATTTAGGAGATAGAGGGAGCTAAAGAGAAAGAAGGGCGAGGTCGGGTGAGATACGAAGACGAATGCAGAGAGTAATGTTTGGGTTGTGAAGTCATGAAAAAATTGTTCCAGTTAAAAACCGCGTGGGGTATAACGAAGTTGTATTTTCATAGTCGTGGCCGAGACTGGAGGTAGATAGTAAAAGAAAAGTTGGATTAGAAGGAAATGATTGCGATCCTCTTTAAAGTTTTTTATGCCTCGTGTGCGCGTTTTAGGTGAGGTTTAATTCGAACATTTTATTCTTAAATTATTAAATCAGCACAACCAAAAATAATCGATTTAGATACTGTGGACAGCATTTACGCAGAATGCAGTCTGTCATAATGTTGCTGGAAAATAAGATTAAATCATAATCTCCATAATTTACGCTAAGGTTACACGTCGGTCGCAATTTATAAAGCCACTATCTAAAGCAGTGGTAGCCAACAATTTTGAAGGCGTGGCACCCTTTCAGAGATAAACAGAATTTTGCGGCACTCCCACTTTGAAATATGGTTCTATAATTATGCATCCTGTTATCATAACGTTTAGACGTCTTCATTGGTTGGTAGTAAATTACCGTCAACTTGACACTGGAAAAATGATTGTACTAATGACCTTTCAACATTTCCAAATTGTTCATCTGTTTATTTAGGGAAGTTTTTATCGGCAACCTTAACAGTAAGCTGCAGTACTATATCTGGGAAACGCTACTCTAAATCATACTTTCTGAACTTTAAAAATATTTAACTGTATCAGCGAATATGTTTTTAAATTTATAACGGAAATATAAAACGCAGTGGGTATGGGATGGTGTAGACATTCTATATTAATTCGGTAATGCATAACTTTATAGAAAGTAAGCATCATTATAAAATGTATTTAAACCTATAGATTGCAGGAATAAACTACTTATCGTACTTTTTTTAAAATAAAAACATCGCTCTAAAGTGTTTGTAAACGTGTAAACAGTCCGAAAATAGTCGAGCGGATGATGGATTGTACCTGCCAACTCTTGCACGGAGAAGCAAAAATACGTTTTGTCCAGTAGATCGCACATAGGAGCGGGTTATGCCGTAAAGGTCAGCAGTCACCTTGGATACCACTAAGCTGTAGGGGTAACTTTTATTTTAGGAAGGGGTGGGACATTTCCTTCGTTGAGATGATATCGCGCCTCCCTGAAAAATTATTCAAGACGCTTTCACTCTCAAATGTTTACTCTTCCGCCACATAGTCGTACGCTGATTAATCGTCGTACGCGAAAATAACTTCAGAACTTCGCTGATTGTAGGCGATACGCACCTCTCTTCAAAATGAACATACACGAAAACGATAAAAGAGTATTCATTATTTTTTCCAAACTCGGACCTGGAAAGTCAAAAATCCTTTTCCTTCGCGAATTCGAATTCGCGTTCCCTGGCATCCAAGGGCGCCACCA
This sequence comes from Uropetala carovei, assembly GCA_036926305.1. Taxonomy (NCBI): domain Eukaryota; kingdom Metazoa; phylum Arthropoda; class Insecta; order Odonata; family Petaluridae; genus Uropetala; species Uropetala carovei. Next base: position 1,253,316 of record JAXCHB010000125.1, read on the forward strand.
AAATAAATGGAATAAGAAAACGTTTTAGTAAGCCTCTGAGAAACTCCTCAGAACTCGTTTATCTCCCCGTTATGCTATACGCTACCTGTCTTTGCAGCGAGTAGAGAGAGAGAGACTTTGTTAAGCGGCGAGGAAGGAGGGAGTAACCGTTCTCATCAAAGACTTCGCAGAACTAAGCCTCCGGGGCAGTCTTAGATCTTCTACACGCCTACTTGGATCTCATCCTGCCCCTCGCTCGTCCGCATCCAACCTCAAGAATGGTAGTAAATTGGCAACGGGAGGTGGAGGAAAGGGAGGCTTTATGTTATCTCCAGTCCTTCCAACCCAACTTCCGAAAAAAAATTGCTTCCTTCTGCCAATGTCTCTCTCGCTCTCAAGAGTCCCTTTCTACCTCAAGGCTAACGACTATAAACGTACGGGCTTCCTGCTCTAATTATTAGCATACAATTGGCAAGCTAAGGAGGGTAATGGTGCTAAACTGACCTCTTTAAAGAAAAATATCAGGGGAAAAACAAGCACGACTTGAGGATCGAACTATGAAAAGTGTGCGGATATCTCAGTGAGTTTTATGGTAATACTAGCTGCAGTACCCGGCGTTGTCCTGGTCAATTTGTCTAAGGATTGGGTAACTTTAAATCAAAATTACGGGGGAACGGGGTGGCATTGGCCCCCCCAAATTTTGTATACACATTGTAGAAGGGATATTGTACGACTTAAGTAAAAAAATTGAAAAAATATGAAAATTTAAAAAACTTTCCAAGAGAGTGGGGGGTTATAGGGGAGATTTGGGGGGGGGGGGGGGGGGGGGGGGGTAACAAAGTTGCATAAAATCTTTTCAGGGATGACATAAAATCATGTGCAGTGTTTGAAAGTTGTGGAACTTTTGGTTCTTAAGTTATAAACGGACATACATACAAGCACACTAAATTATATATTAAGATTATTTAAAAGCAGGGCAAGGTAATAACTTATCCTTATGTATTTATTTACCGTTGAAAAACCAATTGCACCAAAATAAATATAAAGTTTAGGTGCATAAATCTCGATTGAGAAAGTAAAAGTTATATTTAGATAAACTGACGATTAAATCATTAAAAACTTTCTCTTTGCATCTCTTCTGGTTTATGATCTTATGAAATTGATTTATCAACTAGGATTTAACCGATCAACTAACTGTGTTAATAAGTAATAAAAAGTAAGACATCGCTCATTGATGGAAATTTATATTTCTAGTTCAGAACGATTTTCTAAAATTATTTTAACCAGTATGGTTGTGCATTTAAAACGTTCAGTGAAGGAACTTCACGAAATTTACATACTCTGTACATAACAAGATTTTTAACCAACTTATATAAACTTTCAATTAATACATTAGCTGGATAGAAACTAAAATATCGCTTGATTATTTCCTAGGAAACACGACATTTTAAGATTTAATTTTCGTAATGTACATCCAAGAAATGAATGGAATTATTTTTTGCAAAATATTACAACTCGAGCAATGTTTCTTTGAAGCAGCAGCTCCCATTTATTTTCCATTGGTGGAACTTCTTACGATCCAAAAGGTAGAAAAATATTCGCACGTGTTTCTCATATTTCCATCAAAATACCAAAAACTTCCCCATCTTATTTCCCGAAAAGTAATATGGAGACAACGTATACTCCGCGGGTGAGAGGGAGGAGGGGTGAGACGCGCTTATCTTTGAAGTTAGGTAGCGGGGAAGGCTGCGCGAGAGAGATGGTTTTTGGGGCAGTGGGGAGGTGAAGCCCGGCGAGTGGGTGGGTGTGGGGGAGGAGGTGGATTGTGCCTGGGAAAAGGAAAAGGGTGGGGTTTGAAGGGTCGAATCTCGGGGGTATTGAAGCAGGTAGTCGGGTGGGAGGGAAGGTTTTGAGGCCCTATCTTCACGGGGTGCGAGTTTCCTTTGACTGCTGCCTAGGCCATATTACATGCCGAGAGCACTGGGTGTGAAAGGAGAGAAACCGATGGCAAGGTACATAGTTTGCACCCTCGAGGGTCTACACCAATGTCAGACGTAGGAGTTACACAGCCCAGGTGGATAGACTTTCCCTCGTTCATTTCAGCAGTGTGTGTGTGAGTTTGGGTGTGTATGTGTGAGGTATTGACTCCCGATTTAATTCACGAGATGGAGGGAAAACGCGCAATCCAATTATGGCCATCTTATGCCTATAATGTTGCCTGCAATTCTTAAACCTCCATAACTTTCGCCAAAGAATCGCTTTCCCTTTCTGACTTTGGCGGTGTCTCCCTCCCATGTACTCAGAAAGGTCAATCTTATTCGTCTGTTAAAGGGAGAATCATTAAAAAACATAGGAAACGTGAGTTTGCATTTGTTAAAGTTGTGTTATTACTTTAGCAACTTCGTGAAATAGGTGCGAATACATTGCAAAAAGTTTGCTTCGTTATTGTGAGTCGAATCAGAATTTACCTCGTATGTGTTCTAGAATAACCGAATTGAAACTACAAGATCAAAGTCTTGTATAAAATAAGACTCAGAATCCGTTATGAAATTGTTCCCAGAATTTCCTTATTGGAGTACGTAAGGTCTCATGTTAATTCGTTTGCCTCTTTAGAGGTGCATTTGTATGCGAGAAACATTGCTAATCCTATTTTCATCAAACGTAAAGCGATTACATACAATACGGTGTTTATGGTAGGAAATCAGCTAGTCACGTAATAGTAAATATAATAATAATAACTAATTTTTAGATTTTGGTTTTTAAATAAGCATGTATTATAAAATAAAATATATTTTTCATGTATTCATAAATTCATTTTTAAAGTGATTTATTGAGCTCGCTATGGGATTCTATAGTACATACGGTCCATATTGATCACTTGGATAACCAGAAAACGACAAAGCAACTTTACGCATATGTCACTTACAATTAGTATCAACAATGTTTGGGATACCGCTCAAGAAGGCTAATTTGTGGATTAAATGTGCTTCTGGGTTAATCATTTACGTAATTGCTCTGAGAGCTGGGTCATCTGTTGTATTTGTCACGACACAAGCAATACCGCACCATTTTATCGATTTATAATATCAAATACACTTTATTAAAATAATTACCAATGCTTTATTATGAAATGAAGCTCCGAGACGTGATGAGTTTAAAGGTAGTAAAGAAAATTAACCCTCTATTATCGTATTTCCCCACCTCTCCCTTTTATTTTTAAACACCGAATAAATCAACAGCTATTGCGAAGTATTTCCAATAAATATGTTTATGTATCAAATGATTCTTCGTTGCGGAATTTGAAAGACCTTGAAACTGTGGCTCCGCTAAGCTTACGTAGTGCGTACTGTCTTTCCTGCAGAGAGACCCCATTGGGGATACGATAAAGGTATCATCTCTTATTTACGTTTTCTAAAGGCGTACACACAATAATATTTTCCACGTACAACCAGAAACTTATCAACAAAACTCCGCGTTTTTTTTATTTTTTCATTATTCACTCATTTTTTTAAGATGGTGGGGACCGCCAACAATTATTTCACCGTGACCCACAATTACCTGAAACATTCTGCGCGCGAGAGAGAAAAATTAAGACAGAATACATTTGAAGATTATCTCAAGATAAAGGTTGTTAGAGAGGAAGATAGAGAGAGAGAGAAAGAGAGAGAAATAGGACGAGAGACTAGAATCCTACATCGATAAGAGATGAAAAAAATTGATGTAAACAGCAACTACGGCGGCGGAAGAACACGCGACAGATGTATTCGCACACAAATATATCTCTGCGAACCATCATCACCCGTTTTTCTGTCACCTCCACTTATCCCTTTAAAAAATATCTTTTCCCTTTCGCTGAGAGATGTTTACTGCCCGTTGTTTGAATTCGCCGCAGTTAGCCGAGGGTTTGCAAGGAAAGCGGAATGGGATTTTCCTTGTTTGTAAATGCAAAGGAGATTTCGCCAGAGCGGTCGCGCCATTAACACCTCGAGGGAGGGAAATTACGGATTATTTTTTTACCTCCGATGTTTAAACTGATAAAAATCTCGCGATGGCGGAAATTTTGCCGAGTGTGTTTTTTGGTGTAAAACATTTCTTTGATCAAACCTACGAATAAACGGCTAGGATTTTTCAAACACCCTAGTAAATAAATATAACCGTAAAATCATCGTAGTGATTAGTAATCTGATCGCAGATTGTTCCTATGGTTATAGGTGAAATCTCCACATAGCGGAATTGTCATATTATCGTTAAACATTTGTTTTAAAATATATAATTTCAAAATCTAAAGAACTTCCAAGATGGAAATATAGTTTTTCGGCGCATGGTAAAAAATAAGTGAATTCGTCAAAATTTTCAATAGGCAGGTGGCATATATTATTTGCAGTATAACCTGTAAAATTGTTAAAATTGCACTAACGACATTTCTGTTCAGTATACTAAACATTTTCATTGATATTGTGAAATTAAAATCAAGCATGTAGTTTCTTTTTTAACTTCATACACACACGCACGCGCGCCCACACACGCAAACGCACACGCGCACACACACACACACACATATATATATATATATATATATATATATATATATATATATATGTATCGTTCCATTAAGTCGAATTATTCTGGCTGTCTCTTACACTTGGTCTTATTTTTTTAAAGAAGTAATCTCTAATCAGCGCTGCCTTCGACATTTTCTTTATCGCAATTTAATAAATCTAATCCTGGCAGCATACGATCCACGACAAGTACAGACTTACTCGAAAATGCTATTTTCTCGACTTCCAAAGAAAAAGCGACGCAAGGGCCAAAAAGTAAAAATACTATCAAAATGCTACTCCGTTGGCAAATAGCGATGTCTGGATACGACTAGTCGATATTTTAATGCATATTGAATCAGAGAGAAAGAGGAGTGGACTGTATAGAAACACAAAACTAGCCTAGTGCGTCCACGGAGGCCCACGCCAGTCAACACCTGTTCGGAATTTCAGACGCTCATTCCAATGAAGGGGCTTACACTATGTTTGAAACAACCATCTCTCCGTCTATCAGCATATCACAAAGTTTAGTGGATCTGGAAAAAAAATCATTAAAATAAGAAATATTTTAGACGATGACATACTGTCTTTGACAGAGCGAATACCTCCTTTTGCGCGAAACTAAAAACACAAACTTCTCAGCATCACTATATCTGGGGTCAAGTTTTATCTCGAGTTTTTCTTCTTCATTTCAGCAACAGTGTTTAGTTACAGACGTGCATTCTGTTGAAAAGAACTACGTCGGTTGCTCTTATTTCAATTTCGTCAAAATTTCAATGCTGTTAAAGAAATAATAAGAGTACATTTCATGTTCATAACAATTTTCTAACATACATACAATTTCTTAATGATAGTTGCTCCATAACCTCATCTCGTCTTCACCTTTCATAAATATCATTATGGAAAAATGTGAATTATTATAGATGAGATCTACCACGTTCGCAAGATTGGTACAACCACTTCTTTAATAACTTACGTATTTATGAAAGAATAATCTAATCTGAGAGAAAATATGTTGAACTGCAGTATTTACGCAAAAATGGTAAAGTGAAGTTGCTGTAACTTTCTGTTACGGACAGAGCATACTCTTTTTTTCGCAAAGCAACAAATTAAAAATTCACAAGTAAACATAATATATGTAGAACCACTGGATTTCCTAATGGGCATTTCCAACCAATCGGACTGAAAACAACAATGATAAAAGAAAAATCCCCAAATCAGGACCTTGGTAGTTAACCAAAATAACGTGTAATTTTTTTGCTTCTCACATTCTCGCTACTTATCAAATGAAATTTTTTCTTTCCGCTTTACGCATGACCTCGTATGTCTGTTATTGCATGGTCCTGAAAGCATATAACTCCAGAACATCCGTTATCTCTTTAATTCGCTAAGCACTCAGATGATGAATGTTTATAATCAATCTTTCGAGCATGTGTAGATACTATCATTTGCGTGACTCAAACGGATCGATCATTCGCACAAAAGGTAGAGTGATATGAAGTTACCTTAGCGTAATTTAAAATCGGCCATTTATTTACACACTTTTACTTAACTTCCCTTGATATTTATTTATTGTATTTTATCCTTCAGAGTATTAAATATAAGGATCCTTTTAAAGTTAAACTATTCCCTAAAATCTCCATGTAGTTCTCATTACCGCAGCTCGACAATCTCGGGAAGCGCATCACGTCAGACCATGCGTCCCTAAGCAACGTCTCCAAGGGCAACGGCGAGGCTCCTAAAACTCATTTGATCTCGTCCCAAGCGACGTAACGGACTTTTAATCCATCGACATTGGACCACTACATCGCATATACACCCCGAAAAATATCTACCCCTCTCTCTCCCTCTCTCTTCCTCCACTCCTTTCCTCTCCATTCCCAACTCCCCGTATCAACACAACACAAACTTAAAAAAAAGAAAAATCCCACCCCAGACGCCTTAACCACTTCCATCTCTACGCTCCCGGTCCATTCTCCCTCTCCCTCACGTAGTCCACTGTTTGCACTCTTCGCCGACTCGCAAAAAAATTTCCGGAGAAATAAAAAAATCCCTATATCCCCCATTTTCCAGCTTATCCCACCACTTCTCACCCCTTTTCTCTCTCTCTCTCTCTCTCTCCCAGGCGCGCATATTGCTTTTTCTTCGTCCTTTCCCCTCAAGCTGGTTACGGATGTGCGAGGCAGTGATCTTTTCCCCACTCTTCCGCACTTCTCCCGTCGTTTCCATGCGATTCCCTCATCCCCCACTATTTTCTTTTCCGCCCCCTCTCGCCCTACTCTTCCCTCTCCCCTCTTCTCACGCTGGCTTTGCCATGCTTCCAACGAAAAACCCCAAGCGAGATACGCACTGTTATCCTCGGAAAATGAACGTTGTGACACGACGCTCCTATCCCTCCCTCTCCCATCCCCTAACCCTATCCTCTTCCAAGACCGGAATATCCGCGATGTTTGCTTCATTTTTGCGGTCCTGCTGCGAAATTGGAGAAAGAGAGAGAGAGAGAAGCAGAAGTAAAAAAGAGGGAATCGTCGGGTTGGTCTCGTTTACCTATAAATATCTCCATGTATATGTGTATATATATATGTGTGTGTGTGTGTATATATTTTTTTTTTCGACGTTGCGATTTTTTTTAACCCGCGGCGTAGAAGTTTATTGGTACGGCAGAGACGTGACTCTGTAATTCTGTGCGCTGTTTCCTCCGAGGGAATAAAAATATTTGCGGATTCCACGTCCTATCAAAAATGGACGTGTGCGGAAGACTATATTTTTTCAGTTTTTCTTTCCCCCCCTTGAATCCAAGCAGAAACAGGAGAATTTCTGGAAGCCAGGGGGGATTAATTGACGTAAACATTCGGCTTTTTTTTTTCAGACGATCGTCTCTATTTTTTTTGCTCCTGATATTCTTTATTGGTTAAGAGTTCCGAGAAGTGTGACTAGGAAACGCTCTCTCTAGATGTTTTTTTAAGTTTTCTGTATGCAAAAGTGTTTTTTAACAAATTATTGTGGAGGTAGACTATCCGAAAATTTCGCGAAATTTGCATAACATGATTATTGCTCCACAGAATAATAAATCCTCTTTATGTTTTAAATATGGGGAATGATCAAGGAAAATAAATGTAATTATTAGTAGCTCGTTATATCGACGATGTACTTGTGGTTTGGAGCTTGTCTCAAAAGAAAACGTACACGTTTAATTATCGATAAATCGTCGAGTTATGCCTTTAATTTAACGGTCAACATTTCCTGCGCAGCATAACAATATTGAGGACGTTTAGCCCGATAAATAAATCGGTTAAGATGAGTAACGTAAATAGTTGTGTAATCTAAAATAAATAAACTTTATAATGAAAGTTGCCTTCAACATTATCTTCTAACTATTTCCTGTAGAAAGTGAAAATAAATAAAATAAAACCATTGAACGTTAATTTAAAGGATAGTGAACTAGTAATTTTTGCATTAAAATTTGCAGTTTTCTATATATTATACTGTCCTTAATTTACTTTAACGTTTTTCCAAGTTATTTTGCATTCGGAGGAAAGAATGAACGGTATTTAAAGACGCGGAAATTATTTAATTTCCCCTTACACCTTTAAATATTCTTATCGCTTAATTGAAACCGACATAAATACCATTTTTCCGCGTTTTCGACAGAAAAATTAATCAAATTCGATAACGCCAAAACTGTACACGCCGACAAACCGTCATCATTTTCAGATCCATCGATTTAAATCCATCACTATCTCGGAATTTATTCCCGTCTGACAGACGCAGTTTTTTTATCCGTCTTTGGGAGGAGAAAAAAATTTTCTACTTCTCCAAACTTTTCCATTCCTGCGGAAACTCCTCTTTTCACTTTCTCCCATCCCGGGGAAACTCCTTCGGTCCTAACACACACAGACTACGGTTACGACTCCTCGCCTCTTTCCCATGTTTCAAATGCGACAAAGAAAAATTCGCGCGGAACTGGACGTCAAACACCTCTCTATCTTATTCTCTTTCCTCACCCGGAGGAGTCCCTCAAGGGAAGGCGTTTCGCTACCAAACACTTTTCCTCACATACGGAAAGAAAGGAAGAAAGAAAAAAATCGCCCGTTATGTTTCATCCCCGCCACGCGTCATTCTGGAAAAGGTGCCAAAATAAGTTTTTCTGTCGGGAATGGATGTGCGTGCTCCTTATTCAAATGTTATTCTCTTTGGTGTATCCGCGTTTCTTTTGAATACGTTTGTAAAACTTAGTACTCTTGCGGAATGCGTGATCTGCGCTTTTATTTCCGGAGTCAAGACGAGGTTGCGCAAAGTCTCTTTAAAGTTTTAATTCTTGTAGTGTCCAAGAGATGCCGATGACGTCGATTCTAATTTTTTCTAACCGTTCATTTATTTTTATATTACATCCGTTCCACAAACGTTCAGATAATTTCTGAAAATATTTATTGAGTATATCCTTTATATGGAAGGTATTAATTTGTTCTTTCCTTCGCCTTCAGGCGAACATGGATTTTGGACTAGATAAAATTATTCGAATTCAATTTGAGTGACAATTTTCTTAATTGAAAAGGATATGTTGATATTATTTTTTCGTATATTGAAATTTATTTTATTTTTTCTAATGCAAGTCAACGAAAAGCTAGGGTCAATTTAAAGTATAAAAAAATGTCACGGGAGAGCGAACCATCCAGTCTCTCACGGACTCGGTATGCGTGATTTTGTCCGTTTTCTCTGTTCCCCTTTTATGCGGTGGATAATCAGAAATTCAACCGTATATGTTAGTATCTACTCCAACGATATCAAAAGGCAGGAACTTGGTCACTCGTCCTAAGAAGTTACCCGAGCAGAATACCGCGAGATAATATTGTAATGACCATCCATTAACAACTGAGGGTCAGTTATAGATTCAGTGTTCTTAATATATTCGTATATATACTGTATGATAAGCTTTTTTGAAACTAACCATACCTTTTAGAGAAGGGGTCGGCAGCCTATGGCCCGGGGACCACATGCGGCCTCCGAAGGCATTTTATGCGGCCCATGAAGAAAAGCGATCGGTATAATTTAACGCAGTTAATTCCATATTTTTCTGTGAATTATGGCCTCAAAACGTTTTCCGGTGGAGTTTTAACGGTATTTAACTATTTACAATTGATTTTCACTACTGACAATGAGACCACTAAATCTCTAGGTAACTTCAGATTTAGATGACTATCCGGCCCGCCGCAGATCTCGAGATTTCCAATGCGGCCCTCCGAAAGTGGCCCGTCACATAGAAAACCCCTATTTTAGAGAATAGAGGTATAAAAAGGAAGCGATAAAACTACAGCGCTTAGAGAATATGAAAATATATAAGTGTACCATGTTATCGCCAAATTATAGCAGTCTTGGTTATTGACAATATTTTTACACATTTACTAGCCTAAAGTTTCAAATTAATGGAATTTTATATTTTTCAGGTGATAGAACTTATGTAATGTAATTGTAACAACAAAAAGAGGCATTAGCTACCAATGTCGTTATGAATGACAATATAGATTTCTTATCCATTTGTGAATACCATAGCAAAGTTACCCTGTACTCGTATTTCAAGGAAGATGTTATGAGTTTTCGTATAAAAATAATCAAGGGGATAAATCATAATTTTTATTAAAGGCTAGCGCTTATTTTTTTTGCTAGTCCTTCCATTCCACATTGTGTGAGCCCTTAAAAGACAGCGTGGCTAAAAGCTGACAACATAATGGAATTTGGTTACACGGCTTGATTTTTGCGATAAAAAGTTCCGCAGCCAAAGTTATGGCTTTTGAGGCTATTCAGGAAGGATGATGAAAGGACAATGTAAGCGTCCCCTACTCTCCAGTTCTCATGGTACTGCCTCGAAATTTCTGGGATACAAAAACAGAAGTCTGCTTGGATGGAAACTCCTAGGGAAAAGTGCTATTGGAAAAAAAAACGATTGTACAAAAAAAATACATTATTGACGCAGAAATTAAACCTCGCGCAGTAAAGTAACTTGAAGTTTAGATTAACTTAAATGAAACTACTGCTATATATGTAGTTACTTATCGCTTACATATCTCAGCATAACTTATTTAAGAAGTATTTTTCTGCTAATCCTTCAATACCATGTATGTTTGTCTTAAATTGCTTGTTAGAATGCGTTTCCTGTCATCATTCTCAAATTTTGATTTTTTGCGTGTTCCCACAATAAACTACAATTATTAGCGATAATAAATTACTTCATTTAGAAGACGTAAATTACTTCCTTCTGAAATTTTGCTAACATCACTAGCATCAAACGGATTTAAAAAACGTAAAATAAATCGGATAAAATGAAACTGCTCCACGTTGAAAAAAATAAAATTAAACTAATTTTTAAGTTAATTTTAAAAAAAAATGGCTTGTGTATGACGTGAAGTCGTGAAAAATTAGTTATTCACTTGTCTATACTTGCCCAAATCCATATCAAGGGATTTTATATCCATGTAGACATTATAAGTATTTTAAAAACGTCACCGAGAGCTCTTTAAATCTCTGTTGAAAGGCGATTTATCCGCCTTCCAGTTCTTCAAGCGTTTTAATGGCATATTTTTGTAATTAACGAAAGCGTCCCTCAAACAAAACACGAAAAAATTAGATTAATAAGCAATTATTTTTAATTGGAAAAAAAATTAAATTAGAAGTTCGGCGTGAAAAGCATAGCCTTCCATTCACATAAACCCCGGGACAAAACTTTTCCGAAAAACTTCTTGTCAACTTTTTTTTTCCGCATTTTTCGTCCCCCTCTCTCACCGGTCTTCTATCCCTTCCTTATATCTTCCTCTTTCTTCGTCCTCTTCTGTCTCCCGACAACATTCAAGGAGAACGTACGCCTTCTGCACTCCCGCCTACGAAAGACATATCATCCCTCCACATCAACTGCTCTTCCCTCCCGTCTCTCTCTCTCTCTCTCTCAACATGCTCCATTTTACTTATCTTTCTCCTCCTCCATCTTCTCCGCTACCATGTCTCTCTCTCTCTCACTCCCCTTCACTTTTCCATCGCTCTTCGACGTAGCTTGATCCAAACGCCATCCGACACAATCTGTCCTAAAACTCTTCTTCTTCCTCTTCTCTTACCCCCGATCACATACAACGTCAGAAGAAAAGTCCCCCTGCTTCACTGTATCTTCTCTCTCTATTTTTCGCTTCCTTCTCTCTCTCTCTCTCTCTCTCTCTCCATCTCTTCCTCAAGGCATTGACACGAAACTAGTGTGCTCTCCCACTTCATTTATTTCTCATCGCAAACTCGACATTCCGTGTCCGATCCCTTGCCTTCGGGCGAATATTGCTTTCCATCGAGAACGAGCGCTATTCATTTAATTTCTTCTTTTTTTCAATTCACGCGAAAAATTGTGAAACTTATTGTCAATTGTCGGCGGCTGAGAATAAAATTTAAAAAAAGAACTCGGAATGGCAGTCACCTAAAATGCTTTTTAAAAAAATCCCTCGGTCTTTTTTTTTTTCAAATGCTGCTAGATGATAGAATGCGGCTATTTTTGTACTTGTTTTTTTTAATAAGGAATTAATCGTGTAAATAGGTTAACCAAAGTAATTTATGATGAACACCTTTTCTGTATCGTTCAAAACCAACGTTTGTCCTTGTACGGAATATATACCTCGAAAGACAGACAAATCAGTGACATCGCTGAAGATTTAACTTAGGGACGCTTAACGAAGGTGTCGACTATGTAAAAGAATCGTCATTGTTAAAATTTCTAATATTGAACTACAATCGCTGTCTAAATGGCTGAAATTTTAAAGAAATGAAGTGGAAATATTAATTAAAATTTCGTTTTTATGGATTGTTTTGACTCCAAACATTTTATCCTGCTGTATTTCCCCCTGCCACTTTTCGTTCTCTTCAGCAAGTCACTTCTGTCCACAGAAAGATATTCTGCTACTCATTACTGACTGATTACTGCATATGTGAAAATAGAAGAGAAAATGAGCGTGGGCTACATTTTATGTAGCTTAAATTGGATGTACGCGAACTATTTTAATATAGCGTAAAGAAATACATATGTTATGACCTTACTTCCATAAAGGTCGATAAAGAGCTTTGAGCAGGAGAGGTTACGCATGAAAACAATGATAGAGTTGACATATAGAGTAAACGTAAAGTAACGAAATGAATCTGGGTTTTGTTAATTAGATCGGGGCTTAATTAATGCTCTTAACTAAACACTGTAAGGCCTCTTTCTATTTTTATTAAGTTTTCTTGGGAAAAGAATCGTCCTCTCACTGCCTTATGAGATGTTCACTTCTTTCTTCAGTAAACAAACGATGAGCGCTTCTTCGGTCAATCTCAGGATCAACACTTCATCAGAGATGGCTCTTAAGTGTTTGCGGTTATCTCCTCTTAGCAGAAGAAATTCCGAGTGTCCATTTCAGATGGATTTTTTGTTTATAGAGGCATTAGAGCAGGAATAGCTCTTAGTATAGATGCTTGTGGACTAAGATTGATAGGACAAAATGTCCCTTAGTTATTAAAATAAGAAGCTCTTAAAAATTCTAGATTTGTTCTTCACATGGCGATTGATGCATTAAATAATGCAATATATCAATGGTATATAAAGATTCTTATCTCTTCCTGAGCCGTGAAATGTTTTATTCTTCAAAATTCTTCAGGCTACTCAACTATAACCGTTATCTTTCCTGTGGCAGCAGGTGTGCAAAAATTTGTTTTACTTCAGTTGAAAAATTCATACTTGATCGCTATTTTTATCTACTGGATTTTGAAAAATAATTTGTTCCTTTGCTTTTATGTATTCAATTTTCAACATGCGTGTCGAAAAGAAAAAGGACGTAATATTTGCTACAGATCTCTCGATCGTGGAATAATCTCACACAATTTTTGTATGTTAAAGATGCAATACTCCCACTTCCTTACGAACAAAGATTTGTAAAGGTGAGATCACATTCAAAATGAAACGGGAGAAAAAAGTTCATTGATCTCGAAAGCACTCTAAATGCTTTTCTTGATTCCTAGCAAAAACATCAAAAAGTTCGCGTCACAACGCTTCCGTCGATCCATTTTTTTTAAATGGTAAACTCTAATGAGGAGATTTTATTTCGGGAACGAAAGTCCTACGCGGAACGAACTTCCGATGACAAAGAAATCTAACGATCCTCAGACGCCCAAAAATTCTGCTCTTCCTTCTTTTTTTTTTCCTCCGCACGCATTATTCAAGAGTGATCCTTTTTGGAATGGCTTTCCGAGAAGGATGCTTATGTTTCTTTAGCCTTGCAAACCAAATCCTCCCACTCCGACCATCTTTCCCTCATCCCTCCCCCTCCCGTGTCGCCTCATCCAGGTGGACGTTCTCTCGGCGAGTAGTCCAGTGTTATCTTGCTACTCTCACTCGGCTACGCTTCCCTCTGAGTTACGGCTTTAATTATATGTAATTCCACAGTGAAGTTTCCTTGACGTAATATGCAATGAATCTGATGCACGAATCTCGCGTCTTGCCAAATGGTACATAGTGGCGTAGATACGGGATATGCATGGAAATTATCCGTCTTGACGAACGAAGTCGCGTAGTTTCCGTGTCAAAAATTTTGAAAAAATAACGACCGACTAGACTGCGAGGGATTATTATCTCCGCATAAAGGTAATTAAGAAGTCGCTCGAGCTACCCATCAAATGTCCCGAAAACCCCTTTCGGCTTTAAAGACGTGGATTTTATGCGGCTCAGAGGTAAAGGAATACAGAATGTGAGATAGACACAAGCCTGCGTATTAGAGAGGGCGAAGAGAAGCAAGAGACGCTCTCCTCTCTCCCAAGTTATCCACCTCGCCTCGAGGGAATTGGGAAGATCTCGAGAATTGGATGGAGAGAGCGGGAGAGTAGAGATGAGACGAGGAAAAGTTAAAAAGAGAGGAGGAAAAGAGAATGTTTGTGAAGAGGAGTGGCGAAAAAAGAAACCGGAACAACGAAGAGGAAACAAGGGGAAGTTGCGGTTGGGAAAGCAGTAAAAGATCCGTCAGAGAAAGAGAGAGGACGGTATGGTGTACCCTACGTAAAGGAAATACGCGAAACAGAAAGTCTTCCGAGGGCGAAAGGTCACTTCCGACTGGTGTCACGTTTAAGTTTGCTTTTGATCTCCTTATCTCCCGTTTCACTTATTCGCACTAACCTCCTACTGGTATCCTTCTCTCTGACGGTCGCTACGTTACGGTTGCTTTGGTTTAGCGCCTTTTCCATCTCCATTTTACCCTTATTGTTGGGCCTCCTCACCTCTACAGAGAACGGTCCTCATAAGAAGCGAAAGATGTGATCTGAAGAATAACAAATAATAATGATTACAATGTGCCATAGTGTATGGCTTAAGGTTAACACAGATATTTAAAGACCAATCTTGCTTTAGATTTAAAATGAGGGCAGATTGCATGTTAATGAATATAATAACCGAAAAATTCATGGCATTTCCTTCTTGGAAATATCGTACATCTTAACATAGGTATTAATTAAATCTTAACGCATGACATTCTGTTAAACAACATTCTTTTGCTAGAAACTTAGCAAACAAATTATTTAGTCTTAGGCAGGGCATTTAATTATTATTATTATGATAAGTAGTTCAAAATAGTAAATATAGATCATCAACAAGTATAAGTGGCAATATTAAGGTAGTTATACAATATTTCAGTTAATTAAGATATATTTCCCCCTTTTCGCAAGACATAGTTATCGGTGCATATAGTACATAGATATAGACATTTTTAAGTTACCTTAGCCCAATTGGGGCTAGTGTACGATAACTATGGTGGCAACAATTATAGTTATTACCAGCAAACATTAAAAATGCATGGCTAGTTTAGGTTAATTAATAAAAATTTTGAGCCATGCCGACATGCATAAATGTCTGAATACCATCTCCGATGCCTGACCATCTACTTGACTTTTACAGTTTCATGTCGCTTGGACGGATATTAATATATTTTACCGGATTTACGTCTGGGGGCTGGTTGCAATGATAACATTCATTGGGCGATGGGGTCGCTAGCTTCCTACGCCAGAACATATATAGAACAATTATTTACAATAAATTTTAAGGTGAGATATATTGGCAATTATCTCTCTATTTGGCGACAGTTCAACAACAGCTGCTACAGGAGATATGAAATTTTTAATAGGAAACGGACTAGCCCTTGTGGAGTTAGCTTTGCAGTTCCAGTTCTCTGCAAAGCCTTTGAACTACTAGGAAGCCTTCTACACAAAACCAGATCACAAATTTTAAGGGGATTACCACTATGGCTTCTATTAAAAGCAACAGGTTGCCTAAGCTTGGTCCTTTTTATGTTTTTGAACACATCTTGCCATAGAGAATGCCTTTCGGATTGGGTTAGGCCCCCAGACAGGGCTTGAGGAGGAATTTTCCAGAAATTTGTTAAGGGTGAGGGAGTTCCCTTCCCATAAATACTTTGGCTGGAGTATAGCCAGTACTGCTATGCTTACAAATAGCGGAATTAAAGGCAAAACTTAGACTAGGTAGGAATTCATCCCATTTCCTATGGTCGTTCTGTGACAAGATGGGTAAAGCATATTTGAGGTTGCGGTGTACACATTCAGCTTGATTAGGCTGAGAATAATAAGGGCCAGTGAAAACTTGCTTAATACCATATTTAAAACACATATCAGACAAAGCGGATCGAAATTGCGAACCATTATCAGAAACTATGAACTTGGGAAAAATTTTGTTAAACCAAGTGGAAACAACTTGGGAGGTCCAAGGGACACCGCAGAGGTTCGATGAAGATAAATTTACTAAAAACCATCTATTATCGTCAGTACACATGTATTTCCACTGCGACTTCTACGTAAAGGACCAATAAAATCTACATAAACCCTTTCCCAAGGGTAATTAGATGCTGAGGAAGTCATCTCACCATGGGGAAGAGTGTTCCTAGGTTTACAAGTTTGGCAGTCATGACAAGATTTAACCATTTGAACTATCTCTTGCTTCATATTTCTCCACCAGAACTCCCTACATATCCTTTCACAAGTTTTAGTAGCACCTATGTGTCCAGGGGTGGGCAAACAATGGAAATATTGGAATAGCATAATTTTAAGGGCGTCTGGAACCACTTGTCCCTTTTTAAGTTTGTTAGAATTATGATATAATAAATTATCTTTCAACAAGAAATTTGGGCATGAATATCCCTGTTTAATTTGCTGGATTAGTTGTTTCATATGTGGATCAGAATTCTGATGGTCACGAATATCAATAAATGACGGGGGGATGTTTTGCAGGAGCATAGTGCAATGAATAGCATTCTAATTCGGTTGATTAGACGCTCTAGGAAGGAAATCAACCAGCATATTTTTGGAACTGGGAACATGGTGAATTACGAAACGGAAAGAAGGCAATTTTAAAACCATTCTACCGATTTTCCCTAGCTGCTTAGGATGTTTAAAGAGCCAAGTTATCGCCCCATTTTCGGTATATAAATGGAAAATTTTATGGATGGAATTCTTCCTCAAAATTAGGAAGATGAAGTACAGGGGGACAAGAGAGACATTGTGTAAGTTTGAGAAAGGAATCCTGATCGGAACTGGACCATTGGAAGAAAACATTTTTCCTGCGGAATGCGTTAAGAAGTGCAGTTATCTCCGCATAATTTGGAATACATTTTTAATAGAAACCGTACATACCAAGAAAGCGTGAAACCTCCTTAACCGACTTAGGAACAGGGACACTAGAAAGTGCATGAGTTCTCTCTGGGTAAGTGGTAAGTTCCCCATTGGAGATCCGGTGTCCAAGGAAGATAATGGATTCTTGGCCAATTTCATCTTCTCCGGATGGGCAGTAAGACCAGCTGCTCTTAGTTTCTCCAGCACCAGATTAACCTGATGGAGGTGCTCTGGCAGGCTCTTGGAATAAATGCACGTCATCAATATAGGGATACACTCAGGAAAATTTGGAGAAGACTTGTTGTCAAACCGAAGGGAAGGCGATTATACTGGTAGAGACCAAAAGAAGTCACAAAGGCGGTGTATTCTTTGGAAATAGAAGTTAATAAAATTTGATAGAATGCCGAATTTTAATCAAGGATTGTGAAATATTTAGCAGAACCCAGGTATTGTAGAGCATGTTCTATTGAAGGAGTAGGAAAATTGTCCTCCTTTACTTGTTTATTTAATTTGCGTTAATCGACCACGAGTCTCCCTGATTCATCCTTCTTCGGAATGAATAATGCCGGTGAACTCCAATTAGAGGAAGATGGCTGGATAATTCCCTCATTCAGCAATTTATTCACGTGACTCTTGATCATAGCCGTCTTGGGTGGAGAATATTGGTAGGGGTGAGATCTGACCGGAGTCGAATCGAGTAATTCTATTTCGTAAGTTATTAACTTCGTTCGGCCTAGATGGGAAGAAATTACGTCAGGATAAGCCTTGACGAGGCCCTTTATTTCCCGGGATGGGACGGTAGAGTCGTCTTCACCTGCGGAAAAGACATTGTCCGAGGCGGAATGGATTCTGGTTCTGAAAGGAGCCGTATTCTGGCAGGCATTGAATACTAACAGAGGGGGAATTGGACGAAGCCTAAGCGGGGGAGGGGAGGAGGCGAGAGAGGAGGTAGGATTTGGAGCCCTTGCCCTAGTGTAGGGGAGACCGGGGCAAGTTGATACAGGGGCAGGTTGATACAGTGCGAGTAGCGCGACAACGCGCATGCATAGGTTTGTGTCTGTAGATGGGGAGAAACCTTCCACTGGTGCCTCCAGTTCGCACGCGTGTTTGGCGATGCGGCTGTCATTGTGTCAAAGTTATTCTAGTAAAACTGTTTTTGGTAACGTAAAGTAAATATTTTTGTTGTTGTTTGAAGTCACCTGGAGTACTTTGATAAACCTTTTCACATTCTTTCGGATTCAGATGTTATTTGGGCGTCCAAAGGTAAGAAAATTCCGTTGTTGTGGATTGATTATGTGTTGTCTCTTTTTGCGTATCAAGGTTTGAGGGTAATGGCGTCGTTTGGGGCAAGTTGATACATTTTAAATGGGGCACGTTGATACTATGTATCAACTTACCCCAATTACTTCCAATTTTTTTTCTTGTTTTTCACAGGAAAATGGTCCGGAATTACATAAAATAGACGAAGCGTGGTGAAGTACCGCAGGAGCTGTTGGTTTTGTCCGATGGCAGAGAAAGTGATTAACTGACTTTCATTTCCTTTTGAAATTACTTTTTCAAGAAAAATATTAACAATTTTAAGTAATTTTTTACACACACGCAGCATATTTTTTCAATCTTTTTGCTCATTGTGGTGTTATCTCTCAAAATTATTATTTTTATTCAGTAAAACAATTTTTTGCTCAAGCTTCTTTTTGTTGTATCAACCTGCCCCAGGGTGGGGCAAATTGAGACGTTTCGACTTGCCTAACTAAACAGGCTTTCATGGGTTTCTTATTCTAATCTCAGTAGTTATAATAGGCTAAATCAAAAGACGGGGAAATACGATATAATTTCATGATTGTTAAAATTTTTAAAATAGAAACAAAAAAATTCAGAAATTAAAAACCAAGAAACGTATCAACTTGCCCCGGTCTCCCCTATTCCTTTCAATTTTTTTAAATCTGTTCACCTTAGGTTAAAGGTTTGTTAGACGGGAAACTGGAAGGCAAAAGAGAAAGGGAAAGGAAATCGTTTCAGCGGATAGACTAGAAAGGAAAATAAAGCTACGAAGACATTAAGAGTAGTGCGGAAAATGCGATTGTATATGTGGGGAGAGCCAGGTTTTACCAAGGAAAATCACGGACTTGTCTACGAACACTCACCGATGATGTTAATGATTTATTCTATCATTAACCTAACTAAATAGTTTTCGCTTTAGTTAACACACACACACACATCGATATTTTAGAAGTTTATCTACTCAGTAAAAGTTGGCGTTTACTTTAATTATATCATCGGTTCCCTCACCAACAAAGAAGTCTCCATTTACGGCAAGGAAAAAGTCAATTAGTACCTATCACATTCCACCACGCACCGTCCGTCACTCAAAACGCTCCCTTACCGTCTCAAAAATTATCCGAAACAATCCTCGTCGTTAATTATCGGAGTTTTAAAACAACTTTCTCCTCCCTCCCTCTATCTATATCAGTTCACCGCGATTCCCGAGTTTCCCCCGACCCATTACCGGGCAGATCTTCTTCCCGTTTGGCTGATTACCGCTCTGCCGAACCGTTTCCTCTGCTTGCCTCCGTCCTCTCTCTTAACCTTGTCCCTATCTCCTTCCTCTACCTCTCTCTCTCCTTCCCCTTTTACCCACTATCCGATGAGATTCGCCTCGGAATCTTCTCAAACTTCCGTCATCCCTCTGCTTCACTGTCTCCGTTCTCGGAGGTGGTCTCTCTCTCTCTCTTGATCATCCCTTTTTTCCCATGAATCTTTGCCTCTCCCTGAAAACCGCCGCACCCTCTTCAACCTCCCTCTCTCTCCCGTCTCCCTTTCCCTTCCGGAAGAGGTGAGGTGGGGGGGGGGAGGACTGGCGAGGTCAGGGTAAGAGTGGGAGAATGGTGGCATGGCCTTTAGCGCGGATGTTCTGGGTAGCAGTAAATTCAAATGAGGGTAAAGGGGTGTACTACGGAAGAGGAGAAGAGGAGCTGACTGTAACAGAGTAAGGAGAGAGGGAGAACCATAGCTTGTAGTCGGCTTGTGGGGTGGGGATTATGGCGAGGGAAAAAAGGGGGAAGTGCTTTAAAAGCGGGACAACGTCCTCTTCTTTTTTTTATGGATTCGGAAACGTCCGGGAGGAGTGAGGGAGGTATTGGGGGTAAGGGTTGGGGGGGGGGGGGGGGAGGGAAGGTAGGTGTTACCCGAGTGTGTTCTCTCTCTTCCCTCCCCCCTGCTTCCCCCCCCCCTCCCTCCCACCTTCACCCCAAACCTCTAAATCTTTTTTTCCCTACTGCTATTTCCCTTCCTTTTAACTGTTCACTTCCCAATTCCCTAAAGTTTGGGAATTCCCCCGTGTTTGTTTGATTGGTTCGCGAGGAAGGGGTAGTAGAGCGGGAGTTAACCCGAATGGAAAGAGCAAGGAGGTTAATAAATAAAACAAGGGGAATTCGAAAGTGAAATTGATCGGAAATTTCTCCAGCGCAGAGTGGAGAAATATGAGAGACCGTCGGGTTGAGCGTAAACAGGAAATGGAATGGCATTTTAAAAAGGTTGCAGTTCGAAACTTTTTTTTCGTCGTTTGTTTCTGCACGCCGCGACTTTTATTGCTCCGAATTCTGCGACCGAATCTTTGTAAGGTAAAGAAAAAAAATTGTGTTCGTAGGGAAAAGGTAAAGGTCGGAACGGAATTAGAGGGACGCGAATTTAAATATTTACCGGAGAGCAACTTTTGTAAAAATTTTATTGGTTTTTTATCCGGTAGTGGATAAAAAATGTAATAAAAGGATACGTGGATCACGGACATGGACCGGAAAAAAGCTGCTTCTAATTTAAAACTGCATATGCTATGATATCTGATTCAGTCGGATTAATATCGTATGTTGCGTTGTTTCTGATATGGAATTTCAGCTTAGCGTTGAATAAAACGCTTCAGATAAGCAAATCATTCACATCGATTCCTGAAGATTCTTCCTGTGTAGTGTATTGAATAATGAGTGAAAGTAATGTAGAATCATACGTTTTTTCTCATTTCACCATAAAAGATTCGCTTTAGTTCCAAAATTAAGATAGTTCAAAAGTATATTCAAATGTGAAAAGTTATCGATAATTTTTAACAATTTTTATATCAACTTACCGTTGTAGGTATATATGTAGGTGAGTTTTGAGACACCACAAATAATGTCGAATAGCTCGAGAACGGCTGCATTTATTTTTAGCCATTCTTTCAATTTTACAGAGTACCACACATAAAGACACGTGTAACCACCGTTCAAAATAACGATCCGAGTTCGATTACAGAGACGTTTAATTCCCCCAATTGGATAACATGAGCTGGATCTTCTTGAATTTTTTCTCCTAAACTATAAGTCGTAATTATATGCCCTCGCGGGATTTTTTGTTGAAAATGTTGTCCTCGATCCGACTAAATTTGTTAATCGATACCTTACAGATCATACAAGGGCAAGGGAGAGTAAACTATGGATTTCTTATTGTTAGCATGACGGAAATGGCGTCTCTTGGCTGGCGCCGCAAATGGCAACGGCTACATAACGAACTACGTCCTACTATCAGCCTTTAAAAATGATTCCGACTCTTGTAGAATTTACGTGAACGTTTGAATACGAAGAAAGGACCGTACAATTTTCAATTGGCAGTAAATCATCGAACCAAACCGTTGGGTTTGGTTGGTGTTTCATCTTTATTCTATACACTTCATAAAAGTTGTTTAAATTAAAAAAGTTATTTTTATATATGCTTGTTAAGATCTTATTTGGCAGTTTTGCTGAAATTTCTATAATATAATTTTCTTTAATTAGATTTTAGTTACTGTTAAAAAGTATCATATTTACCAAATGTTTACATGGTCTTCAAATCTTCACACTCAGAATATATAGTGAATATAATATATAGTAAATATAATAAATAATATATAGTAAAAAAATTCGAAAATGAATGGAAATATTTAAGAGAAATTATGTTGAAGTAATGCACATAGGTAAGACTTTTTAAGATTTTTAAGTCAAGCGTTGGTTTCATGATATTTAGTGTTGTCTATTATGATTAAAAAGAAATGGAAGTCATGCTTTTAAAGATAAAATAAATATAATAAAATTAGAAAATCGAACTATTATTCATCGAGTATTCTCCCTAACAACGATTTATCATTATCATCATCACGGAGATTGCGCGCCGTTTTTTCCTCGTTTCCTAAAAGCATTTGCAATTTATGTTCACGCATGAGCATTAGATATTCCTTTTGCTCTCTTATTTGCTACGTATTAAATGTGGAAACTTAAATGTTAATACCGTAGAAAATCCATCCGTCCCAGTTATATCCGGAAAAACTCCTACGCCCACCACCGTACTATGGAATTAATTCAATTTAGCAGGCATTCCGGAATCACCCGAAGCCCGTTTTAATTGGCGAGGAACGAGCATCCAGGAACACATTTCGACTACCTGATCTTCAGCACGACTCGGAACGATAACAAAACCGCCGTAAACGAATTAAACCTAGTTACGGCGCGCTATAAGCGAGCGGCGTCAACACCACAAAGGAGCAGTTTGGGAGCGGGAGAGGGGGAGAGATCGGGACGGGGGAGAGAATAAGAACAATACGCTCCCCATTTTCCATGTCAACCCATTCCGACTGCAATCCACTCAATAAACATTTCTCGCGGAGAATGCACCGCACGCAAGTCAACCTCCGAGGGAGAGGGCAGGAGAACGAGCGGAGCTTCTCGTTTCTCGCGCAAATAACATCTTACGGTGCGGCAAAAGCATCAACGGCAATGCTTGTCAAATGTTTCTTCGGCGTGAAATCGCTGTATCTTCTCTCTCCTCATCCTCCCCCCTTTACCCTTACAACTATTTACTCTTCGCTCCCTTTACATCACTGCCAAAACTACCTTCTTATGTTAGTTACTGCAGAGCACGGGAATTACACGGAGAGGGTTAGTGCAAGCTGGTTTAGGGGAGGGAGTAGAGAGTAAAAGGGTAGAGGGGTAAGGAGGTTGAGATGTGTTGGAGGTGGGCTTGTGGGTGGAGAGAGAAATGGAGTTAAGGTTGAAGACAGGAAGGCAAGAGAGTCTTTGCAGGGTTTCGAGGAGAGAAAATTGCGAGGAAGTAAGGAGAGGAAGTCTAGAAGGGAATGCGGAGGAGGAGATCCCCGTAGTTGACAAAGCCATTCCGCACCGGAAATGGTTCTCCACGTGACCTCCTCCGCCGCCATCTTGATCTCGTTATCCCGGGGAGTGCTCGTGCGGCTGCCTGAGGCGGCCGTAGACGACTTTGGAGACAAATTGGAGGATATGAGTT
Source organism: Uropetala carovei (assembly GCA_036926305.1). NCBI lineage: Eukaryota > Metazoa > Arthropoda > Insecta > Odonata > Petaluridae > Uropetala > Uropetala carovei. Next base: position 1,276,793 of record JAXCHB010000125.1, read on the forward strand.
CGAAGGGGAGGGAGGGGGGAAGAGGTGGAGCGGGGACTCTTAAGGGGAGGGGTCAAATTGTCAGCACTTAAACTTTGAACGGACTCATTGCACCTTTGCGCTACATCACGAGTCACTGATTCCTGCTCGAAGACATCCTCTCTCATTTTTAACCTTCTTAACTCCCTTTAATCTACGCGTAATGCTCTTCTTTACCCGTCCTTATTCTAAAATTCGCCTCATCTGCTCGCACGGTTATCTTTCTCTCTCCCGATTTATCTCCTCGCTTTTAATTATATAATCTCTGTTTCTGTTTATGTGTCTGCAATTCCTTCACTTTTGTCTTCCGAGTCGGCAGAGAAGGCATTCGATGGCGACGGCGACGACCTTGTTAAGGATAAGTTTAGCTCTTCCACCGTAAATCCGCGTATCCGTGTGTCTGCGCTTAAGCATGCCATTTCAGAGCTACCCGCTGGTAAATGCAGAGATATAAAAGATTATACGACCAAAATATATTGGGACGAATTGAAAAATTTACATGTTGCTTAACCCAATTGTTAAGGTATTTCCAAAACAAAAATATGTTCGCTGTCTACTGGAAAGTTTTAAAAAAAATTAACAAACCCGTAATTCAAAGAAATATTCGTCCTTTGGCTAACATCAAGATTAAACTGATGAATAGATTTTTATTTTATGGCTTTTGGAGAATTCCGATTTATCAATCCTTAATTATTTAACAGAGAATTATCGAGATCGCGTCCAAGCAAATTCAGTAATAAGAAATTAAAAATTGAAATACAACTGATGATGGCGCCTGGTAACCGAAATGCGAATCTGTTTTTTCCTAACCTTGTCGTAGGTATTGCAGATATCTGGGGAAAATAATTTCATTTTTTATTGCACATTTTCTTTTAAACTATGAAGAAAAGGTTCCGTTTGTGAGAAAATAATTGTTTTCGCAATTGAAAATACACGTTATTTATCTGTTTTTATTAACCGAATATCAATATCTAGTTGCATTTACTTTGTTGTAAGAAAGAAATATATTTATAAAAATAAAGCCATTTTACTTCTTCAAAATGATTTGTGTACGTTGCTAAGTTCTCTGTTTTGAATTGTAAAATATCTGCTTTCTTTCAACTTATTTTTGTGAAATCCACCCCGACAGAAATTAATCTAAAAGTATGTAAAACAGAGGTTACTAAGTTACGGAATTTGATTGAAGTCATAATAGCCGTTTCCTCCATAGAGGCGCATTTATACCTTTTTAAAAGGTTGGTAAACATTGAAATTAAAACATAACAGCCTTCCCCTAGGTTTCTTAATTGGAACAGAAGTGCTCAAAAAAGAAAACTATCCCGCTAACAACTCCATCTTTATTACGTGCGTTGCATTCTAGGTAGGAAAGCAGTGAAAAACATCCAATTAAGGGATTAATGACGTCAAGAGTGCAGAGGAAATTATTTCCACGCATAAATTTTCGACGCCGTAGAATCGCCATGCGGCACGAAGAGAGGATGAGAGAGAGATAGGGAGAGAAACGAGGTCTCCTGGCGGCTGCAGCAAGTCCCTTTTACTCTGCAAGACCCCGGTCCAATTATCTTCATATCCTCCCGCACCTGTCCTCTCTCGCTCTCTGATTTCAAACTCGCCCCGGATCACAGGCTTCGTTCCGTTTCGTAGTCACGGGCGTGCACGAAAAAAAAGGTCGGTTATTAAACATTTCGCCTCCCCGATTACCTTTCAGCAATCCTTTTCGCGACTACCCGACTCCAGCTCGCTCGCTCCCGCCTGGAATTCCATTTCACACTCCGTGAAAATCGGGCCTTTTACGGTGAGATATGATTTCTCTGCTCACCAAATATTCCTCATCGCTGCAGAAATAAGCCCCTCTGCGATAGATAGAGTGAGAGAGGGAGGTGCATGAAGGAGGAAGTCTAATCCTGAACGTAAATAAGATTGATCCGTTTAGATTCAGGATGTTCCGGTTGGTTCGTTCAAAAGATGCTTCGTTCGTTCTCGCAAAAGGATGAGGAACCTTTTTAGGACGGTGAATTCAGTTGTAAAAAGAAATGTGAATTTTAAGAAGATCGGTATTTTATCCTCGCATTTTCAAAGTGACATTTAAGGAGTGTATGGTCACAAATAAAGTGCATTCATTATTATTATTTACAAGTTATTTAAACGCTTTTCGAATAAAAAAATTGTTTAATATTTACCAAAATGTAGAAAGTAAATATGACGTTATTCTTTGTTATACAAAATTCCGATGGTGGCGCGGCTTTTGCAGTGTCTTGATCCACTGTATGATCTTAATTGGCGCGTGACTCTTGGTAAATGTAATCGGGCTATGCGTGATAATCATAAATCGTTTAGCTGAGGAAAAATTACACTCTATTTTAATTTATTTATTTTTTATAAAGATATCATTTAATTTCCATATATACCTAATGGATTTTCTTTGTGACTTAACACATTTTACATATAAATTTTAATTTATTACATAAGTTTCTTACATAAGTTTTTAAATATATATACATTAACATCTTAACTGTTACAAAAATATACATTCTTGTCTCCATATAGAATAATTCATTGTTTGTGTGCATACTGTAACACAGTTCCATTTATATTAGAATTTGAACAAAATAAAATAAGAAGAAATATAAACTTATTGTAATATCAGTTAGGTCCTGCTAAGTCCTATTGGACTTGTCAGCAGGTGCCTTATTCTTACATGTTGTATGCGTTGCTGTAATCGTTAATATTCTTTCCTTAGTTCATTACATTTTAATTGAACTATAAATCATAATCAACCGAGAAAGCTCTTTAAAGAGCAAGAAGTCATTTATGCCATTGAGAGTGGTACAGTATCCTGCCAATAACCTATAAAGGATTAAAAAATAATTGCTCTCATGACGCTTTTGCGTTGGTCAAAACATAGATATAACTGAGCCACTACTGGTAACACTCGCTTGCAGAGAATAGGCGAGAGAAGAGTCTTCCCAAGTTTCTCTATTCCACGTACAAAAGGTAAATCAGTGGCGACAGTATTGTTTCACTTAAAATTTTATCTTACACAAAGGTCTTATACTCTTTTTTAATATGCCTATTTATTAATTTTCTGATTGGTTGAGTTGAGAGATTACTCTTTAATCTCAGGTAATGAATTAAATCTAGAAAGGTGCTATGTCCTAAGTATCACAAATGAGCACGGATCTCATAATGCTTCGGAGAACTAAAAAATTGCTTACAATATTAATTACAAAACGAATCACAACGAATATCAGCTCAAGATAGAATTTTCTTAAAGAAAACTCGTATCGCAGAAAGGGAGGGGGGAGGAGGTTTCAACAGTTTAATGGATTTTTTATTTATTTTTATTTCCATATACGCAAAAACTCGGGGGCAATTTCAGACATTCGGTTGATAGATGAACGGTAAACGAAAGAAAATATCGGTGCTCGGTCTTTATATCACGCCATCGTCGGCTGGTGATGTGCGGACGCGATACAGCGCAAACCCACGCTTGCGTCGTCCATCATGCGAAATAAGAAAATAGACCAACGCGAGGAAATGCGACCCGAATTCTTAAGTCTCTCCGGAATGACGCGGTAACAAATGTAGTTTCGAGGGACAGTATATCTACAAACACGCGTCACGAGTTGTCTAACGGATAAAACAGCTGGCGGAACGGAAATTGAAGGGCTCGAGTCTAATGAAAAAAAGTGACCTTCCGTATTTTTGAGACATGAAAAAAAAGGGGGTTTCGCGGAAGAGTGAAAACGCCACGCACTTAAGCAGGAGCGGAGGGTAGAGGATGTAAAGAGAAACGAAAAGACAGAGAGAGAGAGAATGGTAGTGAATAGGAACTGGGGAGCAGGAAACCATGTACGGTTGAAGGGGAGAGATTTTTAAGGAATTTGAGGGAGGAGAAGGAAAGAATATTTGGGAGCAGCGTGTGGAGATAGAGAGAGGGAAGGCGAAAATTGGACGGTAGAATGGCAAGTTGATGGATGAGTGTTGCCAAATGCTGCCGAGCACATAGCCTATCCATCTCAGGGCTATAGTATTAAAAGGGGCAAATATTAGGAGGAATCTGAAGACTACTGCAACGACGCGAGGCGCTTGCAACCCCCGCCGATTCCTCTGGACTGAGGTAAAAGAAAGGGAGAAATGTATAATTTCGCGCAGAGCTCGCTCCCTTTCCACGATTTATTCTGACCGTCGCGGACCAACTTAACGACGAAAGGTTGCCAGATGATTGATCGAGTCGTTCGTAAGTCTAAAGTCTCGTATTTCGACGCCGATTCTTTAACTATGATCGCGTGTGCCGTTTGACTGCGGTAATAAATGCCGGCGGCCACTTGTTTCTTTCATCAGTACGTGGATTCAAAGGCGTATAACTCAAGAGTTTTTTCCATGTGATTATATAACGATTGGAGTTTCGTTCTTTAAAAAAAATCTTCTCTGTGGAAATCAATTTGAATCAAACCAGCAATAACCATTAAGTATGTTCCTGAAATTATTTCTTGTTAGCCTTTCTCGTTTGACGGTTAATTTTGATTTTTTAAAATTGAATAAACAATGGCAAGTAAACGTAATCATTTTATAAATATACTTCGGGATACATGGAGGTAATAATTGATTTTAAAATAATTTTTATAGATAAATCCATGTTTTACCTAGTGCAATAAATAAGGTCGACATTTCATTTCTTGTTTTTTTGAATAAATCAAACTTATTATTTGGTGATCGTAGGTATCAACATAAAAATTCTTTAATAAATATTAATAAATGATTTTCTTCATTCTTAAGTTCACAGAACAGAGCCCATGTTAAAATTCGTATATGAATTTTTAAGGTATTTTAAATAAGTTTTTAACTCCGATATACATATGGATGCATGCATTTCACAGGATCCTTATATTAATTTTATGGTGTAGTTCCCTTCGCACGTCACACCGATGTGAAAATAAGAGCTGAAATAGGTGATAATACAATACTTGGCAGGTATGTAGATATAAACGTGAAAGCAAAAATAAAACAAAATTTTAAATTTAGAAGAGTTAAGAAATTAATTAACTTCTTAAAATAAAACATTCCCCATAAGAAATACATTGCGTCGCCAGATAGAATAAAATAAATCGTATTTTCTACCTTGAAATGAATGAGCGCGAAGAAAGATGGAAAGATATTTTAATTGCGGTTTTATCACATGATTCGATTATTTTATATAAACAATACAACACTTTTAATTTTATTTCTTAAATGACAAATGACTTCTATTTCCTATCTAACATTACCATTATATCCTAATTGTAATCAGCGCTACTATTGGCATACTAGTATTTTTTAAATAATGTGTATTTTCTAAAGGGTGAGTAATATAGTTTTTACAATTATCCATAAACTGTTGCTGCGGAGCACATAGGTCAGCACATATAATTTAATGAAATGAATATTATTTGTGGCTGAAACAACAAATTGACAAAAATTCACTCTATTTGCAACCTATCTAGCATTCGAGCCAAATTTAAAATTGTATACCCCACTTAATTTCAATGCAGCAAAGTCTTTTTGCGGGTGTTAATTTAGAAAACATAATTTGGACAATCGGATGGAAAAAATAAAGACTAAATACCCACAGATTCTGTTATCGTTCATTTCCCCCGGGAAACTTAGCTTATACAGGAATGAAAAATATGAATTTTTTTTAACGAGGGTCCACGCAAACGTCTTCTCGATTTCCTCATAAAAGATCGAGAGCAGGGGCGGATTTATGGATAGTGGGCCCATGCGCACAGCCTTTTTTGAGGCCCTATTTTTTGATAATTTTAGAATTCGAGGGGCCCTCAGCAGCACGGGGCCCTATTTCTGCGCGCACTGCGCATACCTGTAAATCCGCCCTTGATCGATAGGGTAAAGGATGAGTTGTTTTTGCCACCGATCCTCCAACTCTTCCTCCTTTTTTTACATCCCCGCTATCGAGTAAGAGAAAACACACTGAACCGTGGAGCCATTCACGCAATCCTCATTGGAACACTTGAACTAATATAAAAATAACATCTTGCCAAAACTTCCTCGTGCTCTTACACTGAATCGGACGAAGATAAAAAAAGAGAGGGCCTATCGAAGAATATATTTTTCTTCCCTTCCACATTATTCCGGTCCTCTTCTTCACTACATCCCTCCCATTGGTTTCCACCCCCCCCCCCCTCTCTTCCTCTGTCTCCCTTATCTCCCTCTTTTCTCCCCTTTATCTCTCTACTCTCTCCCTCCTCCTATCTCTCTCTCCGTCCTTCCTATCAGGTGAACTCATACAAACATCGGTCTCCTTTACTCCGTTTCCTTCAATCCAGATCAAACCACCCGCACGCGCTCACACACACACACACGTACATAAAACCCGCACAAACACACGATCCTCCTTTACCTTCTCCCCCCCCCCCTTCTCCTGCTCCTCTCTTTCTCCCTCGACCTTCTATCCGCCCGCCTTCCGAAGAGATAAACCTATCCTATCCCGCCCGTTTCCTTCTTTCTCCCCTTAAATCCCAGTGGCGCTGTCTTTTCAATTCGCCAAGTGTCTATCAGGCCCGCTGACGGCGCCGAGGAAGATTCGGGCTGAGAGGAGAGATAAACAGAGAGAGGGGGGAAGAGGGAAAGAGGTGCAGAAAGAAAAATAAAAGGCAGGTCGGAAGGAGAGAGATGTAAATATATATATATATATATATACTTTTAGGATGGAATTGATGGTGGGGATGGGAGGAGCAGAAGAGAGAAATTTTGGACGAGATGAAAGAGGAAAAGCATATATGTATAAAGCAAAAAAATGTGAAGGGGAGATGAGGTAAATTAGTTGAAAAACACGAGGAAAAAAATCTGATGTAGCCAACACATGACTTTCTCCATATTTGGAGTATAGATATTTAAATTATTATGAATAGCATTATAAGGAAAAATTATTTCGTATCTTAAAAGAATACAGTCGTCCTTATTGCCGTAAATTACGTATATTTTGAATATGTTTACAGAATTCACCGCTACATGGTGGTGACGCTGTATACTGCAAATTAAGAAAAAGCAAAATATCTCCGAAATGCTTCTACGAAAATTTGTTTCAAAGAAAGCTTGCAAGAAATATTATTCTCTACAACTTTGGTCCTCACGAAGATTACCAATAACTATGTTTTTAAGGAGATATTTGACGGAAACCGAAAAACCGATCATTTATAAATAATTCCTAAACAATAACTGCTATGGAAAATTCATTCAAGTGAAAGTTGTAGGAAATTACATTCTCTCTAACCTTTGTATAGAATTTTATATACAATAATGAAGTTTTAACGGAGAATTATCGCAAAAACCGAATCGGGTTTCGAATAAACCTCGACTTCCGGTTAACCGTTATTGTTCTTTGTGCTCATGCTCATGAAATTTGGTGTTAATATGACAAGTACTTTTTGAGTTAAGAGTGCCCACAATCACATACACGCACACAGACATCATTCCGAAAATAGTCTAAACGTGTTCTAGGGACCTCAAAACGTGTATTTCCGTTGAAATCTTGAAGTCGATTTTTTTCGTGATCACAATACTTTCCCATTACTACGTATGGAGAAAGTAAAAAGAGCAGCGGTAAGCAGAAAAGATGGACCTACATACATAAGAAAAGGGTAGCAAATTAATGAGCGACGTATTGAATATATATATATACGATATGAATATGGTGGTCCGAAATTGGAGGTAATCCAAACGGGGGGGAAACTATGCTGAGATTGACAGAAGGAATAGCTGAAGAGCACATGTAAGATAAAAAAATCGTTGGAAAATACGAAGAAACGTCGATAAAAGAAGGGCGCATCGGATTTGAGTGAGAGGAAGAGTTCGTGGAAGACAGAGAACGAGCGAATTAAAAGGAGCGAGGGAAACGGGATAGGATTCACGGAACGTAAATGGAATATAAGGAAGATGAGACGGAGTGGGGAAATGCATAATGTATGACCGCCGGGTGAAGGCGCGTTTGATATAGAAATAAAAATGGGCGGAATGGAATAAGAGGGAAAGGCGAGGGAGAGAGATAGGGAAGAAATAAAATTCGGCAGCGCAGCGCGTGTGAAAGGGAACCGAGGGAATTTCCCAACGATTGGAGTATAACGGTATGGATAGCTATATATATATATATATATATATATATATATGTAGAGAGGGGGGGGAAGATTGAGAAAGTGAAAAATAGATAAGGAAAGAAAGTGAAAGAAAAGTCAGAAATAGTGGCATCAATAGGAAAAGGAGAAACAAAATTTTGCGGAAGTAATTGTAAAAGTAAAGCATTTCAAATAAATAAATAGATGGAGAGTGACGTGAATGTGGCAAAAGAGGCAGGGATGAGAGAGAGTGGCCTATGAGAGGCAGTAATTTAAGATGAAGAGATGTAATATGAGTTCCGATTAGGTATCATTTCTTTTGCTTACTGTCCGCTTCGTCCAACATATAATGCCGATTACGCTATGACAACGCTTGGACATAATTCTGCAAGAGATGTGTGCGCGTGCACATAAAATTTTTCATACCGTTCTTCTTACCCCTCTATGTCTTCCTCTTGGTAGTTTACTACTTGTTGTAAGAGTTTCTCTATCTCTATAAAACTCCATATACGCCGTTTCGCTTTTACATAATGTATAAATTATGAACAAAAATATGGTATGGAAAATCAATTTCGATAGATACTATAGTTTCTTTCGTGCGCATTTCAGACGGAGAATCGCAACGTATCGTTGCGATGTAGCATAGTATGTACATGTAATGAAAGTGTTGCTATATTGAGCCCGAAAGCTTTTTCATGTCAGAATGAGTTTTTTTGCGTATTTTTCTCCTTCACTTGGAACATACTCTGCGCCAATATGACTTGATGCCATATCGATCCTCGCGTTTTCGTTACTCTGGCTACTAGTGAATAATTTTTAGCAGTAAAGCATAAAAATATTATTTTATGGGAACGATAGCCTCGATTCTTGCATATTTTTCCTCCCGCGACATTGCGAGAAACTCGTTATCTTTAAGCGCAACTTACATACCCTTCGAATTCTTGAGGAACGCGTCTATTTCGTGTGAAGAGAGGAGCCTGCATGTGCTTTTTTCCTCATTCTTCAGCGCCTGAGAAAAGAGCAGTACGTAAGATCAATACGCAGCTATCTCTGAAACACTGAAATTATTTAAGAAAACTAAGAATAAAAAAAAATTAGAAAAAAAATGTAAGACGAAATAAGCACGCACCTACATAAACGGCGTACTCAACGACGCAGTAATTTCTTCAAAAAAATAGGGACATTTACGAAAGGATTATCGAAGCAGGCCGCGCAGCGCAGGAGAAAATATGAAGCGAGGGAGAAGATTCATAACGGAGAAAAGAAAAGATACTTGCAGACTTTCAATTTGCGAAAGAGGAAAGGTCCGTCCGGGCGTAAGAGATGGACGAGCACTCATTCCTTATCTCGCAGACATATATATATATATATATATATATATATATATATATATACATATACATATATATATATATATATATACATATATATATATATATATATATATATATACATATATATATATATATATATATATATATATATATATATATAACCACAGACACACATACATGCATACATGCCTACACAAACACATACATTTATATATTTGAACGTTCGTATATGAGGAAGGAATACAAGACGGGAGAGAGAGAGAGGAGGGAAAAAAGGGGATTCCCGTGGCGTGTTCCGTATCGCTCCGGACCACTGTTCCTTTCCAGTTCCCTAGCCCCTTGAAAAGGACTGAAAGGATAAAAAATGGGAAAAAAACTAAAGATAGAGAGAGGAAGAGAGAAGAGGTAGGAGAATTCCGACTTACATCCCCTAACCATCTCCTTGGGATAGCTTTCTTTTTTTTTCCTCCCTCCTTCCCCTCGTCTCCGTGCTGTCTTTACTCAGGAAAAAAGTTCACTTTTTCCACCGAAAAAAATGTATCCTCCGTTCACGCAAAATTCTTCCAAAAGAAATAATACACGAGTGAACGACTGGTTCGTACATAGTACTTATGTTCCTCTATCTCACTCCGAACTTCATTCTCTCTCTCTCTCTGTCTCTCTTGCTCTCTTTTTCTCTCCCGTGGGATTCCATCTTTTTCAACATTCGCCATATCTCTGGTTACTTTCTAGTTTTATTTTCCTCTCTCTCTCTCTCTCTCTCTCTCTCTCTCTCTCTCTCTCTCTCTCTCTCTCTCTCTCTCTCTCTCTCTCTCTCTCTCTCTCTCTCTCTCTCTCTCTCTCTCTCTCTCTCTCTCTCTCTCTCTCTCTCTCTCTCTCTCTCTCTCTCTCTCTCTCTCTCTCTCTCTCTCTCTCTCTCTCTCTCTCTCTCTCTCTCTCTCTCTCTCTCTCTCTCTCTCTCTCTCTCTCTTTCTCTTTCTCTCTTTCTCTCCACCAGACTCCTGTTCCTTCCATCGCCATTTCGAAACCCGTTTCTACTTCCTGCGATCCCATTCAAGTGATTGTTTCTTTGTTCTCGTTCCTAGGACAGAGACGAAACATCTTGTTCCTCTCTCTCTTATCTCTTTCGCATTCCTTTTCTCTCTCTCTCTTTAATGTCTGTACTTGGCAGACCGTGAGGACTTTTTTTTCACTGTTTAGTTTATCCATTGTTGAGATGAAAAGGGTCAAGAGTCGGTTTTTCTTGCATTTTTTTCTCTAATTACGCCACGTTTGCTTTTACTTAGATGCAGTTTCTCTTCCTGGTATGAAAAAAAAGATCATCCTCCTTTTCGCGAAGTTTTACTTATTTTAAGTATTGCTTTATGTTGTACAGCGAAATTCTATGCGCATCCGGTATTCGCTGCATGTAACTGAATGGGATTAAACTTTTAACGAACCTTTAATCTCGGTTTTGATAATCTGTTCAGTGGCTGCGAGTAAGTATTTTAAAGTAAGTCGAAACAACAATGAGTTGGATTAACTTTGGTAAAACGTATGCATGAACCCAATCTAAGAAATTTAAAGAAAACGTTTCAGTAAATTTGAAAATAGATTCCTTTAATTAAACGATTAGATGTCAGGCTGGGAACAGTACAATTGATTTAAAATTGGGAGCAATCGATCTTTTTGTTAATTATCCCGTTATCAAAACTGCATTAACTAAACTTAAAATATAATGAATCCCATCCCGCGACAAATGAAGCCCATCTTAAAAGTTGAGAATTTAGGCCTATGTGTGAGCTCTTCGAAAGGCTAATTAGTTGTAAGGTTCCAACCTCAAATAAGCTCGTTAAAAAACTCCAGCCGCGAAATGCGAATATTTTTTCGTGAAAAATGCGATCAAGTCGTTGGTTTATATATAACTTTCATCACTGGTAATGCCTTACAGTCTGTCTTTCTTACCGTATCTCTGCCCTTCGCTAGAAAAGGACTGTCGTAAAATTTACGCCACGCCTCATCAAAATAAAAACAACAAACTTGCGGCGAGCTCAATTTTCTTGACACGTTTCAACGCCATCTGTTGAGTTTCTCCGTTCCACCTCCCTTCATATCTCTCTCTCTTTCTCTCTGGCCCTGGCAGCCCTCCCTTTCTCTCGCTGTCCAGCCTATAAGACCCGTCTGCCCTCAAATTCAGTTCGCCCCTGCAATCATTTTATTCGCAATGATTCTCCTCGAATCGCCTTGTTTCTTCTACGATTCTTCCATTTCATGTCAATTGCGATTCATTGCAATCACTCTCTATCCTTCTCTCTCTTTCTCCATTTATCTCCACCTCTCTCTCTCTCTCCATTCCCTCTTTTACCGACATGCTCCTCAAAACTTGGTTGCAAATGTTCGCACTTTATTAACACCTCCTCTTTATGGTCCTGTGTTCTTTCTTTGATCTCCTTATGATATTTGGATGTAGACGTTAAGATTCAATTCGAGAAGGGAAAAATATAGTCTCAATTTTGTAAACGTGTTTGTGTCTGTCTGTCACCGTGCAACTGCCAACTTTTTTCATCTTCACACTTCCTCTCAATTTTTTTTATTTGATCGCCCTTTCTTCCATTTTCTTTCCCATTTTCTTTCATTATTACGGTTTTTTAATTATTCACTCTCTCACCTATCATTCTCCCTCTCCCGTTCTCTTTTCCTCTTCCATTCTCTTTTGCTCTCCCTTGCTCTCCCTTGCTCTCTCTAGCTATTATATGTCCTTCCTTCCTCTCCGTCTCTCTGCCGCACTATTTCCTTTCCCTCTTTCCATGTAAGTCATCTACCATTCTTTTTTCCTTTTCTTCGTATATTTTCCCAGCCCTTTCCTTTTCTTACTCTCTTTTGACCGAGTTCTGGTGCAAGATCAAATTTCTCCCTCTCTCTCCTTCTCCTCGTAACGCTTCCTGGATTTCACTCGATAACGCTTTCTTGCCCTCCCACAGCGACGCCAGGCTTGATTCCGTCGAGTTAACTCTTAAACAGCAGGGCGTCGTGAGGAAAAAAGTGACTCGCCAAGATCTTTCTTGGCTCTAGATTGAGTGATAGTCGAGAGTTTTTCGGTAATTATTTTTCATTTTCAACTTTTTGGAAGTTTGTTCGAATGTATGCTTTCTAAAATTCCGCAGTAGATATCGGAAAGACTACGCAGTTTTTTGCTCTTATGTATGTGCTAGCCGATAAATATAATATCGTTAATGCCGTTAAATCGTTAATTGTATATCACAGTTCCATAGTAAATAATGAAAATGGCACATTTCAAAAGCGTCATTAATTTCAACCTTCATATAAACAATTTTAAAAATTTTCTGTGAAGCTGCATTCGATTGTTTTATTGATAGCCATACTTTTTTCTTTCACACGGATCCATTAAATTCAAGTTTAAACAATAAACGGTTGGTTTTTAAAGCCATATTCAATGTTCGCTTATACTAATCACATATGACCAATTTCGAATTAATTAAAAAGCGAACTATCGAGTTTGCGTTCTGAATGTACTCCAACTGATTATTATGGTTTATTCTTTTTAATTTTCGCTTTCATTTCGGTGTTTTCTCGTGTGTATTTGTAAAAATTATAAGGCTTTATCATGCTAGCAGAAAACAGTTAAGACCAGCCTAAGATAGAAATTCCATAAATATAGTTTATATTTAAACTTGGTGCCAGGACGTGTTCATTCTAGAAGTATTAAATACCGAGTTATCGCATAGCATCTTACGTGAATCGAGTGTATTTAATCCATTCTATGGATAATGCTAACTGCTATATTCGCTTTGAATTCCCTAATTAATTGATCAGACTTGACGAGGCAAGTAAATGCAGAACTTCGAGAGACCCGACCTCAACTGAGATGCCTTATCGCGCTCTACCTCGACCGTAGAAAAAAAAACCGAATCTTATATCTTCCCTCAATTCAAAAATACTTCTCCTCTTGTCGCGTCAAACAGACGTTACAACAAAAAAAAATCCCAGCCAGTTCCACCGTCTCGCAAACCCCCAATCAACGATCAATCAAACGCCCATTCATTCCTCCCGTCCCGCGGCCAATCAGAGGGACCTATCAAACCCTATCATGGATCATTCATCAAGAGCTTCCACCGAGAGGGAGAGAGAGAGAGAGGATCCGATAGGATTTCTCCGTTAGAGAGCTGCCGCCGGAGTCTCTCTCTCTCACATTCCCCCTTTCCCTCCACCTGGCGGCGGAAACTTGATCCTCGAGAAAACAAAGGCTCGCCTAGAAGTGTTCTCAGTCGCGCCGCCTCGCGGTAAAAGGGATCCACGCGCGGGGGTTATGGATTAGGGTGTGAAAGTGCGAAGATGAAGTGGGAGAGGTAAGACGAGGATGAGGGAGAAGAGAGGGAGTGGGAGAGAGAATGTTGGTTAGAAGGGTGAGGATGTGGGTATGCTGGGGAAGAATGGGAATAGAGGAAAAGGGAGCGAGGGAGGAGAAAAAAGGAGGGGAGGAGGTGACAGGGAGAGAGTGTGTTGGTTGGGTGGATGATATTTTGGGGTTTTATCGTAAGGAGAGACTGGGAAGAATGAGGAGAGGGGGAGAAGTAGGAAGAGAGAGAGAGAGCATGGAGAGGGTGTTGGTTAGAAGGGTAAGATTTTTTGGATGATTTAGAGTGGGAGAGAGAAAGAGGACGGAGAGAGGGAGAAAAAGAGGGAGATTTAAGGAAAGGCAAGGAAAGTGGAAAATGGGGAGGAGAATGAGAAGAAGGAAAGAAGGGCCACGGATCGGGTATAGGTTAGCAGGGTGGGAATTTTTTAGTTTCAATGTGAAAAAAGAGACTGGGCGGAGGGAGGAGAAAGTAGGGAGAATGAGATGAAGGATGGAAGAAAAAGGATTTGAGAGTGTTGGTTAGAAGGCTAAGAATTTGGGTTGTTTTAGAAGGAGAAAGAGAGAGGAGAGAGAAATAGAGTGAAATATAGCAGAGAAAAGGGAGGACAGGCGGAAAAAGAGAGGAAGACGGAGTGAGAAAGACGACGGAGGGAGATGGATTTTTCTGGGAGAGAATTTCGGTTTTATTGTGGGATAGACAAAAGGGAGATTGGGGTGTGTGAGTTGGGTGCTCAGCGAAGGGGGAATTAGAAAAGGAGAGTAGGAGTGTGGGAAAATGAAGGGGGAGGGGGGAGAGAGAGAGGAGGAGGAAATGACGGAGACGGTGTGATGAACAGGTACGAGGGAGAGAGAAAGGGAAAGAAATATTGGAAGAGGAGGAGTGTATGTATAGAACAGTCCTGCGATGGGTCCCTGCAGTTTCATCGTCTTAAAAAACAAAGCATCGAATAATCCGGAGGGAGTAGAGAGAGGGGGAATTGGGGAGAGAGGAAGGGGAAGGAGAGTGACCGTTTTTCTCGGAAAAATAAAAATGAGAGTGGGAACAGGACTGCCTCTGCACGGCATGGCCGCCATTTTTTCCCTCTGTGCCACTCCATGCGGAAAATCTTATCCGAGAGAGGTGCACTAAAAGAGAATGAATTCCACGTAAAACGGTAAAGAGAAAAGAAGATCCTTGATCTCTGCTGCTCTGCTCCTCCAATATCGTGATGGATTAATCAGCTGAGTGGAAAAAAAATCGGACCGAACGTAAAAAAATTCTTTTTTTTTAAACTCGGTATTAAGTGTGATTCCCGATAATTTATTTTAATTTAATACGGACCGAGTTCAGAGGCAGAATATTTTTTCTTCAATAAATCTCCTCTCTCCGCTGATATACGAAAGGGCTTTTTAATGAATTAAAGACTTGCCATTAAGATTTAAATCGTCTGGTCTGAAATTATGAGTTGTTTAAGTTAGTCGTGAATGCAAAGCTTTTCTCCGAGTTGCTCGATCAATGCGTCGATTTTGTGATATAATTTAAACGAATGGAAATATGATAAACCAAGATCATGCTTGAAGGCAAAAAAATAATAAAGTATTGACGATCGTTATCGAGTTATGTTTTTAACAAACACAGCAGAGTGAAACTCAACGAGGAAATAGCGAAGGGATAATTAATTTTAAGATGGATTATCCGATTGCAAAGGGACAGAATCATGCCTTATACCGAGGGTTCCCAGATGTACTACTTTTGGTAGTACAGTACTACCTTTTCGCCTTCTATACTACCTTCGATTACCTTTGTACTACTTTTTGGATCTTTTCGAGAACAGTGGAAACTGCTCAGGGATTTATATCTTTCTCCAAAGCTGTCCTTCAACAGCGATTTGCCCATTACATTGTGGTTCATCGACGGAGGAGCGAAGCCTCTTTCGCTGATAACTGGAGTGAAGATCGTAATCTTCAGAGAAAATATATCTTTATTTCAGAGAAAAGTCAATGAAAGGATTTTTTAATGGCGCAACACCTTGTGCAATGTTGTAAACGCTAAAAGGAATTTATTGAATTTTATTATACGGCGGTTGATTATATACGTTCAGAAGTAATGACTATCCTTCGTCTACTCAATGGTTAATGTTTAAATGTATGTATTACTGAAGATATTCAATACAGTGAAATTCGAAAAACGGCAGAATTTTTTATCGCAGAAATCGCTGCAAGGGATTCTTTGTTTGACGAAACGACTTAATTGATTTAATTCCTTAAAAATGCCTCAAAATAATTTAATACTTTACCATTTGGTAAAAAGTAGGCCACTTCATTTTAAAACGATAATTTCGTTGCTCTAAAGAAATTAGTGCGCGTTATTTTCCCGATTCCAACATCGAATGCTAACGTTGAGCGAGTTTTCTCTGTATGTAAATTACATTGGACTGGCGATAGGAACAGACTGAATATTGAAACAGTTAAAAGTTTGATACAAGTGAAATGTAATTATGCCTTAACGCAGTGAAATTTATGAGAAGGTGCCGAAAGCAAATACGTTGAAGCAAGAAAACAAGGAAGAATCCTACGCCTTTTATAATATAGATACAAATATATATCTAATTACTCTTTTGTAAGATAATATTAGTTAACGTAGGTTGTAAATTTAGAAGTGTACTACTTTTTGTAAAAACATTTCCTACTTTTTGCAAAATAAAGTCGTACTTTTTCGTAAAAATGTGTAAAAATGTACTACCTTTCGTATGAAAGTGTCTGGGAACCCTACTTATGCCTCAAGTGTTCCTCCGCTAATAAAGGAAGCATTCGCTATATTAGGTTTTCTTTTTTGCGCCACTTACAAATAATGTTTATAAGGAAACAGCGCTTCCGATGGGATGTGACAGAATATAAAACAAATTATAGTTCATTAAATAGTATCAATATTTGCCTAATTTAAATATATTATTTATATCGAAGTGATTTTTTTCCGTAGCCTGCTATATATTTTTTTAAAAGTATATTAAAATCTGACACTCATATTCATCCCCGTAACCATCTTCAATAATCACATTTTCTAACTACATGAAGGACTTTAATTTGCGATACATATTCATTTTAAAACAAGAATGAGTCATTCAAACGAGGCGAAAATGAGAAAAAGGATGTATTTTATAGTAGAAACTCCGAATTTCCACGGTTTTGTCAGAATATTACACTTTTAATTAAATAATACAACCATTCTTACATGAATATTTTTACAGGCATCTACAGAACAAAATCCCAGTAATGACCTTGAATTTATAAAAAAAAAAAACAATAGAAATACTTAAATTCTGATAAAAATAGTAAAAAAAATAGAAGCTACTTCAATTTTCCTTTACAAATTCTCTCAATTCGACGTCTTCTACAATATTCTTTTTATGTATAAATCCAATCGTGAATGCTAAGTAATTCCTGAAAAATTCGGTTTCCATTTCCACATCTATTTCCACTCCCTTTGACGTGAGACTTTCTCCGTCCTTAACGTTAGTCTTCCCAAATGTTCTTACCGAAGGATCGAGAGGTTTTTCGTAAAAAAAGAAAATGAAGATGAACAACGCATGTCTAGCTCTCTGTGTGTATGCACATAGGCATACATAAGTTCCAGGTAATATACCGAGATTAATAGAAGGAAGAAAATAGATTTTTAAAATATAGGAATCTATGCGGAAAAAAACGGGGAAAAGAGATTCGGTCGAACCCCCCAAACATTCCGCTGTTGACCATTATCGACTCCAACCTATAAAAAAAATGCCCCGAAGGAAGAGAAAAAAATAGTTTCGCCGTCATCTGGGAGACGTCCTCGCTGCTCATTTATGTATCCATCCGAGAAAAGAGCAGGGACCCATTTCCCTTTCCGACCACCACGCAGAAGAAAATAAATGGAGCTAAGGTATAAAAAAATTGAGAGAGAAGGAATATGGTGGGTGGGACACACTTTCCTCTCTATCTCCCCCCCCTCCCCTCCTCAACCTCCCCCATCGCGCGCTCACGCACGCACGCACACAAACACACACACGTACGTAAAAGCAACTTTTAGGGAGTTCTATGCTGGATAGGGATACGGAATGCCGGCAAAATAGCGTTCGGAACCATAAATCACTCTATCCTTCTACCCATATCCCTCCTTTCTCCCTCTCAGAACAGCAGCGAGAGCAGCGTTGTGGAGGCCTTTTGTAACCCTCTCTCTCTCTCTTCCTGCCTCCCTCCCATCGCCACCCTCTTCTCTCTCCCATCTCCCAAAAACCCTTTCAACCCCACCCGACACACAAGACCAATATCATACACAATGAGGCAACACTCTTGTGTACAGTGGCCAATAACTTCCCCCTTTCCCCCTTTTTACGGTAGCCCTCTCACCTCTCTCTGTTTCTCTCTCTCTCTCTCTCTCTCGGTTGTTTGCAGGTTTTTTAAGCGGTTTTCCGGCAAACGGATAGTGTCAATATCGAATAAAATTTATGGGTGCTCCATTCCCCCTCCTGGAGTTTTGATAGGCTTCCCGGTGGCCTCGCACGTACTGTAGCGGGACACCCATATCTGTTTTTTTTTTCCTTCTATCCGACCAAACACCTAACCTCATACCTGTTCCTTCGCGTCGTATAAACGTGTTTTTTTTGTAGGGAAAACTTTTCTTCATATTTTTCCTCTTTATTTTTTTCTCGAGTGTCGAGTTTATTATATTTTTTAAGGGCTCTTGTGATTTTTTCCTCCGAGGTGGAGGAAAGTGCGGCCTGTGATGATGAGAATGCCTTAGCCCATCTCTCTCTCTTTCCTACATATCCCTCCGTGACACTGCCTGTCTCTGGCTTTTGCGAAAATAAAACGTCAGCGGTTTTTTAAAAAAGCCGCCGCGTTTATCTTTTCGTAGCAGTCCATAAAAAAAACAAAAACTTCTAAATGTGTGAGATGCTTCAAATATGAAAAACTCTCAGGGTATAAATGTGCGATTTTTGAAAAGTTAGTCGTCCGTAATGCTGTAACATTCTTCTCGCGTGAAGTAGATGTGGATGGCGTCGTTAAAACTCTTGGTTGAGGTATTTTTGATGGTTCACTGTCGTCAAAAGTCTCTTCGCCTACGTTCTGTATTTCCCGAATATAATCGGGGTAACGAAGCGTTTTTCTCTTCACACAGAGGCATCGGTCTCTGGCTTTGGAAGAAAAGGTAAAAAATATTTCTTTAACACAGAGCTGGATATTTGAATAATGCGTTGTATGATTAAGGGAAAAATTACTGTTTTAAGCTCCAATTTAATTTTCAAACGGAGAATGTCAACGCATGGAAAAATTGTCAAGCTTATATGTACGAAATTGATTGTTTGTTCTGGTAAGTTCCATTTTGCATACATTATTTAGTAAAAACGTTCTCGCTAGCCATCGAATTCATCCACACGTTATTTTACCGAAACTCTAAATCCCACCATAATGGATTTCCTATATCATTGCTAGAACTTATCCGTGCAAATTCACTCAAAAGTAATAAGTATGTTTAGAAAAAAATAGAAAGACATGTTATGACGTCAGTCGTATCAAATTGCGATCTCACTCGTCATTTTGAAAACCACGGGCAATTACACGTAGCTCAAACTTTAACGTTAGCAGCCATGCTCTCCACAGAAACTGAGGAAAAGACAAAAAACTACCTCATCCTAGTTATGCGCTTCAAGACGAAAAATCGCTTCAAAAATTCCGTAAGAGCAGCAATCTCATTCCGCTCCGTTTTGCCTCTCGTTGCGAGGTGAGAAGTGGATGGGGAAAAAACCTCCGTACCGCCCGACCTCAAGACCGCACCGCTAAAGCTAACGCGCGTTTCATGCATTTCGCGACTTCTGATTCAGCACGTTTTGCGGAAACGACCACTCGTCTCGTAAAGGATCATCTTTTCCTCCTCGGACGCTTTTACAAGCAGCTCCTCCCGCACTCATCTTTAAGATACGGAGCCATCAAGGCAAGGGGAGTTGGAGATGGAGAGAGGGAGAAGGGAGGGTGAGGGTGAGAGAGAGAGAGGTGAGTAAAGGAGGTAGGAGAAGGAAACGCGCGGATAAAGACGTCGAAGAATACGGTCGTGGTGGGCGCCCGCGAGAGAGAAAGAGGGGCTACACAGGAAAAAAATATTAAGGCGGCGGCTATCCTCTACCTGCGTCGAAAGAGGGAGAAGGGAGAGAGAGAAAAGGACGTATGTGAGAGGACAAATCGCGTTTCCGCATGTGGGAGAACCGCGGACTGCACTGGAAAAATAAACGACTTATCCGGAACGTGACTTGCGCATGGTCGTGTGTGTGTGTGTAACCATCAAAAGGTTTGCCACTTTATCCAGGGTTCTCTCTATTTCTGTCTACCTATATTCCCTCTGCGTCAATGCGGCAGTGGTGCGACCTACTTACCTGCCTACCGACACGCAAACATAAACGCACGTATGTTAAATCTTCTCTCTCTCTCTCTCTCTCTCTTTGTATTACTATTTAAGTCTTAAAGTCATTGGGGAAAAATAGTGCAACAGACTCCTATATCCCTGTAAATTGATTTCGGTAAGTTTTCCCTGTATATCCTCGCATTTACATAACACGTGTGCTCAGGCGCAGAGAAAGAACACGCGGAAGAGTGTCTACGTCACACATCGCTGCGGGTGTACAAATATCGTCTTCGGTGGTATTATGCTTTCGTTTCTTTTCCGCCTCATCTGAATAAGATAAACTCTGCAACTTACTCCCATATTTTACTTGTCATTTGAGGGTTGGAGAGCGAAGGACTAGATATGCGCATTTACTCGATGTTTTTCTCGTCAAGGGGGAATCTCCCAAAAAATTAAACGGGTTTTTAAAGAGTTTTTGAATGGAATAATTCATTTTCGCAAGAATTTTTAAAAGAGAATAATATATTTTTTCTGTAATGTATATATATTGAAATATGGTCCTTGCGTTGGATGTCAATTTGAAGTATGGATCTCTTTAATTATTGAAGTAATTTTTCGTAGATTTATACACCAGAACAAATGACAGATATAGGAAATGGGAAAATATTATTTGATTTGGCAAATTAGCTATGTGATATACAAAGGCGTAATTAGATAGCGCTGTCGTGTTATTAATAGATGAAGTTATATAAATATTTGGTGAAATCCATAAAGAATTTGAAGTAAAATCATATTAAACATAAACTATTATAACTGCGCGTCTGAAAATTTATAATCGTAGGACTTGTGTGTACTTTTACTGGATACCAGATATACTTTTCAAGAGAATCCCAGAATCATCTATCTAAGAAAATAAAACGCGTAAACACAAATTATTTTAGATTGTAGAGGTTAAACTATCATCTTCACTACAACTTTACGCACAAAATTTACGTGTCATCCTAACTTTTACGCAAACGAAAACTTTTATTATTAAATAAAAACCGACCATATACGCATTGAGACGAACGTGCGCAGTGATTATTTACAGCTCAGCGAGCTTTAAGATGCAGGATCGCAAAATTAAGTCAATTAAGAGTGGAAGGAGAGATAGAGAGAGAGAGAACATTTGATCCGGAAAACGTAAATCTTAAACCATCCGAGAGATAAATAAAACGCGATCGAAAAGGTAAACGCTCCTGACCTGAGAGAAGCAGAGCGAATGTGACGCCCACTCGTGGAGAAAAATCTACCACTCTCTCTCTCTCTCTCTCTCTATCTCACTCCCTCTTCCTTTTTTCCAACTATCCATATTCATCCCTCACTTTTCCTCTTTGCCTAATAAAATCCCCTTCGCCTCTTTCACTCTTCCAATATCCCTCTTCCCTGCCATCTTCCGCCTTTCCCTTCCTCCAAATTATTTTTGCTCTCTCTCTCTCTTCCCTTCCTCCCCTATCATCATCTCCCTCTTTTCATTTTCCTGTTTCGTCTCATTTCCTCCATATAATTCTCTCTTCTTCCTCTTTAATCCCTTGTACTCGACTTTCTCGCTTTCCTACTAAGTACTTTTCACTTCATTCTTCCTCTCCCTCTTTGTATTCCTTTATTCCCCCTATCTACCCCACATATCCCCCTTTCTTCTCACTCTTTTCACCCATTTATTCTCACTTCCCTCTTCTTCCTTCCTCATTTATTCCTCTTTTCCCTTTCTCTTTATCTCCTCTTTCTCCATTCTTACCTCCCATTTCCTCTCCCTCATTCCCTCTCTTCCTCCTCCCTTCCTTTCCTTACCTCTCTTACCGTTCCTCTTTACTCTTTCTCTCCCCCACTCTATCTAAAGCTTTCACTCTTTTCCTCTCTTTTACTTTGCATTTTCCTCACAATCTTTTTCAGTCCTGGCGCTAATTAGCGACACCTCACTTTTTTGACGCCAGACCGTGTATTTAGCCTATCCTAATTCCGCAACTGGGATGGAAAACGAGGAAGGAATGGAGGAAGGGAGCGAGGATGTGAGGCGCGTGAATAGGATGCGAGGGAGTCGAGCGGCAGCGAGTTAAAGGAAAAGATTTAAACGCGACGAGATTTGGAAACGGGCGAAAGCGCGTGAAGTCGGGAAACGTAAGGGCGTCAGATTGACGCATGCAGCTCCACACACATTCCCTCTTCCTCTCTTTTCTCTCTTCCGACCCATTTAAGTACACGAGGGGTTAAAAAGCTCTAATTGATGAGTTACTTGCAAAGCGCAAATGCTCCTGCGACTCAGTTTACCCGCTTCACATAAATCCCATTTAACTCGGGTAGCGAGGAGTAATGATTCGGAAAGAGGCGAGTGATGTTATTTTTTTCAATTAGGACTCGGGACGTCAAGGTTTTTTTTGGCGTGTCTTTGCTAATTCCGGCCGTTAAATTTTCGATCAAGTGGTTTCTTTTAGAGAAATTAGCGCGAGATTGGCGTTTTCAGTAAATGTTGCGTCGAGGGATTTTATCGCACGTTAAAAGCGACGACATCATTCATTTTATGAATTTTATAAAAATTTTTAATGATATCAAGTCAAAGTATTTTGTTAATTGTAAGTTTTGTTGGCTTTATATTTATCTGCAACTAACTAAGTCGACTTATCTTTTCCTTTACCATTCATAGCAAACAGCGCATAATTTATGATTTCAGATACAAATTCGCATAATAAATATAAAAAGGTCAGTTGACAAATTTGCTAATTTGACAGAAAAGTATAAATTCATGAGAACCTAATTCTTTCGTTAACTATGAAACTTCATTTAAACTTATTAAGTATTTGGTTTGTATCCATTCCATTCATTCCCTTACATCTTTAAGTGTTTTCATCATTGGACAAAAGAATTTTTCATGGGCGAACATGCCTTAATTGTAAGTAATTCTAGATAAAAATTAAATTTCACATAGCCTAACAGTGTTGCTTAGTGAATTAGAATAAGGAATTTGAAATATCCATTTAAACTGAAGGTAATCATTATAGTCCTTCACTTACAGGTAAGGACTATCCAGTATTATCCTAGTATCTTCACTCGAATTCCATACTTCGACCGCAGAGCAATGTATCAAGGTAGGGAAATTTATTTGAATATACATTTGTATCAGCTTGGCTTTTGGATGATTTAAAGCGCTTCGCGGAGAAATATGTTCAGGTAGATATCATGTTCATCGATTTCAAGAATGTCTCACAATAAATAAACCGCGAATCTCTTTTGGTTAAAACCATGTTTTGCGTAAATGGAATTAATCAAAATGATGTAAAAATTCATGGGTAATGTTTTCATCGATGGCTCTCATAGATTACTTTAATTTTATAAATCAAACGAGGTTACATTTTACTGCGCTAATAGGCGTTATAGAGTGCCATATATCAGGAAAGTTACCACAGCAGTAAATTAGAGTTCGAAAAATCCGATAGCCTAAAAATAACTCGCAACTCGGTGCGATATTTATAGTTGTTTAATGCTCATACACGCTACTCACAGTAGAGAAAATTTTGAATCGAGTAGGATTACACTAGGAATGCAGTTTATTTTTTTAATCATCTCTTAAACATCTTCCCTCGCCGAAACCTTTTACAATGAAGTTCCATAAGAAAGACAACGTGAGACATCCATGCCCATAGAAGGATTCGAAGATGAGGCTTAAACTTTGGGAGATATCGGAAAGTAATAACTTGACGTCCCTTTTAAATAAATTAGTGGTGATTTATATGGGAAAAACATTTAAATTAGGATCCACGAAACCGCGAAATCGATAGAAAATAACATACACGCGGCGATCCGTTTTCATTCGATTTTTTTGCTATTTAACTACCCTTAAAAAAGACCGCTTGGTTGGATCTGCGGCCGGATCGATGGAACTACTAGTGGAGACGGCGGAATGGGTGGCGGGAGGAGCGAACGACCATCACAAAAGAAGCGGTCGAAAAGCGGTTTAAAATCGCACCCAGGGCACGACAAAGGGGATGGGGGAGGGAGAGAGTGAAGGGAAAAAAAGAGAGGATCGGGTCCTCCCTCCCTGAACGCCCTCTAACCTCTCTCTCATTCCCAGTTTCTCCATCAGGGATTGGCAATTCTCCAAAAAAGCAAACCGACCTTGAAACGAGAGGCAAGCAAACTGATGGAGAAAATGAGGAGCCAGCAGGAGGTGGAGGAGGAGGAGGTAGAGGAAATACACGTGTGTGTGGATAAAAGAGAGGCTTAAACGTAAGTCGAAATGTTCGGAATAAGAAAGTAATTGCAAGTGGAAGATGAAAAAACAGAGGAAAAGAAAGGAAAGAGGATATGGGAAGAGAGGGAGAAAAAGTTGGGAAACGGAGGAGTCGAGAGAGAGCGATGTTGTTAAAGCAAAGGATGAAGGGAGACGCTAGAAAGATAAGTTGGAAAAGGAAGTTTGTAGTAAGAATGGAGATACGCAAGAGGAAGGATAAGGAATCGAAAAAAAGATCGGAGATAGGAATATTTACGACTACGAAGAAAATTAGAAGAATACGATCGGCTTTTATGGAATAATGAAAACAATTTCAGTAGACGACTAATGAATATTAATACGGATTCATGGCTTGCATTAAGCGTGACTTTTCCGGAATACAGCTGTTCAATTGTTATAGTGGAGTGTACGGATAAATATTAAAGCACGTAAACGTTCAACGTTAAAATGTGTCTATTTTTACTTTCTCGTGTACGAAATATGTCGAGAAAGTATTGTTATCGCGAAAAAATTCGACCTCGAGATTTTTACGGAAATATACGTTTTAGGTGTCGCTGAATCCGAAAAAGTGGTTTTCGCAATGCCGTCTGTCTGTCTGTTAATGACTCTGGAGCCTAAACGGTAGAGCGAAAATTAATGAAATCCCGTACTTAGGCATTTTATCATACTGAGCAGAGTATACATAGAAATGGTTGGCATTGCTCAATAATTAAGAGTAGTTTATTATGCGCATTTTTAACAACAATTCGATTTTCTCAAAAACGGCTCTAACGATTTTGATCAAATTTCGTACAGTTACTTAAGTTTACGCCTTCAATAATACTGTGTAGTTCATATTTCTCAAAAAATGAATATAAGGCTAATTTATTCTAGGCAACTTTAACAATAATGTCATTTTCTCAAAAACGGCTCCAACGATTTTGATCAAATTTCGTACAGTTACTTAAGTATACGTCTGCAATAATACTGCATATTTCATTTTCTCAATGAATAAATATAAGGCTAGTTTTTTCTTGGGCAACTTTAACAAAAATTGGATTTCCTAAAAACCGGCTCATACGATATTCATTTTCTAAAGATAACTAAACGACGCATTAGTACCCATATACGAGAAAGTTTGTACAATGTATGTTGTACCGATTTTTTACTTTGTATCATTACTCCCCCTCCCCAGCCGAAAAACGTCTAAGTTTTCGCTCTCTTTGACGCCTTTGAATTTCTTTCCTTTCGGAATTTCTCCTCCCACGCATGACCTGACCAGTAAACCCTAACGCTCCCTTCTCTTTCCCTCCTCTCTCTTTCTACTTTCGTCCACACTTTATTTCTCCTCCTTTCACACCCTCTACTGACTCCCCTTTCTATCTTGGGTTTCTCTATGAGCCTATTAGAGAATACGAGCTTTTTTACCCTTCTCTCTCTCTCTTTCCTTTCATTCTCTAAACCATTCCATTTATCTGTATTCCCTCTCGCAGTTGTCTCTACTTTTTTTCTTTTTCAGAATGTCCTTTTATATTCTCACCCGTTTCTTTCGCATTTTCTTTCATTCCATCCTGTTTTTATATTCTTCTCTTTCCTCTGATAACCTTATATTTTTCTCTGTTTGTCCTTTGCCACCCGAGGTGAAGCAGTAACGGAAGATATACAATCAGGCAATTATTTCTCTCACCCACGAAATATTTCGGTCTTTAAAAGAAACGAAATGTTAACCCTTGAGTTATTCTAACTTGTTTTTCGATTGAAATTATGTAATCATTAAACCCAGATTTTATTTTTTAAATTCAAAATTTTCCTTTAAATATGCCAAAATGTTTAATTCTCTCTTCATTAACATACATAGTATTTGCCAAACAACTTTTATATGCCCATGAATATTGTTACTTTCTGGAACATTCGATTATGTGGATTTTATATGTAGTTTTACGTTTAAGTGCACATAATAGCTGGTGTGATTAATTTTTATTTTATTTTAACGCAATACTTAACTCAGGCATATCCGTCATATTTGACCGGCAATTACGCTACTACTATATTATAAACAATCCGCCGCAGATCAACCTATCTTGAAAATTTTCCGTCTTTAATAATATTAAATAGGTATATTAATTACGTAAATATATTTTTAGACATACGTAATTTGACTTTTGTTTCGAAAAATTAATTAACTCATCTCACAGCAATGTATTTAACCATTAAAATGTTAAGCAGCATATCACGTAAGAATTCCTTCAAAAACAATTGGCATTAAATAACAACGGCAAAATATTTCATAGAATGAAATCTTAGAACTGTGTAATTTTACTTTTTCATAATAGCATAATTATTTACATTCGTTGCGGTGAATACAGCCAACAATACGAAAGCCATAACCAACCCGTGTAGACAGTTCATAAGGGGTTTTCTAATATAATGTTAAAAGGCAAAAGGTGGGACGGATGGACCCCAATTTTTTCCATACATACTCCGAATGTAGAACTATTTATCTTGAATATTTTATGTTTGTAGCTTATGTGATATTTCAGTTATTTTGTGCACGGTCAGACAGACGGATGAGCCGAATACATAAACTTTTTATTTAAAAAAAAGCGCTAAAAAGGCTTGCTCGATTAGTTTCAGCTCTGTCCATGTTACTTAATAGCAGTAAACATGCGCTCTTTGAGTCAAACCCAGGACAACTATGTGCACGGCGAACGGTGTTAATTTGAAAAGTTGAAAAGCCAAGTGATATCTGAAAGTTTGATCGAAAAAGATTGAAAATCTTTTTAGTTTTGAGGTGTTACCCGCATTATCCAAACTAACTCCATAGAGCGTTTCGACGAGCAGACAAACACAATCAGGATATTATTTATGTAACTAGTATAAAAGCCCGTCAATATGACGGGCTGTCATTAGTTAGCTTAAAATAGTTGCCTCTCTATCTCACTCACTCTCTCCCTCATTCCCTCTCTCTCCTTCTCTCACCTCCACCCCCTCTCTCATACACCCTCTCACCTTCCCCCCTCTTACCTCCCTCCCCGTCTCATATACCCCCTCTCTCTATAGCATATTCTTAAACTATTTGCTATTTCCAGTCGATTGACATCTACGTATATTGCCTGTACTTCATGAGGATTTCTCCAACCCTCCCCCTTACTCCCCCTCCTCTCCTTCGCAATATTAATTTGCTAATTTATAGCATAATATTCAAGTATATGTTATTTACTGTCGATTGACACCTATATTGCTTATGATTCATTAGGATTTCTCCCTCCCTTCCCCTTACTACCCCTCCCCCTACCGAAATCTAAATTTGCTAATTGATTGAATTTCGCTATACTATAAAAGGCACCTGGGACGGCTGTTTACACTAACTTTAGTCAGAATGCAACACGTTCAAATTCTTATACATCTGTTGTTTAACATTACCCGTTCAATTGTTTATACTTCTGATGTTAATATTTTCCGTTCAATAGTTTATATACTATGTAAGTTTGTAAAAAATGTAACCCGTTTAATTGTTTAACTAAATTGATAGCGGTAAACATCGGCGAAAAAATTCCAGGTGGGGCTTTTGTCGCTTTTTGATGTTTAGGGGTGGGGCTTTTGTCGGTGGGACTTTTGTCGGTGGAGCTTTTGTCGGTGGGGCTTTTGTCGGGTGGGACTTTTGTCAGTATCCCGTGTTATATATAAGGTCACGATATTATGTGAAATATAAACCTCGATGATGAGAAATTACAAAATTGTCTTCTAAAGAAGCAATTATAAAAGTCGATTTAAAATGGAAGCGCTGCTATTCTACGCGTCGCCATATACGTGTAGAAAATAAATAAAAAATACGACAGTGAATGATAGAAATTGAGGTAGAAAATCTTTATAACGCGCAGTTATGCAACCAACTTGCTCAATATTTTCCCAGGTTTATGTATTAAAAAGGAATCGTAATGTATAGGATAAGGGTAAAATAAATTGGATAAAGAGTCGCGATTGGCAGGAAAAGGTCGGCGAAAGATACGCATCGACTATATAGAGGGATCAAGAAAGTAGGATCCGGAGGAAGAGAGGGCGGATAGAAGAGGGGATAGTAAGACACTGATTATGAGTGTAAAGATTGAAATGGGACGCTTAAAGCATGAGCTTCCTCCCCCAAGAAGTCCAGTCCATCGATTACTAAGATTCCTTCTCTGAGACGCTAATCACCATAAGGAGGATAAGAATTATCCCTCGCTCGAATTCGGTATACTTGCATGCTGCATTCTGCACCACCCGTTTATGCAATTCCTAACTTCGCCATGCCCTGGAAAAGCTGCATTTTTCCTGATGGCTTTCTTTATTTGCATTCGATATGTTTTACTGCATGTCTTCTCATTTTCCCTAGATTTCCGCCTTTATACAGCTCCAGTATATGTGGCTCTTGTCTTGTTTATTCTTTTTATTCTCGAATTCCTCTTGCTCGTCTGTTTAAATGATTTCTTCCATACAGTGAAGAATTATCAAGCTCACCACATAGCGGAAAGCGAGTTAATATATCCAGTCTTTCATAGCTGCAATAAAAAAACACGAAGCCAAATTCTCATTTCGGCCTCAATGCAGTCGCCGTCAGTTATTTAAAATAGCTCTTTTTAGCGTATACCCTCGATGAATCGTCACTGATGACAACTTCTTTATAGCCAGAATTCTAGTTTTTTGGAGATATAATTTGTTGATTTTATTTACTCCATCTCTTAATTTTTTATCTATTTTATTATCCTTTTTGTTTTCTATCCTAGCCTCTTTCTGTATCTAATCTTTTATCCTTTTTCTAATAGTTCCTCTGTCTTTCCTTCTTTATCTCTGTATTTTTCCTACTCCTTCATCTGTAATTTCTAATTCTTCTCGTCCATTTTCTTCTTTCTCTCAAAATTCTCCATTCGCATTTACTACTCATTCATTTTACTATTTATTACTCGTATACACGCTTTTTATAGCGTCTTTTTGGTTGGAATTCTTCACGCCTCTCTATACAAATATAGATGCTTATTGCTTCGTTTACCCTTCTCACACACTTTCTCTCTATTTGTGATATCGATCACGAACTGGAAACTTGTTCCAAAATTTAGAGTTTGTTTAACCTTCGACTGACACTTGGCAATTTGCTCTCGGTTTGGAATAGGACTATTGAAGGTTTGGGCCCGGGGTTTGCCTGCTAATTGTCATCACACGGTGTCAATCGATTTCAGTGAGTGACATAGAGATATGGCGCACAAATCGTCGGTTTCGTTTCAACTAGTGATTATAAGGACATTTTGCTTTTTTATACTCGAAAAGTAGCGGTAAATGATCACCTAAAAATTCGTACTACTTACAAGCGGTTGATAATTTAACGTGTAAATGTCAGAACATTTAGTATTAACCACTGGAGTTTTAAAAACAGTTTTTAGCCGAACGTGTTATTACGTTAGAATCTAGTATCCTTCATTCTTACTAAAATTTAAAATGATATAAACAGAAAATTAAATATCCAATAATAAAACTGTTGTCCTTAAGATGTCCGAAGGTATTTCATTGGATGTTATTTTCCGCCCCGTATAGCTCTTTAATGACGCAACTGCTTGAAATGCAAGTGCAAGTCTTGTAGCAATAAAACGAAATCCATGCTTTTCAAGATAGGGAATCTTGATGGCTATTACCGACTTACAGCAAGGAAGCTGGATTTATGCTCCTATTTTATGTACATACCCTTTACGACTTTTTCAACTTCGCATTTCTAGTGTTCTGAGGTTACGACCAAGCTATCTTAGGGAATTATCCTTGAATGATAAAACTCACAATTAAGCCGCATTCTCACCCATATTCGGGAATAAATTGTTCTTAACGATTATTCAGCCTAAAAATATCTTATTATTTTAAACACAGCGGGTATCTAAAAATTAAAACATTTATTGTTCGGAAAACCACATACAGAGTATTTTTCTATTTCCTCTCATATCATTAATTATTGGCAGTTATTTGATATAAGTATATAAAATGACAAAAAATATCATGACCATGTTGCATCGCGTACTTTTTACTCGTCCATGTTTATTCTCCGTATTCTTATTTAAGGGCCATTTGAGAGATATCTTCTTATAAAGCAGTTTAATCGTGTCATTAAAAACCCTTGGATACGCTTTGCCTTAGGGTTATTTTTGAGCTCAAGGGAAACCAAAATTCTACCTAAATTTATAGGTATAGTCGAAATTCGGGTTTAATAAAGTCTGAACGTACCTTTAACTGCATCTATTACTATTCTGCTATAATTTTATGAAAATGTATCATTGTACTTTTTATATTCGATCTTTATAGTTTTTCTTGATGTTTATTGCCACTCCATCGAGAGCGGGTTTATTTTGCATTCGGTTTTTGACTAATTTCCTCGAAAATGAACGATAAAAAGGAAATACGGATTTACCAGCATACAAAAAAATACGAAATACGGGTATAGTTATTTAAAATGAAAGAAAACTATTAGCAAACCGGAAAGCAGTAAAGATTCACCGTGGTAGGCCTAACCTTACGGAGACGTTCAATGATGAATAAACAAAATAGCAAACTTGGTATTTTCCGGAAAGTAATAAGCTTATTTTTTTTATTTATTCGTCGTGAAAAACAGTTGATTAATTGTTTGAAAATATATACCATACATTGCTAAGTTGCGCTCAATAAACACCGTGAGCATTTAATCTTCCAAATACACTAATTTGTTTCAAACTGACGAGAAGACGATTATGAGGAATTGGCTCGTGAATAGTGTACTTTATTCCAGCAGCCCCCACATAGACCGATGATTAAAACCGAAGCGTCGAAGGAACTGTTTACAGCTCAGTGGCGTTTGTCGAGTAACCCTTAAAGCGGAGCGGAATATTGAGACGTGACCTACTGAAGAGAGGTGAGCTGCTGTAACGGAAGCGCGTACTTGTTCGCCAGGTAGGGAATTACCGGCAAGTTTGCGTCGAACTAGTTCTCTGACCGCGGACTAGTTCT
This sequence comes from Uropetala carovei, assembly GCA_036926305.1. Classification (NCBI taxonomy): domain Eukaryota; kingdom Metazoa; phylum Arthropoda; class Insecta; order Odonata; family Petaluridae; genus Uropetala; species Uropetala carovei. The sequence continues at coordinate 1,308,204 of JAXCHB010000125.1, forward strand.
ATTGTTAAACTTTCATAGGATTATATCGTTGGGTAAGACCCTGAAACGGGCATGGTTTTATTACTTTAACATCCAAAAACAAAAAAAAGATTGCACAAAGTTGACGAATGCCGCAAAAAAAAAACACTTATTGCATATTTGTGCGTATTTAAAAATGAATAATAATGTCCATTGATAATCTAAACATGATAATATTTTGACTGAACCCTTATTACCACCAAAAATTTCGTTAGAAAATTATTAATAGACTAGAAGAATTTCCCGTCAAATACGACGGGGATGAATAGTGTGATTTATCATCGGGAAGTGTCCAGGTGTAAACGTGATTATTTCTTGTGAACGTATTCATTTTAGATTTTCAATACTTTCTCACAACTTTCCCGTCAAATACTTTTCTCTCTCTCTCTCAAGGAATGGTTCTAGAAAAACCTATTTATTTTTGACCATGACTGAAACAAACTTCATTTACATAAATTCCTACCTTGTTCAAAGGTTTTCCTTAGGATGTATGTATTGTTTCTCCTAGTTCCAAAAATCAGCTATTTAGATCCTGGTAGCTATCAGATTATTTTTTCGGAAAAACAAAGTTTTGATTATCCCTTTTTTAATTGACGAAATTTACTGCTCATAGGAAGGAATAGATTCCGAATGGGTTTATTGGAAAACACATTAAGTTAATACATCCCATAGCACTTCTTTTTATGGGAATTGAATGTCAATTATGTTACCGAAATTAAAATTGAAAATAAAGTAAATACTTCCATAGAATTCTAAATCCTTAATCTTTCGAAGAATTACTCCGTGCGTCTTATTTACGGTGAAAATAGTACCTACATATGTACTTAAGGTTCTCGAGTATAATCAGTATGTTCTCCTTCGTAAGTATAACAATCCTGATATATTGGAACTATGTATACGTGATTTATAAATATTATGATTGGAGTGAAATCGAAATTAATTATAATAATAAATAAAATGAACTTCAATATACTCTGTTGATATATTTATAATCGAAAACTTTCTTTTATTTCCGTAATTATTACGACGTACGAATTCCGTTTACTATTTAATTGAAGATTTAAAACGATTTACTCAAGGATTGTGATTTTACATTCTTTCCAATACTTAAGTTTAGCTTTAATTGTAAACTGTTAAACGAAGCGAGTATTAAAATTTATTAATTAACAACCAACCTGATTCATTTCAACTTGTAACCCCACAAATGCTCAGGAAAATGTCACACACAACGTGGCGGAAATTAATTCTTTGTAAAGAGAATGGCGGTGTGCAAACGGATTTGTTCGAGTTATGACGATGTGATCAAGCATGTGTTACTTATTAATAAGTGTAATGTAAAGTAAGAATCGTAGTAAAGATATTTACTATAGTAAATGGCTGTATAGTTCTTGTATTGCTGAAACTAAATACTTTACGGGGGGTGACATGACATTGTGGACACCCTGTATAATAATTTATCATACGACAAATACAAAAACGTATTTTTCTTTCCCTGTGATTTGTAAGGTATCGACTAAAATTTTAACATATATAGGACATATTGGCTATTTTAAAGTCCGCGAGGGAGCATATTTGCGACTTTAAGTATCCGACGAAGTCTAATTGGCTCCTCGGCAGTAAATCAGATTGGCGTTAGGGACAAACATGGCTTATTATGTAATAAAATTTTATTAGGTATTATTTTGCATTTTTATTCGAGTTTCTAGAATCTTAATAAATATAAATAAAGGGGACGATTTTGTTTTCGCAACTGATCTCGTAGATTTTCATTTAACTAACTAATGAGAGCAGAAGTTACTCTTCATCAGTTGGTAATTTCTGAAGCCATGACGTCTACATAAACAAGATGCGAATTTCGGCTATAAAGATGTCACCATCTTACGCATCTGTTAAATAAAACCATTTTACGGCCGCTGGGTTTAGCGGCTCAGTTTTCGGGATGCAATATATGAGGTTGACTCCATAATTAATTCCTTGAATTCGGTGACATTTATCCCCTTATTGTGGATACAATCGAGGTGAATTACGCGGCTCATTTTATTGCAACATCCATCGGGGATTTTTCTTTTTCTTTTGGTACGCGTTTTTAATTACGTCGATCACCCCGCTCGTTACTTCTCATCTTTACCATCCGCACTAATTGGAATCGCTCCATCATTGCATATACGTACTTTCCAGGGAACATCAAACATATTTACACTCAAAAATTTTCCCCTCATTTCATCGAGCCCATGCTCGTGTCAAATCCGCCTTCCTCTAATTAAGCCGAAGTTCAACGACATCATCCTCATGAGTTTTCCTCGCTTCCTCCATTCCTCACCCACCTCCCCTCTCTCTCTCTCTCCTTTCCTATAACCCTTCAGCTCTCTCTCCCTTCTATTTACCACGTCCGTTTCATCCGTCTCCTCTTCCTCCATGATAGTCACTTGGACCCTTTTGCCAAAGCCTTTTCCGCCCCCTTCAAACCATCTCCGCCCTTTCCTCGTCTTCGCCGTCGTTCACGATGCTTTCACTCCCAGACTAATACGCTCATTTTCCATCGAGAAATAGTTTCTCCCGCGAATGTCTCCGCTTCCTCAAATTGTTGTAATTAAAAACATCCATCTCGGTTTCTAATGGCGAGTGGTTCTGATCAAAATCGCCATAAATTTATTCGCTTCACAATAGATATTGCGACGAGAGGTCGAGCGTTTCGCCGCGGAATGCGACGTGCGGATTTTTGTGGTAAAAATTGCCGCGAGATATTTTGTCCATTTAGCATGCATCATATACGTTCTCAATTTATTTTATACGCATATTTCAGCCAAAATAATTTTTTAATAAACAGTTTTCGAATTTCGACTTTGCAAATCAATGCATAGAATATAATATAACAAACGAAACGAGGGAGTTTATTTTTTGCTTTTTTGCCGCGAGAATTTCCAATCGGATGTCTCCTGCAGTAAAATGCAATAACATCGCCTTATATACACACACATATACATACATATATATATATATATATATATATATATATATATATATATATATATATATATATATATACCTCTCCTTCGCTTTACCGTAAATTCTAAATATTGTTATTTATTTTTAGGATTCCTCTAGATTTATGTCCATTTGAAGTTACGAGAGAAACCATTACTGTATTACACGACTCTTTTCACTTATAACTTCAACGAAGTGTTTTCCCAATACGTTTGGATAAGAACTACGGATGGCACTGTAAATTTTACTAGCTTTAAAGTTTATAACTTGTTCATTTTAGACCAGCACAAAGATATTATAAACGATGTCGGAACATGAAGCAGTCTTCAGAAAGGTGCCACGCCCGTAAACTTCTGCGAAAATGTTAAATGTTAGAACGACGTGTCCAAAGTTCATATGAAATAAGAAACAGAACGTAAGGATAGGGATGCGGTGCACAGTAATGAAATAATCAGCTACAACTAAACGAACCCCTGAATTAAAGAAGGAGTACGAGAGAAATGGTACCCGAGGTGTGAACGAAATGTGTCAACCACAAGACGGAGGCATTAATACGAGATAAGATGGGAACCTAGGAGTATTTTGCAAATGAACGCGTAAAAGGCGTCGAAATTAGGTCTAGGTTGGCTCAAAGACGGAAAAGTGGCGGAAGTTAAATTGCGTAAAGAACCTCTTTCTGCCTCGGGAACGGATGTCGTGGATAATGTATAGGCAAGCATGGGCTCGAAAAGGAGTACTGCAAGCGTAATTTTAAGGCAACGATGCAAGGATTTGATAGGGATCCATAAAATACGGCAAAGGAACTTGTAAAACACGGCGATTGGAGCACCGTGATTTAACGCGAGACGGGAAACAGTGAGGATAATTTCAGCGACGGTGCGACGGCGAAGAGAGGTGCTCCAGAGTTCGGGATTTTGGCGAAAATTTGAGGAGGATAGCGATGAAAAGGTGTATGTGTTGGTAGGTGCATGTGTGTGCGAGAGATGGAGATAGAATGCCTGTGGAGGGAGAGGCGGACTAAAGGAAGATGGAGAAATGCTGGCGGACAAAGACGGGGGAGGTGAATCTTACCGGAGCGTAGGGTCGAGGGTAAGGAACAAGGACAAGGAACAGAGACTATTTGTCAAACTTGAGTGCTCATCAAGAATTCATCGTCGCATTTGGAGAGAGAGATAGGGAGGGAGGGAGGGAATTGCACGGGAGGGACTTGAAGGAGGAGGAGGAGGAGCAAAGGGAAGGCGCGACTTTTTTATGCGAGCAATTTCCTTGTCAGCAACCAGTAATGACCATTGTCTTCTCCGCACTCTCTCCTTTCTACGTTCTTGCTCTTTCATCTGGTTTACTTCTGGTTAAAACAGCATCCGACCGCTCTCTTACTCCATCCCTCTCTCCTTCCCACTCATTGTCTCACCTATCCCTGCATCTCTTCCCTCTGACATCTCCTCTCACTCCTCTCCCACCCTCCTTTTGCTCCAGTCTCCTACACAATTCTACCTTTATCCCTCGCTACCTCTACCTTTTCTCACGAGCCGCGTTAATTCAACCCCAAACCGCGAAGAGGGCGCTAACCGCGGTTTCACTGCCATTTCCAGAGGAACCTCAAAACTCTTGGCAGTCCACTCACGAAACGAGGATCGGGAAAAAGTCGGTTTAGAAAGCACGAGTTCATCCAAGTTCGAAACCACCTTCGTTATTAATATTTGGGCAGAAGGAAAAATAATGCGGCCAGATCGAGTTTTACTTTGTCATTAAAAGGAAATGTTTGGGGTTACGTTTTGTAATGACGCTGAAACCGTCTAAAACTGAAAAGTAGGTACCTCTTGTTAATTTTCTTGCATAAATGCTGCCTTTGGAATTGCGGTAGTTTCGACGCAAAACGAAAGTTAAATTAAAGACGTAAAATTTTTATGCATATATTTAGACGTCGAGAAGTTTTTCTGCCCGTGAGAAATTCTCTCACTGCCTATGCCGAACTAACCGTTGAAAAGAAATTTCCCACGGGTAAATATGTAAAATTTACACTTATCTCGGAACCAAAACTAAAACGATATAAAACAGAAGAGAGAAGGGTTTGAAACCACACCGAAGAGAGATCGAAATTAGCGGTTATAAAACGCAAGTTAATGATTTTCTTTCTCCTTCCTTGGAAATATAAACAGCCTGTTTCGACTTTTCATCAAATTATCCTTCGACAAACACGCGCGTTTTAAAACCTCTCAAACATCTATAATTAAGGTGGAAAGAGGGGGATAGAGAGAGGGCGAGAGAGAGAGAGAGAGAAAGTAAACGTCGACCTTTTCCGAGAGTCTCGCACGGAAAGTATAAATAAACACTTATAAGGAAGGAAGCGAAGAAAAATACGAATCGTCTTCCCGCTCGAGAGGGATAGAGCGAGAGAGAGGGAGAGAGAGAGAGAGAGAGAGAGAGAGAGAGAGAGAGAGAGAGAGAAAGCAAATATTCACGCATTTCTACCTCTCTCCTCATCCTCCTCTTCCCTCGTCTCTCCTCTCGAGCAGAAAGTAAGGATTTATACATTTTTGCGACGGTGTTACTTACAAGACTTCCTTCTCTCTTTCGACCTCCCATCCAGCCCCTCTCTCTCTCTCCCACTCATTTTTTCTCCTGGAAAATTGAGTTCGGCGAGTAGCGAAGGGAAAACGAGATGAAGAAGAAGTAGAAGAAGTTTTCCTTTGAGGAATAGGGAAAAGGAACACCTTTTTTCCGGATGAGAGAACTTGGCGTTCGTATCGGACAGGTGCGAGGGAAAGAAAGACAAGAGGGAGGTGAAAGAGGGAGAGAGAAATAGAGGAAAAGGTAGATAAAAAATGGCGAAACTCCATCGTAGAGGGAGGAAGAGAGAAATAGAGAGAGAGGGAGAAGACGAAAGGAATAAGTTGCGTATGAGAGGTAGAGATGAAATGAAACTGTTAGAAACGAGGGGAATAAATTACTCGTGGTGGAACTAATCTAAAAAAAAGGGGGGGATGGGAAGACTTGCTTTCGTCTCAAGACTTTCCCCACACTCCAAACCCGCCTTTTCTCTTCATCCACGCTTGTCCTCTTCTCTCTCTCTCTCTGTCTCTTTAATCCCATTTTCTCGCAACCTCACGCTGTTCGTCTGTCCTCGATTTTATTCTTTTTAAATATTTTTTTCACCTTAACCTTCCCAGTTTCTTCCCTCCTGTCGCTGGTTTCACGCTCTTTCTCTCTCTCAAACACACTCTATCACTCTCATCTTTCCTCGGAGAAAAGTATATAAAAAGACGCGGGGTGACATTTCCTTGTTATAATCAGGTATTTTTCTCTTTCTCTTCACCTTATTCTCAACCCTGAGGTTAACAAAGAGATCCTTGTCATTTATTTTAGGAAGAGAAGGACATGTTATTGTAAAAGTAACGTTTACTTTCTCGAGCGATCCATGCTTTCATTAAACGGCATGCTTGTCGACTTGATGTTTGTTTCCACTCACATTTTATTTTCCGTATTTAAATATTTTTATAGCGGCTATGAACGACGTAATATTTAAAAAAAAATGGAAATTTAAATGTCGACATTTTGTTTCTTTGGTCAATATTTTAATAAAATGAATTTTCACTTAAACGAGTGCGGCGATATTTTCGCCGTCTTTCCAACTTCTGTATTTTATGCATGTCTGTATACACACACCTTTAAAAATTAGTCTTTTCGGGATAAACTCGAAAATAAAACTAACCACGCAAGGAATAAAGTTCTTTAGGCGTAAATTATATATATTTTTTTACATTTTAAAAAGTTAGCGTAATAACTCATTATACTAATCTGCGTATTATTTGTATCACTACATATCATTTGTTCTTTTAAGCAAGTTACCATTTTCACTGTCCTAACGGTTATGGAACAGTTTGAACATTCTCTACCGTACCGCAAGTAAATTTCTGATGCCATTTCCATCTATAGCGACAGAAGTGTGTGTACCGAAACATTATCCTCCAAGCACGGTTGCCCATTTTTCTCGTGATGTCCATTATGAATTCGAAGCACGAAAAAAGAGAAAGCTCTGGATAACTGTAACATGTAAATAAAAATGCTATTCTCAAATACGAAACGTGATAAAATTACGAAAAATGGAATTTATCGATATATTAAACGAATTATCCCCTTTAATTCTTACGTTCGTCAAACATATAAACCAATATCTATTAAACTTGAGCATTCCGTTGCATATTTACGTGCCTGCGCTTTACATTACAAGCATGTGCCGAATTTAGTGAAAATTTCAAGACTGAAATATTTTAATAAAGCACAGGAGGGCTAGAAAAGAATTTTATATTTTCTTGATATTTTATATGCCGGTATTTCTCGGGACAGTAAAAGCAAAAGAATACCCGTACGGCATAAATTGTCAACCATACATGTGGTGTCACAACTCAGGAAAAAATAGTATGTTTTGGTTATATCGAAATACATTGCAGCAAAAAGAAAACATGTATCTAAATAAAATTTCTAATTGAATTCATTTTATCGCATATAATTTACAAGGAATGGATTTATGAAAGCACTAACAGCATAAACATAATAAATTTGATCCGTGGCATGTCTGACGCGTAGGATAATACTAAAATGTTTGTTGACTGTATATAGTTTTGACGTCGCAGTGATTCGTTTTAACGTGAATTTTTGTTGTCACCGCCGTTCGTTTCGAAACATGTCGAAACGCCCATCGAAAAAAACTCCTTATAATTTCGAAACGCGTCACCCAAACTTTTTCATTTTCCTAGGCTCCTTATATTATGCATCGTTCCGCGTTCCCATCGCGCACACCCCTTTTTTTCCGTCCTCGTCTTCCGTGGACGGAGGAGGAGAAAAAAGGGAAGAGAGAGGGAGAAAGTAAATCCTCGCCTTTCCCGCGGATCCTTTGTCGCCGCAGACGTGGATCAGCGTAAAAGGGAACGGGTAAGGGGAAGAAGAGCTAGGACTAAATGTGTAATGGAGCGGGTGGAAAGGAAAAAGAGGCGGACGGGGATTGGGCGTCGGAGAGGGAGGGGGTGGTAGGAAGGGATAACGGGGGAGGGGGGGGGGGAAATGGCACAGATTAGTGGAAGGAAAGCGGAAGAAAAAGAAGAGTTGGGGCGGAGCGAGTGAGTGATTGGAGGAGGAAAAGGAGGAAGGAGACGAAGAGGAGAGGAGGGAGGGGAGGAGGAAGAGAAGAAAGTAAGGGAAGTGGGGAAGGAAGATGCGGAACGAGTAGGTCGAATCGGGAGGTTGAAGGTTGTGGAGAACGGAGCGAAGAAAGAAGGCGAAGGAGATGAGGAAAGAGGGAAAAGACAAGAGAGGGTTAAAAATGGAAACGGTCGAAGCAAAAAGGAGAGACGGTGAAATATATGAAATGGATGATGTTGGTATTGGTAGACAGGCCTGTGTGTGTGTGTGGTTTGGATGAATAGAAATTCGAGCTGGCGGCGGTGAACGAGTTGTTAGATGAGGAGAGAAATGTAACGAGTGAGAAGGAGAGATATTGAGCGGAATGGCAGACGACAAAGAGATTAGAAAGAGTCTTGACGTTACGCAGGGTAAATAAAAGGGAAGGAAGGAATGAAGGAAGGAAGGAAGGAAAGGGCGGAGAGAAGCAACGAGGGTAACGGGATAGGCGTGGTAGGGAAGCGGGAATTGGTTATGGAGTGCGCCGTCGATTTCTTCGGGAGAGAAAAGCGGAGGTTTATGGAGGAGGAGAGACCGTAGGTTGGCTGAAGAGGAGAAGGATTCGGTAATGAATGCTCGAGGAAGGAGGGGGGAGAGAGATAGGGTGGGGTGGGTGGTAAAGGAGGGTGGCGGACGGGTTTGTTGAAGAATCCGGGGGAATAGGAGATGAAGAACGAGGAAAGGCCGTCGGAGAGTAAATCAGAAGGGAAGCGTCTCCAAAAAAGGATTCGAGGATGAGCGGTCGGATGTTTGCTCCCATGCGGAACTTGAAATGGAAGGATTTCTCGTTCGATTATTTCTTCCTCCCGCAAGAGCTCAACGGCTCTTTCCCCCCCCCCCAACCTGTTTTATTCTCTTTAGAACCTATGTTCTTTTGTTTCATGCCTTCCTCCGTTGAGTGTTTTTCTCGGTGTGTCAATGTCCCACCGGTCAGAAAGACTGCTATTTGAAGAGAATTTGTGTCAATTTTTGTCTTTGATGGCGGTGCAGAAATATAACAGGAGCGGCAAACAAATTGTCTTTATCGAGCATCGTCATTTCGACGTGAGCTTAAAACCGCACGCGAGTCGAATACGTACTAGATACAGCGAGAAACTACCTGAAACAAAATTTCAAAGTCGCATATTTTCAAAATTTGCCGTTTATGTAATAATTATGTACTTTTAAGGTCGCTCAGATTTATAAAAACAATTGTTTTGTTTGAAACAAATACGTTAAAGACAAAATATTACAATTACCAATCACCGATTACGTTTCTATTTTTATGGTAGATTTTTGCACGAGTCGGTTGTGTTTAAATCAAAGGTCAAAAGATCGCAGACCCGTAAAAAAATATCCAGACGGATGAAATCGTCACTTGCGGGGGTGTGTGTGTGTGTGTGTGTATATAAAATTCATTTCGCCAAGCTGACTTGTTTTCGGAATACGTTTTTTTTTTGCCTGGTGAATAGCGAACGAACCAATTACGGGCAAAAAACTCCCTCTCTTTATAACTTCCCGTTCAGGAAAAAAAGTCGCCTTTTTTTTCATGAATTGCAACTCCCAATAACGCAACCCTTCGCGACGGCGAGAGAGACCCCTTTCCAAATCAATAATCCCATCCATATTTCATCGAAATATTCCCGAAATTTTGTAAGGAAATCAACTAGATTAAATCCCTACCAATCCACTTTTCCCAATTCTCCGCCCGCGTGCCTCAAAACTCTTTCCATATTCTTTTTGAGTTGAGCATTTTTTCTTCTTTCTCTCTCTCTCTTGCACCATCACCTCCTCCGAAGAACCTCAATCTTCCTGCTCTCTCTTCTTCACCACGTCTCCAAGAACCCTTTCTTCCCATTGCCTTATTTCCTATTCCAATTTCGCCACTCAACCCCGGGCGCCATATTACGCGTCGCCCCTTTTACGTCCTCCCCTTCCGCTTCCTCCCACCTCCTCAGCCATCTCCAACACCGTCTTCCGAACGCACATACACATCTACCTTCATTCCCCGACTCGCTTCATCAGAGGACCTCGTGCTACCTTCTTCAACCTCCAACCTTTCTCTATATTGCCAACCCACCCGCATTAACCTAACCCTTTTCTTCTCCCCCGCCATTCTCTCACCCTTCCCTCACACTCTTAGTCACGGAGAAATTAAGTGTGCCCTCTCTCTCTCTCTCCTCCAGCTTTATGGAAGATTCCGTTCCGCCCTCGATAGCACGCCTCCTACATCTCTCTCTCTCTCTCTCTCTGCCACCTTCCGATGATTCTCCTCTCTTTCTCTTCTCCTCCTCCTCCCACGCTATAACTCACTCGTATAACTCCCGTCTTCCCGCTGCCCTCCATCCATCCCCAAGAATCCTCTCGCGTGATTTTATCCAGGTATTAGGTTAAAACGGCCGGCGATAAAACTGTCAGTTTCGTTTCGCTGGAAAGTGAAATCCCTCCAGTCTTCCTTGCTTTCGACGTGCCGCGATCCTATATGGATTCACCCAGAGTTATTTTTTTTTAAATTCTAGTCAGGTGCGCTCAAAAAGCTTATTAAGGTTCTCTTTTGTTTTCTTTTTTTTACATGCAACAATAGGCTACAACTAAAGTTTTTAAAGCGGTTTGTGGATTTACAAGCAATAATTTCGAAAACGAATCGACCGATTCGCCATAAAATGAGGGTTTTCAACCTCTGGTTTTTATTTACCTCTTTCGTCCATTTATCCATTCTTCCAGTTACGGGACTTTGTTTCGACGCAAGTGATTACTGATGGGAAAAAACTTTTTCGCACAATCGAAAACTCGTTCTAAATATCCTCTAGTTGCGTTCGACTGCTTCAATATTGTGCGCAAAATTGTTAAATTTAATGGCATTCTTATAGGTAAATTGGATGTAAAACTACGTATATCGTTATGCAAATAAGCTTCATTATAATAGCCACGAATGACCAACTAAAATTAAACTTGTATTTCCAAGAGCTAGAAACGGTAAATGGATCAATTTGAATGAAAATAGGATACATATCATCGCCACGGTTGCATGCATATATTTTTGCGAATGAAATTTACGTTTTGGAATGGAAATATCTCTTAGTTCTGGAATTATGGTATTTGCAGAAATACAATCCGAGCAGTGCTGAAACAACAAATGTCATGAGATATAATCTATTATTCATTTTGCAAAAGTTTTTTTTTTATCCGTCGCACTGATCTTGTTTACTCGTCGATTATTTTCGTATTCAAAATCACAACATGAATAAGAGATTTTCATAAACCCTTATCATTCCTCCGCGAGCTTCATCATTGTATACAGCCTTCTCTGTTTACCTTATCTCGAAAGGTTTTTTTCCTCTCGAGCCATTATTCTCAAAGCTCTGAAACTCTCCCTCTCTCTCTCTATTCCAATCTCTTCCATTCTCATTTTCTCTGAGCCTCTCTCGCTACCTGTCCTCTTTTAACCCCATATCCATTACTATCCTGCATTTTCGCATCCATTCGCTTTATTCATTCTTAAATTTCCAATCGGAGAGTCCTTTATTCTCATACGAACTGGCGTTGGTCCGCCGATATTTCAGACGCGCTAACTTTTCCCTCACTTTACGCTCTCTTATTTTTATCAGCCAATTACATGGGAGCGAAGCGTTCCAAATAAAAAGAAAATGCCTCTTAAGAGTCTTTTATACCGCGCGATTCGTGTTGTTGCTGGCTCATTTCTTCATTTGTCCCTCTCATCCGCTCGATCAGTTTCACTCTCCTTTCCGCTCTCCGTTTTTTCCACCCGGCTAACCTCCCAGCGCTCTTTCTCCGCCCTCGACTTGATCCGGATTAGTATGTATTAGTCGGCGTGCCATCATCATTCGCGGTTTATTTCCATGTTACCGTTCCTCTCGATTTGCTGGTTAATGTATCGAATATTTTATTTTACCGCCGTCTTTCCGTTGTGGCGACCCAATTAGAACGCCACGCCAATTTCTAACCAATTGCTATATTTAATACCAAATTATAAAAAACAGAAAAGCAAATAGACTTGAGACGCAAACTTGTCTCGTAACTTAAATCACTTCGGTAGTATTATTGTTTATAATTACAACTGGTGTTCACAGGAATAGTTCAGCACACCCTGTTCACGAGGAAACTCTCTCTCTCTCGTGTCTCCGGTGTCTAGCTAACCCCGACCAGCAAGCTGTCGTAGACCGACCCGTCAGCTCTCTCTCTCTCTGCCTTTCTGGGAATACGCCGGTGTTCCCCGGCGACGGTCACGTGACGTCAGCAGGTGAGGGTAGGTCCGGCGGTTAGTTTGAACGGGCGTCTCATTGATTTCGTAATGGTTAATTTCTTGTGCAGATTACATAATCATAGGAAAAGGGGAGGAACGGGAAATAGGGGTGATATTCGCGCTATATAAGGCGGGTAGCTATGGGGCCGAGCCTTAAGCGAGGAGAGCCTTTTGTCATTCCCTTCGGCGATTACAAACGACGGCGATAAGGTGCTTCGTGTAAGTGCGAAGTTGCGGGGAAAATCGCTGCACCGTTGAGGTTCCAGAGGAAGTTGTGTTGTTTTCTGCATCCATTATTGGGGAAGGCACAACTATACAGGATTGGATGGCAAGGCTTATGAGTGGCAACAAATAAGGTTATTGAAAAGCCATATATACACACATTAAGCTCCACGAAGTAATAGACATAGGTTTTGTATTAAAAACACTTTAAAACTTTCATGGAACGGAAATGTTATTTCAATAACCTACCTCACGAAAACCATTGTGGATAAAATTTTTGCTTTGGGAAATGTTATTTCAATAACCTACCTCACGAAAACCATTGTGGATAAAATTTTTGCTTTGGGAAATGTTTTAATTTCTTCAAGCATGTTCCAATTTGTCTTTTTATTCTTAACACCATTAGCTTAAAAAATTACCTTTATATTTTTTCGAAGATTCGGAAATTTTGACACTTAATTCCTCTATATACAATATGAAACGTCGAAAATTTTAATGTCAAAAAATAAAACAAATTTTCTATGACTTTTCACTCCATCGATTATTTTAGGAAACGTAATACACATAAATAGATTCCTTTAAAAGTTTCCGTTCGAATAGAGTATCCAATTCTTAATTATTTTGAAATAATAACTGAAAATTAACATGATATCATCCTAAAACAAATCTTCTGATTCATAATTAGAATATTTATAATTAGAATATTTGATATTATAAATCTGTTCATTAAGAAAATAATTTAGAGGTGAAAGGCACGTAGAGATAGTATGGATTTTTACAGAGATCGTGATGCGAGAAAAGCTCAAATGATCCATTAATCGATTAAGTTATCTGTTAAGCAATTAAATCACGCATTTTTTATTCTACCACAGAAAATTTGTCATTACAAATATACGCATATTATCCGGCCTTTATTTATCTGGCTAGTTCAATTAGCCGACTTTTTCGAGGAAGCTTCAAGGTCATCAATTGGTTGGTTAAACGCGATATACCTCGGGATATTTTATCCAATTTGATACTCAACAAAATAATGTATTTCCTAAGATCTCACAATGAATTTAAAAATTTTTCTCATCTTTCAGAGAAGTAGCGAAGGAGTTCGTGTAATTCCTTGCAAACCAGTGGGAATATTGTGTATTCCTTTTTCCTTATTAAGACAGATGTCTCACGAACATTATGATGGAATATTTTAGGAACAGAGATGAATGGAAAGGACGCTTTAATTTATGACGTAAAAATAAGAGAGATATGCCTAAAGAAGGAGAAGCCATCAATTTTGTCCACTCTGAATTGGAATTAAATGGAACGAAGAGGTTAAGAAAATATTTTACCTATTTAAATATTCTTAAGTGCAATTACCTCGTAACTGTACTAAGAGACAAATACATTGAGATTATCAAAAATGGCAAATGTGAGCACGGACGACATTCCTCGGTGCAAGGTTTAAACCCCCCTCCCCCGCCACGCTGTGCCAGAGACACTAACGATCACTCTACCAATTTCGGTGACTGTGAATAAAAAAGACAGATCGACTGTATGACAAAGGATGTGGAGATTTATATAAAAAAATAGTGGTGCGAGAAAAGAGGCTGTTTAAAATCTCTCACGCAATAATTCCCAGAACGGCTCCTTTACGAGTGCATTTATGAAATGTTTTTTACAGAATAGAATTTAATATTTCCGAATTTTCTTCTTTGATATTGTCCCGTTGTACAGAGCAAACATTTTTGCAAGACGTACAAATATTAGCATATTTAGTTCATTGATAGGCAGCTAAAATATCTTAGTTTGGTTTTGATTTTACTACCAAATAATGAATTTGGGAGCTTACTAAAATATTGATCGGGTTTCAGTCATAAGGCTTCTTTTCGGGATTGTAAGTAAGCCAACGCTTTGAATTTGTTAAAAAAATAATACGAAGGTGACATTTTTATATGTATTAATTACTTATCGGAATATGCACGTTTGACAGAGCTGTTTGGATTTTAATGGACCTCCCACAAAATTTTATCATTTTCTTTGATTAACCGACTTTAATCAAACACCGCCGGGATCGAATAATTGGCGAGTTACTGCACTTAGAAAGTTGCCTTCATAATCCCCTATAAATTTATCCAAAAAATCTCTTTGGAAGGCATAAATAGTACATGCAAAGGTATCTCTGAAAAGACCCGGTTACTGGATTAATTTTTCAGATGGCCTTTTTTGTTATGGGCCACTGAACGACGTGGATTGTTTCTTCTGCCTTAAACCTCACAACAAATAATAAATTTTCGGGCAGATATTTTGAGTGGCGCCATAAGGCTACCGAGATGAAATCACTCTTAAACCGCGACCATTCTAGCTGTTTCGCAAAATTTCTCATTTGCGTATACTACGCTGAAGGCACGATAAATCTGACTTTTTACGTCTCCCCAAATCGCCGACTTTTTTATGCATAAGTATCTTAATATTTTGGCTGATGCTTTTTAATCAATATTTCTTGTGTTATTTTCCCCTTCTCCCTCGACATAAATGTTCAATCCACCCCATACTTTTACCTCCAACCTTCGTTATAAATGTATTCTCATGAAATATTTCCGCGATTAAATTATTCATACTCCTCCCCCTTATTCCCTTACACACACACTCTCACTCTCTCTCTCTCTCCTCTCTCTCTTTCTCTCTCTCTCTCTCACCCCCTTCCTTCCGTCTTTCCTTCATCCTATTCCCGTGCGGCTTTATGGCCAACAACTCCGAGAAGTTTCGTACTGAATACGAATCATTGCGAGAAAGAAAGAGAGAAACTGGGCGAGATAGACGCCATTTCCAGTCACTTTCATTGCTATTGACATTTAACTTTCATTGAGGTCACGGTTTTATAACATGGGAAACATGAATTAATGAGATCATCGCATCAAATCCTTTGAAAAACATTTTCCTTCTATGCTTTGTTTTTGAAGTGCGTTGACGATTGTTTACCATTCTACACAATGATCGTCGCATTAAAAGAATATGTCATTAATGTATTCTATCTATTCTGTTTGTTGCTAGTTGTTTATTTATCGTTATTCTGCTTGTCATTTGAATCTCACTCACGAGATTCGTGGAAATAACGCAGCATACTTGATCTCTATTAATTTCACTTTCTATATGCCATAAATCGTTTTATCTTGGTATGGATTAATCAGCTTTATGACCAGAAAAAATATAATTATAAAAATGTACGCAATTATAATAATGATATTCAATCAGTCTTTAGTCGAGTAAAATTAATTACATCGACTGCGAATTTTAAATGTGATACTCAAGTTTATTTTACTTTCCGCTTAATGAATTTTGCATAAATTCTGATTAATTACCTTTAATTCCATCGAATACCTCTTAAATTCAAACTGTCTACTTCGATTCTTCCATTTTAACCCTTTTAACCCCAGTGATCGATAATTTTATAAATGTTTCTTCATTTCATTAACATATTATCGAAAATAATCTTTTCGCGTAGCTTGGCCCATTTATTGAGTATTATTTCAGCTGTTCTTAGTAAGATATTATTTCAGTTCCCTACATCCGTTGGTCACAGTAAAATTAACGTTTGTCGGCCAAAGGTTTGCATCATATTTAGGCATGTGTTGTACGAGCAATTATTTGCACTTTTTTATAAATCAAAGTTAGGTATATTTCTGCCTTTTCCAGTTCTGTAGATAAGAATAAGGAGTAAAAATTAGGGGAACACACAATAAGTTACATTAAAAAGTAGCTATGGCTGAGAATAATGCAGGCAAGAGCATCGCCGTTTTGAGGAGAAATGATAATACGAGCTTTAGTGACTTTTGACGTTTATGATAGGGTTAACCCTGAGGATACCATATTTTAATAAATATTTTAATATGAATGTTATAATTTTATCATTTTGTCCAAGCCCAATAGGAAAATTTTTAATAATTTACATTTTTATTTATATAAATAATTCAAAGACTTCAAATACTATATTCAATTATCCAAGAAGTCTACAAAAAATATTTTTTCCAAAACTTATTATATTTCATATGTCCAATGATGTCAAATGCATCAGTTCAGTTATTATCGTATATTTTAAATGATAATTCTTAACTTTTTTACATCTGTAATGCTATGCAATTTGTGCCACACCATGCGACAAAATATTTTTACTTTGGCTGGTATTAATTTGTGGCTGAAAGGTTTCACAAAAGCTTCAATATCTTTTTCCTCTCCTTCCTAAACAGTGCTCCTGTACATATTTTTCAGGAGAGCCACAACCCCGTTTCTCGCCTTCACCATACAATAACTTTTTTACTTTCTCGTATACGAAGTATATTGAGAAAGTATTGTAATCGCGAAAAAATTCGATCTCGAAATTTTGATGGAAATATGTTTTAGGTGTTCCTGAATTCGAAAAAGTGGTTTTCGCAATGCCGCCTGTCTGTCTGTGGAAGAAATTTTATCTTTAAATACGCTGGTATCTTTTTAGTGTCACGCCATTTTATGTCCTGTAAAGAGAATTTCGCAGTTAAGCGAATTTTATTTCCCTCCGAATTCTTCCTGGCGATGACTCGTTTAAGCAATCGG
This sequence comes from Uropetala carovei, assembly GCA_036926305.1. Classification (NCBI taxonomy): domain Eukaryota; kingdom Metazoa; phylum Arthropoda; class Insecta; order Odonata; family Petaluridae; genus Uropetala; species Uropetala carovei. Next base: position 1,325,419 of record JAXCHB010000125.1, read on the forward strand.
ATTTTTTTCGTGACAAGTGGAACTTTTCTTGCGTGCATTGTTAAATATTTTTATGCTTGCTAATGCGTTTTACGTTTCCTTTTTAATTTTTAATTTATGAAATACCATTTATTCTCAGTTATTTAAACTTATTTTTTTAAATATTTTTTTATTTTATATCTTCATCGTTTTTCTAAAGTTGCCTCATCTTTATAATTAATACAACCACATTCTCGGCACGCGACTTCTCTTTTCCTATCCCTTTTATAAGTTTCTCCCGTTAAATCATTTCAACAACACCAACTTTCTTTCAATTTCCAGCTACCTTCCTCAAAGAGAGTGGGAGTGTTTTCAAACAGTTACCTTTTCTTTCTTTTTCTCTGAAACCTCGAAACTATTTTCCCCCTCGTGTTCCCACTCCGTCCTCCCAATTCCGCTCTTTTCGCGTATAATTTCTCTATTTTAAAGTCCCTTTTTTCCTGCATCTGTCCCAGAATCCCGCCAATTCGTCCTCTTGCCCGTTCCACGCTTAATTCGCTTCCCTCTTAATCCCCTCTTCTTTCTCATTATGTCTCTTGCGGATCTGTCTCTCTCTCTCTCTCTCTCTCTCTCTCTCTCTCTCTCTCTCTCTCTCTCTCTCTCTCTTACTTCTTCATCCCACACACACACAGGCCCTCTACGTAGGTACCTCCCCTATGCTCATTCCCTTGTTAGTGGAATCCCAGAGTGGCGATCTGCAAGTTAAATCGTTCCCCAAACCAAGAACATTTAGTCAGCCGAGATGTTGGAGTGAATTATGATAAGGGTTTTTGGCGAGAAAACAGAGGGAAAGAGACAGGTTTAAGGACCCGGAGAAAACATTAAAACAATCGTTTCTTTCGACTATAAACTTGAGTTTGGGATGGAATTTACGGCCAATTTTACTTAGCCTCCCCTCCATTATTTCGTTGCCAAGATGGATCCCGTTGAAAGATAATACAATTTTGGAATACTGAGTACATTTTCATGTGTTCTATGTACAGAAACGAAAATAAATTAATAAATTTAGCAGGTCTGTATTCAAATCATGATATATCAAGTATGATTTCTTAATTTTTATACGATAATATTGTTGTATATATAAATTTCAAAATAAGCATTTTATGTACGTAATATCTATTAAAGTAACTTGATTCACTATATGTATTACTGTATGCCTCTCTGTCTCTCTCTCTCTCTCTGCTATTGTATTTTAAGAGTAATTGGACATTATGCGTAGTTTATAGATTTTTATCCATTTCATTATTTTTATATCTTTAAACATTAAATGCCTTAGTTACTATTTTTCTATTTTTTGCAGCTCATTACTAGTTTATTTGTATGAAATTAAAATCAGTTGTGCTGACGTTATTGAAAATGAGCCAATCATGGAACATTATAGATACACAACTGGCTTTTATTATAAGAAATATGTATTGATATTATGAACCAATAAAAAATTTGAAAGTATCGGCAGGCATGACTTTATACAGCTATATTCTGTGTGAAATACGTAGTTTCAAAAGCTAATAAAGCTTTTTTCATTCTACTTAATATATGTATAATAGAATTTTATGTAGCTTCTGCAAGTAACTAATGAATTCTAATTAAAAGTGAGACGAAAAGATAATGAATTCCTTAATGCACCAAGGCGAAATTCATTAACATGGAGCAAATAGCAAAGGTAATTGGTTTTTGGTCATCAACGTAGTCAATAAACCAATGATTCACACTTTTTACTCTCTCTCCCTCTCTTTTGGGCTCGAATATTTTACCAATGCCCATTAATGTTTGCCTGAAAACATCGTCATCGCTGGGGAGCGCACGGTATTATGGATGGCTTAAATCCAATTTAGATGAGTCTAGTGTATAAAAACATTCTTTCAATACCAGGCGCATTAAAGTTCGACGTCAGCCGAAATGATGTTTTATTTTTACTGTAAAGCCCTGTTACCTCCATTTTATGAAAAATATTGTGCATTTCTTTAGGGTTTTATTTTTTTAGTTTATCACGCCCATTAAATATTATTATTTGCTACAATATTCATGAAGTCAGGTGTCAATGGTTTTACAAATCATAATTATAACAATTCTCTCAGGATATTCATATACATTAAAAATTTCTAACGATTTAAAGTAAAATACTATTTTTTTTGTGAAAATGTGTGCGTGCTAGATTTAATCATTAACATTACATTCGACCTTTTAATATTTTATTCAATATTTATTACGATATACGACTTGATGTATTAAGAACTGAACAACGACAGAATCGTAATATTGTTTGCTCATTAACTTATATTTACCTCCGTTATATGAATTTGCGATCAAATCGAAATTTTTACGCTGATTTGAAAAGTTGACAGATGTATCCTCCGTCGCAATAATAAATGATTTAGAGCAGTCGTACCGCCGCAAATGCCGCAGTCGACTTTTTGGGCCCAAGAGTAGGAGATTGCCTGCACATAACAAAACAGGTTACGTCAGGTAAACTCGCAGAGATCATAACAGAAGTTGTTCCCAGGGTAACGGGATATACTCAGACTTAGATTTATACAAGAGAGGCAGCGGAAGTCGTAAGGAAGAAGATATCCGACGTGCAATCCCGGCTGTACCGAAGTACGTATCAGATTTCCTTGTCCTGACACCAAAGCCTTACCGAAAATTCCTCCGGCCTCCGCACCACCATCCCACTTCCACCACCTTCCGACACCGTATCTCGTGTAATTTCCCTCCTCGACCGTTATATTACAACTCTCCATCCCTTTTCCTCCCATTCCTCTGTCTCTCTCTCTCTCTGTCAACCCTTCACACACTTCGTGCCTGGCAATAAAACCACACCACCGGGCACGTCCCCCGCGTTTTTATGGCGAAAGTAATGCGGACACGACTTTATAACCCACCCCCGTAAGGAGAGCGAAATAGGAGGAGGGTAGAAAGATGAGGGAGCGAGCGGGCAAAAGAGAGACAGAGAGAGGTAGAAAGAGAGAGAGAGAGAGAGAGAGGGAGTTTTACGTAGTATGGGCAAGCAAAACTGGGAGTTGCTCCCGAATCCGCCAAACACCTACATATCCTCCCCTCCCCCCCCCCCCTCCTGTTTGTTTATCACCGTTAAAAACAAATTCTGTCCTTTATTTCCTTCCTGCACACAAAACCCCCCTCCTCTTTCCCACAACCCTTTGGAAACGACAAAAATCACCCTTTCTCTCTCTCTCTTTTCTAATCTCCAACACCGACGCTATCTCTCCATACACCGGGATGAGAGAGAGAACGAGAGAGAGAGAGTTATATCTGGCCTTTTCCTAGCCTCCGGGATGGGCAACTAGAGGGGGTAGTGTGGTTTGGTTTGTTTGTTTTGTGTGTGTGTGACATTTCGTACTTTTTCGCGGGAAGGTCAGATGGGCGAAAAGTGCCGGGGGGGGATAGGGAGAAAGGATTATTTTTAAGGGGGGGGGAGTGGGAGAGACGGAGGAGGAGGAGGTTTCGCGCCTTTGGAATTGCTTCCGAGGTGATCTTTCGAGTATGCCCGCATATCGTGTTTTGTGTTTGTGCGAGCAAGCGCGTGTAAAATGAGGCCCTCGCGGGAAGGATGAGATTCCTTAGGGATGAATAAGAAAGAAGAAAAGTTTTTCGGACCCTTCCTCAACTTCTCCTTCCCTGTGTGTTCCTCTTCCTTCTCTGCCCACACTTTCTTTCTTTTTCGTGTTTTTTATCTTTTCCTCCTCCTCTCTCTCTCTCTCTCTCTCATCAATCTTTTCCCCCTTACAAATCTGCCGGGAAGATTTCTTTTCTGCGAGATTTAAACTTCGTTTTCTTTTTTCTCCTTTTTGCTTATGTATTATCTCTCCCTTCCAGCTTTCCGGTCGCGATGGTTTCCTTTTCCATCCGTTAAAACTGAGGATTGGAAATAAAAGGAAGGGAAAGGGGTGTGTTGCAGACCACCCGAGGTGAATCGTGTATTTTGCGACCGAGGTAGCGACAATAAGGGGACGCGTTCTTAGAAAAAGCAGAAAGATTTAAATTGCGACTGATTCGCGAAATAACCATACTAAAACAAGGGGATTTAACATGAAATTGCTGTTGTGTAGGAAAGGAATAACTTTTTTCCAGAGGAAATTTTATTAATCGCATAGAAATTGATTTTTGTATGAGATGACGCGATGCTTGTATATGATATTATTGTAGCGTGATTTTTACGCGCGTACAAACATTTCACCGAAAAAGTAGCATTTTTGACAGAATACTACGTTTACTGTTATTGCTAACTACATGTAGTTATTCGCAAAATTTGGACCGTTTCTATAGAGTTACGTAAAGGCAAATGACAGAAATGGAATATTTGCGATTGAATTCATATTCGTTTAATTTTATCTGCCGCGTTTTGAAGGAGAAAATTGACTATTTTTCCTCGCAATTACGAAATCTGAAAAGGTAGCTAATTTGTCATGGAAAAAGTAAATTAAATAGAATCTTGTGTTTTACACTTATTAATGTTTCTTCCTTTACCAGTTTTAGGATTGCGGCCAAAAGTTGCAAACTTTAGCAAATTGTTCTTCGTTTACTGTATCCATCCCCCTTCAACTGATAAAATAACTGCGAAAAGGGGAGGCCGTTTGATGAGTATAAGCAGAATTAATTTCCTTCAAAGAGTTCCTTCAGATAATTCAACCAATTTTAGTAAAATTAAAAAATTTTTAGCCATATAGCAGAACTTTTCCTTTTGTAAGTTTTTCTCGAATTCCCTTCGGCTGCTGGTTTAGTATGACAAAGCTATAAATTGACTTCTAGAACTTTACGTCAGATATCCGAGGACATAAATCATAGGAGATACCCCAATGTTCGTGATTAATGGCAGATGAGCCGAAAGCGTCACAAAGTTTAAGCGTATTTTAAACGCGCACGGTATCCGAGTCTATTGAATCGTTAGCGGTTCTCAAACGTAGAAATTACCTTTAATGGAGACAATTAAATGGTTAAAATTTTGCGCCGGAAAGTTGAAAATGAAATTCCTGAAGTTGAAAATGAGTGAAAGTAGGCTTTATTTCATTCGCGTTAAAATATCGTACAATGCCGTTTTCCATATTTTATCTATCTGAATTTTAACTTAAGTCTGTGAAACGGAAACGCTAATGCCTATTACGCTTTACACAAAAGGAATAACCAAAGAACTTAGCAATTTGGAATGCACGTAATATCATTAGGAAGAATTGGAATTGTATTATCTCATAGAAAATACTAGCCATTGTCGAGAAGGCATAATTAAAATTCTTCAATGATTTAATATTTTTCAACAAACATAAAAATCCACTTAGATGGTTAAAAATCAAGCTAGGATACGCCATTTTAATCTGCGCTGATTACCCATAAATCAGTGCGTGCGGTCGCGTGGCATTACTCAAACGTCTTTCAGCGTTACTCTTGCAAATTAATGTAAATCGCTACCCTTCTACCTACAATTTAACCTGTTTTATCAACATTCAGAGCGTGTACACCTTTTTAAGGACACTGTTTATAACGAAATTAAATCGAGGGAATTTCCAAGTCTGGCAACAAGCACGACAAAGAGATCGTTTCCATAACATCTTTGATGTCCCTCTCACGGACGAAGTTAAAAAAATTGAGTTTTAATGCTCCCGCGAAAAAAAACCCATTTTAAACGTAAGAATTCGAAACAAACGAAAACAACACGCGAAACACACTCGGACACTTTCGCATTTCTATTACCATAGACTTAACACGATTCCGGGAGAAAAACCCGCCGGTTGAATTTTTAAGGCCGTCTTTTTTTCCTACGAATCCAGCAAGCGTTCGAGAGAGAGAGAGATAGAGGAGGAGGTGGATAGCAAATGAGAGAAAAATTGAAGGAAAGAGAGAGAAGGGTAAGGAAAAAGGAACCGGGAGAGGAAAAGAAGGAAGAGGAAAAAGTGGGAAAGAGAGCGAAAACTGAAAGGGAATAAGTGAGATAAAGAGGAAAGAGAAAGAAAAACAAAAGAATGAGAGAAGGAAATATAGAAAAATATAAAGAAAGAGAAGAGGACGAGTGGACGAGGAGGAGAAAAAGATAAAGAGAAAGAAAAGGAAAAGAAAGAACGGGTAAAATATTGCGAAAAATGAAAAAGAAAAATAGAGAAAAAAATAAAAGGAGGAAGAAAAAAGACGGGGAAGACAGGAGGAAAAGTGGTTAAAGAGGAAAAGACGGAGAAGGACGTTTTTTGCTCCCGCCCGAAACCCCTTCCTCGAGAGAGAAAAAAATATGTTCTCCCGGCGAAAGCGAAGCGAATTTTTGCATCCATTCCTGCGCGGGAGGGCAGAAAGGGACTGGATTACCGCGCTCCCGCACGCTACACGAACGCCTACAAAAAGCTAACGCGGTTCACATTTTCGCGGTTCCCTCCTTGCATTACCCTCCTCGAAAACCAGCGTCGCTTGTGTCCTCCACCTTAGGGGTCCCTTTTGATCCCTCCGTGCCGCATTCTGCCCTCCCCCCCTCCCCCTTCTCTTCTTTTTCCTCTTTCCTTCCAAACCTGACTCCACTTTCTCTCTTATCGCGTTTTCCTCCCTTTACCGTCACTCCCTTTCCCTTTTTACCATTCCCCCTTTTGCCTCCTCTCGAACCCCTTTTCCTATTGCGACCGCGAATCCATAATTTATCACGCATGCCACCCAACCCTACTAAGGAGCCACGCGCTGCGTTAATCTTTTTTTTTTTAATTCATTCTCGGAGCGGAATTTTTTTTCCAAGCGAGAAAGAGTAAAAGAGGGAGAGAGAGAGAGAGAAAGGAAAAATGACGTATTACACGGCGAATGGCACTTTCTCCCGCGAGGCGAGTCGTATAAAAAATGAAGGAATTCTGTCTTGAAGTAGTCCTTTTCCCTGATGTATTTTACAAGATAGTCTAGTTAGCTAGCCTAGATCTTTTTTTGTTGCTTAAAAATAGTTATATTACATCAATCTTGTTACGTCACACGGCAGTTCAATCTATCTCAAACTAGTAAGACCGAAAGAAATGGCTCCTTTAGCGCAAGTAAATGCCTATTATATTTATTCTGCTAAGTATAAAAATATAAACAGCTCCGAAATACATATATCACCTATAATAAGGAGTAGACATTACAATGATAAATTAAGAGTAGTTGTATAGAGGTTAAATATCATATATCAGTTTGTTTGAGAAAGATTTATGGAGCTTGTCATGTGGTTGAAGTAAATTTGTAAATTCACTTTTTAATTTAAAGCACGGTAATCAAAATTTAAATATTGACGGTTCAATCCTAAAATCTTCACTTAGACCTGATTTTCACTTGTTTGGTATTTCAGAATCGCTAGGTTACTTCAGAGTTAAACTATAATCAGGCACGCCGAAACATTGGGCAACCACCAATGCGGCCCGATATATCGAAAATATCTCTAACCCCTAGTTTAGAGTATACCATTATTGAATACGTACTGATGACGCCTGGTCTATAGCAAAAATACGAGTCTAGTTTTCCAATCCTATTTTTGGTTATTGAAGAGATGTAGTTTGTGAATTACATATTAGTCCTCCATCGTAAACAGGCTTCCAGTAATTAAACGGGAAAAAATACTACTGATAATTAAACAGTTAATTTCTAAATAGAATTCATTACCTGATGGAACTGTACCATAATGAACAAATAAAGATATTATAACAGTGGAAAATACGATTTTGTTATTTCATTTGTTCGTCAGTTAATTTCTTTTCTTACGCTCGGGTCAATTTGCGTAGGCTCCCATTAATGTATTCGCAATTTGATTCTAATATGTGCATATTTGGAAGATGGCAGCAGCCGTAAAAGACGTTCGTTTCGTTTTCTTTTAAAAAAAATCGGTACAACATACATTGTACAAGCTTTCTCATATACGAATGCGTCGTTTAGTTATATTTAGAAAATGAAAATCGTATGAGCCGGTTATTAGAAAATCCAATTTTTGTTTAAGTTGCCCAAGAATAAACTAGCCTTATATTCATTCATTGAGAAATATAAAATATGTAGTATTATTTCAGACGTAAACATATGCAACTATACGAAATTTTATCAAAATCGTTATAGCCGTTTTTGAGAACATTAAATTATTGTTAAAGTTGCCTAGAATAAACTAGCCTTATATTCATTTTTTGAGAAATATGAACTATATAGTATTATTGAAGACGTAAACTCAAGTAACTGTACGAAATTTGATCAAAATCGTTAGAGCCGTTTTCGAGAAAATCGGATTGTTGTTAAAAATGCGTAGAATAAACTACTCTTAATTATTTATCAATGTCAATCATTTCTATGTATACTCTGCTCAGTATGATAAAATGCCTAAGTACGAGATTTCATTCATTTTCGTTCTTCCGTCTAGGCTAAAACGTATATTTCCGTCAAAATCTCGAGGTCGAATTTATTCGCGATTACAATACTTTCCCAATATACTTCGTATATGGAAAAGTAAAAATCGGTACATTATACATTGTACACATTTTCTTATATACTAATGCGTCGTTTAGTTATCTTTTGAAAAATATTAACTATGTACATTAATTATAAACATCAACTTAAATAACTAATATACGAAATTTGATGAAAATCGTATTAGCCGTTATTTAGAAAATCCAATTTTTATTAAAGTTACCAATGAATAAACTACCCTTATATTGAGAAATATAAAATATGTAGTATTATTTCAGACGTAAACATAAGTAACTGTACGAAATTTGGTCAAATTCGTTATAGCCGTTTTCGAGAAAATCAGATTGTTGGTAAAATTGTCTAGAATAAACTGTCTTTAATTATTCTGCAATGTCAATCATTTTTTCATAGCTTCTATTCTGTATGATAAAATGTCTAATTACAAGATTTTCACTCTACCGTTCAGGCTCTGGACCTCCAATTTTTAAGCCGAGCGGAGTAATTATCATCGCCCTACATTCACGAGGTTAACTACAATGGAGAGAGGGAGAATATACGAGCGATATAATGAAATATATCTCACAAGAAACGACGAAACAAAAATGACGTACACGATCGATAAAGGAAAGTAACCAAGGGAAGGCATGAGGGAAAAGGGGAGGAAGGAGCGGGTGTCAGAGGGAGTCCAATAAGGGGTGGAAAGGGAGTCGGCGGAGGAATGGAGGGGGTGGGAGTGAGGCGGAAGAAGTAAAGGGAGAATGAAGAGAGAGAGAGGGAGCGAGATGGGTGTTTGGAAGGGAGGGAGGAAGGAAATAAAGGAAGGTGAAAGACATATGTTTGAGGAAGTTACGGCTAAAAAATACTCTTCCTCCTTGCGATGTTACAGAGTATAAATTTACAACATGAATTTAACATACAAGTACGCACGTATTAAACGAATATAGCGATCGACGTTAATGATATGTTAACATTTCCTTGCACGCATCCTGTAAGCACTTAATTTTAATGATTAAAGAGATGTTTGCATAATTTTTATCAAAAATACTGCAACAGTTACGTAAGTTTTCAGAGTAGTCCATCGTTAATTCTACAGTTATTCCATAAATGGCGCTATATTCGATAGATACACAGTGGAAGAGAATGGAAAGGCTGCAGATGAGGTTGAAACGACGTATGAAAAAGAGGAATGAGGAAGACACAAGGAAAGGCGTAAGAATGAGCAGCAGGAGGAAAAGAGAATGATAAGGAAGAGTGGATGGTTATAGGTCGAAAATCTGAAGGTAGCGGAGGGTGGGAAGAAAGGGTACGAAAGGTGGAGTAAAGCTAACGGGATACCCTGGTATCCCGCCTCACCGATACCCTCCCGAAAATACCCTCTTCTCCTTTCCCCTCTAGAACTCCAAAACAACCTCGACGGCATAAATCAAACAACTGAGGGGCAATTGTCCCAAGGAACCGAGTCTCGGCAATTACTCCCATTCATTGCCATTAACCTTATAAGGTAAGAGTTCGGAGCCTTGAGGAGAGAGAGAGAGAGGGAGAGAGAAATCGCGGAAGAGAAGGCGAGTCGCGGGAATGTTGGAAAGGAGTGGATGAAGTAACGGCAGCGAAAGGTATACACGGGGGTTTCGGCGAACAAATGCGAGAGGAAATTGGGAAGTGTGAAGAGGTGAAGGTAGTGTATGTGAGAGAGTATGCAATGTCGGGAGAGGTTTAAATGCTATATTTACGAGCGCCAGGGCTATTCCCGGTCTCAAAACTTCCACTACCTCGATGGCCGTTGGTGTACGGAAGACGGAGTGCGTGTGTGAGTGTGAAAGAGAGACAGGAAACGACACGAAGAGGAAATACTCCGGAGATTTTCCTAGGAATGAGAGAATTTATCCGTTTTGAAAGAGCTGTAGGGAGGGGGGAAAATATAAAAAACGCGCTAAAAATCACCGCATTAAACACAACCCCGTGAGGAAACGCATGGGCAGTTTCGAAAATAAATAAATATATATATATATATATATATATATATATAAATAAGTTTATGAAACTTAGGTTCATTGCAGACATCTCCTTCATTCCGCGAGCAAGAAGATAATGGGAAGAGAGAAAGATAAGAGGGAGAAAGAGATAGAGGAGACTATTCTCCCATATCGGCTACGCTCTCGCACTCATCAGCATTAAGCGCTTCGATGAAAATTGAATCCAGGGCCCATTAAACTGCTAGCGGCTGCTGTTACGGTGCAGAGGGCTGGAGAGAGGGAGGACGAAGAGAGAGAGAGGAGGAAGGTAAAGGTTAGGGCATTTCCTAAAAGCTAAAACGATAGAGGAAGGGGTGAAAGAGGTGAGAGCCCTGGGAGCGAGGATGGAAGTTGAGGGGGTGGGTGGGAGGGGGAAGGGAGGAGAAGAAGGTGGGCTTCTGAGGAATTCTAAACCATTCTTCTGCCTTGAGCACCCTCACCTGCATAAATTCGGAGGTTTTAATAGCTGCTCCCCCGTCTCTCTCTCTATCTATTTCTCCTTCCCTCTCTATACCTTTTCCTCGTCCCATCTCTCTTTCTCTACGCTGTTTGTGGAGCAGCCGGGTGAGTGAGGTACGTGGTACGGAGCGTGAGGGAATAGTGACGGGAAAAGGGGAGTTTCAGGTTAATGGCGTAGCGAAGGGAGGAAAGGGGCCTCATTACGGTGGGCCTGGATGAGCAGTCGCGAATCCCTTACCACAGTCCCTCTCTCTCTCTCTCCCATCCTTTCCCTCTCTCTTTCTCCTTTCTCCTCTCGATTTCTTCCTGCTCGTGCACCACTCGTTCTCTCTCCCTTTCTCCCCATAGTTCTTATTTTTCCTGGGATCGGAGATTTGGAAGGAGGAACATAAAAAGTAAGATGGGTGGAGGGGATGAGAAACGGATGGAAGTAGCGTGATTCTGTAAATGGAGGAAGAGGGTAACGGGGAGGGGGGGTGGCGGGGGGGTGGGTGGGGAGGAAGATAGGAGGAAAGGAGAGAGAGGGAGAGGGAAGGAGGGAGGTTAAAGGTATTTCGGAAAGATTCGTGGCCTCGCAATGGGATAGGAAATTGAGCGGAGGAAATAGAATAATGGGTAGGGAAATCGGGCAGGTTGAATCTGGTGGCAATGGTTTAGAGGGATGGGGGGAGGGTTTAGAGAGAGAGAGAGGGGGGGAGGGAAAGGGAGGAGGGAAGGTAAGTGGGGGGGAGGTCGTCGAGATAGGGAGAAAGTTGAGGGCGACGTGCATAATGAAGGTAATAAAAACGGAATGACTTTCGGGCGCTTTATTTATTTGTCCTCCTGCTTAACGTCGAGAGATAATCGGGACGATGACGCGTGGTGCTCTCTCGCCAGAGGGCGGGGAAAAAAGTGGAAGATTTACGTCGCGGACATACGTTTCAGTCCTGATCCCTCCCGTTTCTTCGTTTTTGAAACTGCAGTCTCGCCGTAGATGGGGAAATACCGTAAGTTAATGACGCCGGGGATTTATGGGGGCGACTATAAGTGCTCCGCATTTTCTTTTATGGAGCCAATTAGGTATTAGGCAGATAAACCGGGAATTCCGAACTGATAAATAAAATATAGCAAGATCTTTATTGGGTGCACGTTTTATGATATTTTACGCGTGCTGCTGAAGGTATTAAGAAAATAGAGCATGAAAATTTTCTGCCTTGAATCACGACACAAGTCGACAAATGGGTGATTTTAGAGCAACGATGTATGGTGCAGATTTGAATTTGTTTCACCGAGTTTAATATTAATGAAATATTACATTTAATAAACAAAGAGTTGTATATTGAAAGATGGCTTGCAGATTATCTAGACACACGTGCTTTGTAATACATATAATGTGCTTGCCCTATTGTTGCTAACTAGCAAAATATAATTTAAACATATACTGAACATTTAAACATCTCTTTCATTTTGTGTCTTAATTTGAATATAGATAGGTAACAAGATAGATCTTATATAATACGTAAAAATATCTTATGGTATAAATTTATATTAGTGTTATAAGATGTACTAAAATGCTAAAAAATATACTAATCCAAATTTAGGTGAACAATTAAAACTGCAATACAAGTTAGGATGAAGACAACTCTGAACTAATTTCAAAACAGTAAATACGTAGTAACAGTATAAAATTAAACGACGACTAAGAATAACTGACAGTGAAGAATTTTGTGGGAATTTGAGACGAGGCAAAGCTTTAGGGTGTTAGAGGTCAATGCCTCAGGACAAATCAACATCATAGGTAGTCTGTCCGTTGACAGGTCCGTGTTTATTCATGGTTAAACTTGGTTCTCCATACACTCCTATTTTCCGCAGTTTTCTTCATGTCTTGATAGCTCTCTTTCCCATTCAAGTCGTCTACCAGATGAAACATTTTCCTACCTCTTTCTCTTTTGTCATCCAGTTTTCATTCTAGCACTTCTTTAATCATGCTCTTTCTTCTCAGGTAATGTCCAATCCAGTTCGCCTTCCTCTTTCTGATAGTCTGTATAATCGTTCGCTTTTCTCCTATTCTTCGTAATACTTCCTCGTTTTTCACCCTATCTGTCCCTTTTATCTTCTTTTCCATGTATTTAATATCATTTTGTTTCCATTATACCAGGAGACGGTGAATTATTAATCTACTATAATATATTTTGAGGCGTGTGTTTGTTGGTTTGTGTTTTTGTGTTTGTTCATGAAACCCCTCCTAAACGATAAAAGCTAGAATAACCAAATTTGGTACGACTCTTTCTTACATCCTAAATTAGTGAATTGTCAAGGTTTGGTCAACCGGGATTAATTAGTGCTGACAATATAGGGGATTAACATTTTTCCATAAGATAACACGTATGAATCCATTTCTTGACTTGCAAGGTATTCTTCCTTCAAGCATTAAAATACGTAAATATGGACCGACCTTTTTGCTTTATTCGACGAATAAAACTCTGTACTATCGTATTCCTGTGAAGTTTACATGTTACACAGTCGTAGTTTTCAGAAATACGCTATTTGATTCGAAATTTTGTGGATTTTTCGTACTCTTTCCGGGCGTTGCCAAGGCGGCCGTTATTGTTATCTCCGATTCAGTTAGCTTAAACGAAGCGTATGAATAGACGAAAGTTAGCGTTTTTCGATTCGCAACGAAAAGATCGATGTTTATGGATAGCAACGTAAATAGATGGTGATTATTATTGAGGAAGCGTTTATAACGATTGATGAAAGTAATTGAACCTTCTTTCGTCTGTTAAATACTGGAATCTTACATTTTTTGTAAGTAAATCATTATATTCTACATTATAATGTTTATTAACATAAATAGCATCACGTATCTGGTGTACATTTACCAGTCAGTGTTCAGTCATGGACAACTGTACTTTGCTTTCCCACGGGTTTCTTGCTTACAAGGCTTAAAAGTAAATATTTCAGCGAGGCATAATTACACAAGAAATAAAGCTGGATTTGGCGAATTTAATATGATAGGAAATAAAATTATCGTTATATTTGAATGCAATAGGCTCGGAAACGGATTGTTACAAGCAAATATGATTAATTTTTAAGAAAAGCTAATTGTAAGTTAAAAAGTATCTACTATATATTTTAAAGAGATTGTATGTTGTGCTGTAGTAGCTTCACTAAACCCGTTAAAATTCAACGGGAAATTCTGTTAGTATTTTATATTTTAAAGTAATTAAATAATGTAATGCATATATTTATAGCCAATTGGAATTTATTTGCACAGCCGCCTGTAATAAGCGCTCCCCCCTCCCAAAAAAGAGGCGAATATAAATCCAAAAATGCCGCCTACAAGGTTATCTTCCAGTCTTGTATTTTTAACAATTTCTCACCGCCGAACTCATACAAAGAGGATGATATGAATTTCTACTTGCGGGTGAGCGTACTCCATCGCATAAAAAAATGCACCGTCCACATTCCACCCTCCGGTCTTAGATTCGATCGCTCAAACCCATCGCATGTAAAGAGAAGGAAGAATGGGACTCTGGCCCATCGGCCATATGGCCTTACATGAAAAAGAGAGAGGACGGAATATGGGAGAAAAGGGGGAGAACAGGTGGGCAGTTCAGTGAGAAGGGAAGAACCGGAGGGAACAGAAGGGATCGATCGTTAACTCTGAAAAAGAGAGAGAGAGCGGATGGATGGAGAGAGAGAGGAGAAACAGAGGACAGAGAAGAGATAGAGAGAGGAAGGAGGCAGTGAAAGAGGGGAAATAGGAGGTAGAAAGGAGACGAGGGGTTAAGAGGAGAAAGGGGATTTTGTTTGAATATAGGAATTGATTTCGTTCAGGTCTCGCACTAGCGTCGTTCGACCGTTAAATCCTCAGGGAATGACGTGGAAGGAAAAAGAGAATGGAGGAAAAATGATAATCAAAGCTCCTTCTTCCTCCTCCTCCCGCTCTTCTCTCTTTTTTTTTTCTCTTCCTCTCCATTATTGCATCTCTCATCCCACCTCCTCCCATCCCCCTCCAAAGTTCTCGTTACTACGACACTTTGATTGAACTCCAACGAAAGGTGGAGAGAAAGAGGAAGTGGAAGCATAGCGGAGGGAGAAAAAAAAACATTTTTAATATTGCGCTTTAAAAGTGCCGCTTTAAATCCTTTTTTTATTCTCTCTTCCGCTGAGATCGCCGGCACGCACCTGAGTATAATTAAAATGACGTAGTTCTATCTTCCCTCCCCTCCCCCTCTCTCTCTTCCTCTTTCTCATTCTTTTCCTGCGAGGACAGAAGTGATTTTCGATATGGAAAGCAGGGGTGGTGTTTTAAATCCGGTGGGAATGAGAGGGTTGAGGAGGAGAAGGAGAGAGTGGGTGAGTGAGGGAGGGAGGGAGGGAGGGGAAGGAAGAGGATGGGCGGTGAAGAGATAAGAATAATATATCATGTTTTTGAACTACAATCTTTTTTGTTATTTTCTCATGATAGCGGAAGAATCGGGACATGGGAGATTGATTTCGACAATTACGAAATAAAAGAAAAACGCCAGCGTTTCGTGCAGGAAACTTTGATAGGAAAAATTGCCTTAAGTGGCTGTTTGTTTGTTTTTTTTTTTTAGTTTTCGGCCAAGCGTGTAATCTTTGCTGCCGATGTATTGCGATTTTAGGGAAATTTTTTTCCGTTGTTCAAAAATGGCAAAAGTAATCATTTTCTTATGCGTCCGCGATATTATGGTTTTTATCTTAGGTACTTAAAAAAAACTAACGTGTAGTATTATGTCATCTCAGTTTCGTCTGTTTGCATATTATGTGAAATCCTATGCGATAAATAATATCTGATCGCTCAAATATGTTATCTTGGGGAAATGAGCATTTACCATAATATATTTATTGCAAATGGAAGATCGTTAAAACTTTCCATAGTACCGTATTTTATTGCGTGGCAAGAAACTTTTGACTAAAATATTAATTCTGAATGGTGTGTGCGTGCGTTCGTGTGTGTATATATATATATATATACACAGTAAAACTCGTTTATAACGATCACGACTAAAACGAAATCTTGGCTATAACGAAGAAATGTCTCGGTCCCTTGGACTTCTCCATAAGGGCATTGGTTAAATTTCTCGGATGTAGCGAAAACACATTTTACGAATTCTCAGTTGTAACGAACAAATGTTCGGTCCCGTGGCAAAAAATGCCCCACATATAACGAATTTTGACGAGCGGAGCGATAAGTAATAAATAGTTTCCGTCCGTTTACCGCGCACTTGTTGGTATAGATCCCCTTCCTCCCTCTACCCCTTCCATACTAATTTCCACGCTCCCTTTGTTTTGAAATTGATGTTAAAAATGTGAAATTTTTATGTAAATTAATGACCATAATAATACTATTAATTGGCCATTTAAAAAATCGTATGTAATAGGAATCGAACATTTTACATGCCGCGAAGTTGATAAGCATCTCTTTGCATATGTAAGTACAGTATTGAAGTCTACTCACTGCAAATACAGTAAAATCTGTGTTATCCAGCTATATTGGAGATTGTGGAAAGCCGATTAGGAGAAATAGCCGGTTAGGGAGCGTTTTTCGATTTTGACATCGCAAATTTAGCAATAACCAAACAAAATTGGGCTTAGGTTCACTATCGTACTCCCCTATCTGCATTTTCCATTTTAATTCTTCCACACGTAGTTAGATATAGACACTATTTACCCATTCTTAATTAATACGTTGCTACGCTTATATGCAAAACAAAAAGAATATTGAAAAGTTTAGGGCGTCCGGGAAGTTTGGGGATTACGGCAGTGAACCTGTTCCCAAAATTGAATTTATTGGATTATATCTTTCTTATTTATCTTTATTATTTATCTTTATTTACTCTATTGGAAAAGGACGAAATTATTTAATTCTTCTGAACATTTCTGTGAAAACCAGTCATATAATATTTTATCCAGTTCCTCAACTTTTGGCTTATGAAGCGTATGATGTTTATTAATTGATTTACTCGTCTCAGAAGATGACACAAATTTCATTAATTTAGCCTTATGAGCCTTGATATCGTAGAGCGTGGAAGATCCGATGTTGAATTCTTTTGCTATGGCTGCTCTTCTTTCTCCTTTTTCCATTCGTTTTATCATCTCCAGCTTTTGTGTTAGCGTTAAAACAACTTTTTCTCTCCTGTCCCTTGCTTTTAGGTATTTATTTTGATGCCATATTCAATGGATGGGTAATTTTTTAAATTTTTTAAATAATAAAAAGCGATAAAACTGGAAATTATAGAAGTACGCCAACACATCTAGACAATGCAAATGGCTTACGTAAACAAAAACGCCATGCTTACTCGGGGTCCCAGAAGTATACGGAGTAAATACGCAATACTACGATATATACATCTTATATTTTAAGAAATTTTAAAGTGAAAGTTGTGGCATTACACAAATACAATTCACAGAAAATTTCATAAAAAAGAAAGAGTTACAAAATGAATTGTATTTGTGTAATTGCCGTTATCTAAGGGTGGCCGGTTCTAAATAGCCGGATAGCACAGCTTTTACTGTGTCTACGTGTTTTATGGGATGTATAGGCCAAAAACCATATTTCTCGTATATAACGAAATCACGCTTATATCGAAGCAATGAGTTGGTCCCCTCATATACGTAATAAACGAGTTTTACTGTGTGTATGTGTATGTATATATACAAGGCCGTGCCCAGACATTTTGCCGCCTGAGGCGAGATGTGATATGGCGACCCCTGGCATCGCTAGCCTTATGAATTTATTTTGTTAGGTTTTCATTTTTGTCAAATTTTGGCGCCCCCCCCCCCCCCCCCCCCCCCCCCCTTCGAGACACGCCTGAGGCGGTTGCCTCGCCGCCTCACCCATCGGCACGGCCCTGTGTGTATATATATACACACCTATACCTATATATGCATTATACATGCGATTGTTCATGAATTTTACTTACATATTGCGGTAGGATGAATTTTCGTTAGAAACAATTCCAAAAACGCTGACACTAGTACTAATCATTAGCAATCAAATGATTCGTACTAAAACTCCGAAAAACTATTTCATTAGAAATATAAAAGACCGCATTATATTTCTGCGATTTTCTTTGTGATGTTTTGATCTGTCGTGAAATACACAAAATTTTCTCAAAAACAAATAATAAATTACATTTTCTTGAGGAGACTAAAATGATGTTCTTCATATGACAGGCATTAGATTAGTAAAGTTTAGTAAAAATTATCTCTAAGAAGTTTTCGTTGAGGGGTCGATGAATTTCAATGCCTTGTTAACATTAATAACTCGGATGTCTCGAGCAGCAAATATACCAATAAAGATTGCTCTTCATTGAAAATCATACATGGTAGAATATTTATATCTCCCTAAATGCTGGTATAAAAGGAATCTGTACATTTCATGGATGATACGGAAACAAAATTATTACCTTAAAAGATTTCCTTTTTTTTTACTGCTTTGCAGATGCTATTGGAATATAATTCAATGAAGAGCCAATATCTGGTGTAATTCCATAACAGAGTAATGTTTACAATTTTATATAAATTGGGTTTATAAACATACTATTTTCCCAAATTTTGGTAACGTGACCGGTTTTGTCTATTTCCATCGCTATCTTAATGGTGGCGATCATTCATCATAATTTGAAATAAAACCCCATTCTTCGATCTTACTGCAGTCATTTTATCCACGTGAGGATAAGAAATTATACTTTTTTATTTATGTAATAAGTCGAAGTTGCTAAAATATTTCTACAAAATCATACAAAACTTTCGGCGTTTTATATTTTTATAAAATTCTTAGCCGAAAAGAACAACATGCACACATCTGGCGCTGAAAAATTTGTGCGCATGACCATAGGCGCCGACTTTTAACTTTTACCACAGAATAGTTATATCCGAATATTTATATGGGCAATTGCCCCCGTGTCTAAATAAGAACGGGGGCCATTTCCCCCGTCGCCCCCGTGGAGTCGGCGCCTATGCGCATGGCAAGTACCCTTTTAACCATATGAGTTCATTTAAATGTTAATACTGATCCGGTGGAATGAGTAATTTCGTGCATATTACATTCAGTTATAAAAAATTCAATTTCGAGGAAATTCCAATAATAGCACTCCAATATGGTGATTTTTTTCGCTAATTAAGCTAATACAACGTTTAAAAATATCTCTAATATGAAAATTGATAGAAAAATCTCGTTTTGGGCGTTGTGGTTTCCTGTGAGAATATAATGCGCTTAATAAATAGTTTCAACCTTCCACGTGAATGTTAGTTATTATTAATCATAAATTAAATATCATCAAAGCAATGACTAATATTAACTATTGAATCATGGATGCTTAAAATGTGTTACTTGCTTTAAATTTATCGAATTGATATAAAAAACTAATATTTTAATACAGCACAAGAAATTTAGCATACGATTAAGAGATGCCTGTATATATAGTTTATGTTCATTGGTGCTTATGATTTTAGTTTATTTTTAATTTATGTATCGACAGATTGGTTTATAATATCAATAAGCAAGTGAAAAGATTTTAAAAGAGCGCAATACAAAATACGTAAAACTTACATGGTAATACGAATGAAAAATTATGAACCACGGTAAAATCTCACCTTATTCACAAATTTTTCGCTTAGTTTTTAGCAAGTTACGTGAACCACATGTTGAGAATGTCTTTTCCATTTGGCCCAGGTCATAAGGAAAGCTGTATTATTTGATAGTTTATTTTCGAATTGAAAAATAATAACTTTTAGCTGATACGACTGAAATCCACAAATATATTTTGGTGCATTATGGGGTAAAATTATTCAGAACGGTCGATTTTCTCTGCCGCGCTTCTTATTCCTTCGTGTTTCGAAATCTTTTTCGCAGCATAAAATTTCTTTCCTCGTTCACGACAGAAAAACGGACTCCTATCGGAAGGGAATCCCCATATTTATCATGAGCCATCGGAAGAAATGGGAGTTTTTTTTTTCCTCTTCCTCGTCACATCTAGGTGTTGCGAATGGACAAACACACACTCTCGAAGAAGAAATAAAGGATAGTCCAAGTTCGGGATATGGGATCTGGAAAGAATAAAAAATAAAAAAACAGTTCGAGACAGATAGGTGAGCGGAGATATCTCCGAAGGATTTATGAAATCATCATACACTCCTACCTTTCCTTATACCTTCACTTCCGCAGGGATAAAATGAATAGGAAAAAACTTTTTGGAGATTGGAACGGCGAACGGGCGGGGATAGAGAGAGAGATGGATGGATGGAAGGGGGAGGTTGGAGGAGAGAAGGCGACGGAGAGAATAAAAGTTGAAGATTGCCAGAGTTGCGTCAGAGATGTCGGCGGAGAGAGGGATATATAAGAGGTTGCGAAAAGTTACATGAAAGGGACATCGAAAATGAGTTCACGAGGAGGGCGAGGGAAAGTGGAAGGCAGGTGGTGGAGTGTGTCGGACGGATAAGAGTTTGAGGGTAACGGTTGTCGAAGATAATCTTTCCTCGTAAAGGGTATAGGAGAGTTAAGAGTTAGAGACAGAAAGCGCGATGAAGCAATGTAGTGCTGCATTTCCTGAGAGCGAACTCCGTCGCCATTCCATTTCTCGTTCTCTCCCTTCCCCTCTCTCTCTCTCTCTCTCTCCATACCGATCTCCCTCCTCCCACACACACTCTCTCTCTCCAGAATGCATCCATCGACGCTGGTAATGAAATATGAAGTGGCGAGGAGTGCTGCTGCAAGAGGAGACGAGACGGATTAGCGAGGAGGATCTGAGAGTGCATAGGAAATTCGCGAATGTGATTTATGGGAAGGGAATTCTCTTCCAATCCCCCATATAACCCGTCACCGTACCTTTTAAACGCGTTACCGGGTCCCAGTTACCCGCTCGCTCTCTCATTTCATCTATGTATATTTGAAATTTTTTTCCGTCGTGAATTCACCTGGTGTTTTTATTCCGTTTGCGTGGGTTTTAAACGCGTTACCGGGTCCCAGTTACCCGCTCTCTCTCTCGCTTCATCTATATATATTTGAAATTTTTTTCCGTCGTGAATTCACCTGATGTTTTTATTCCGTTTGTGCGGGGAATGGTAAATCGGTTTGTCGCATTTTATATTGGGAGGATATTTTCAAATAAAATGGGTGTGATATTTTTGTTTGAGCGCATAACTGTAAATTTTGATGGAGTAAATAGTAAAACGCATGGAACATGTGGGATAACATGAGGATGGAGGGAAAGCAAATCCAGTGACTGCTCATCCAACACTGTAGAATTAAATATAAAGAGAAAAACTGGAAACGGAGATGAAATTTCCGGCGTATTCCATTTGATTCTGTCTCTCCGAGTGAATGTGTCCACAATATTAGGTCAACACGTTATTTATCCTATGTATGCTATCCCCTTTATAGTATCGTTTTAAGAGTTTTTAACGCACTGTTAAGTTTTTTTTGCACAGCGAAAGCAGATATGAAACGACTATGTAGCACGAGCCAAAATATTTTTTTTCCGGTTGAATCACCGGAAAGGAACTTTGAAAAATTCGTAAACGACAATTGAAGTTAATTTGTTGGAGACATTCATGGATACACGAAGACTGAAATGTACTTCTAATAATGTTTTCCAAGTTTAATTGCTTTCAATGTACGTGGCCAGTTGGACTTCGTCCCTTTTTTCATGAATCAGTATTTATTTATATTATTTAGCTAAATATCCAATGTAAAAGGCCAAGTCTGACTCTTTTTTGGTTCATGTTAATAAATAAAATTAGATGGAGACAAGATGCTATTATAAATCAATTCTAAAAATTCGTATAATGTTCAAATCGTTGCCATAACGAAATATTTAGCGTGGTATAAAAAAATCTCAAAACATTGTAAAACATAGATATGCATCGCACAGGACTTTTTAAAAAAACGAATTTA
This sequence comes from Uropetala carovei, assembly GCA_036926305.1. Lineage (NCBI taxonomy): Eukaryota > Metazoa > Arthropoda > Insecta > Odonata > Petaluridae > Uropetala > Uropetala carovei. Next base: position 1,347,208 of record JAXCHB010000125.1, read on the forward strand.
TAAGTGCCATTAAAAATAACCCTTGTACCGACCGCGCCCTAAAAGAGAGAGAGAGAGGGGGGGGGGGGGGGGAATAAAGCTCCGTAGAGACACGTAGAAAGTATGATTTCCGCGTAACATGGACTCAGACTCGCGGAAACGAAAACTTCCGGAGAAAAGAACGACAAAGATTAATTATAATTCGCTAACGGAGGCCCGGAAAAATCCCGATATGACGACAGACCTGGCGAAAGGTGCGAGAACACGAGAGAGAAGAGAAACGAGTGATATTCGACAGGAATAAAAAAAAGGACCGAAAAGGGAAGAACGGGAGTCTGGAGAGGAAAAAAAGAGGTCGAGAGAGAGAGGAAAAAAAACGAAAGAAAGAAGAGGCCGGAAGAACAAGCCTTGCGTGAGATGAAAAGGACGCGGAAAAATAAGTGGTTTTTTTCCTCCTCCTCCTCCTCCTCCTCTAGAAGGAATGGAAGAGCGAAGAAGGGAAGAGAAGGGGAAGCTGATCTCGTTGGATGTAAAGGAGGGAAGGGGATGGAAGAAACCACTCCTGGAGAAATGATAAGGAGAGAGGAAGCGCGAGGAGAAGAGAATCGAAAGGGAGAGAGATGTGAGAAGACGTGAAGAACGGTGGAGAATGTGTGTGGGTGAAGAAATACAAACGACCGCCTTAAGAGGTGAGAATGTTTTTTAGGGGTCAATGGAAAATGGTTGAGTAAGAAAGGCAAAGACAAGTCGGGTAGGAGATGGAGGAGGAAAAGAGAGAGAGGAGGAGGAGATGGAGGGAGGGAGTGAGAGGAGGGGAAAATCTGTAGAGGGAGCGAGAGGCCTATGACTGTGAACCATGGATTCCATTTCAGAAGAATCTGTGCAAGGAAAAGTCTCGCGAGGAGCGGAAAAGAAGCGGAATAAAACAACAGAGCGGCAATATCCGTAGGAGTTTTGACTCCAAAAAATAAAAGGGCGTGTTCCTTTTCGAGTATGGATGGGGGCGGGAGGAGGATAGGAGGGGGAACTGGGGGAAAGAGAATAAGCAATCCGGCGAAATCCTTTTGTTTCTTTCCCGTAAAGAATAGAGGGCTTATTTCCTCTTGTTTTATTATTTCGAGTCGTGAGCATGAGCGAGAGAGAGAGAGAGAGAAATAGGTATCTCGTCCTCGGCAAAGTTTTTCCCTTTTTCATGACGTTTATTTTTCAAAGAGGGTGGATCTGCATTTCGTTTTGTGTCATCTCTGAGAAGAAAACTTTGGAGATACGGTTTGGCTAAAAGCGATGATAAATAAAGTAGTTCCCTTTCGAATCGATGGCAGTTTAGACTGGATCATATATAACCTTTACGTTTTGCATTTCATCTAGAAGTTTGGGTTGGTTTAGAATTTCCAGAAACGTGTGTACCATCCATTCAGCTTATTTGATCTGCATATTTTAACTTAAGTTTCAACTCAAGAGTTTGAATGATTAACGAAATTCCACGTGGAATAAATCTGCATATTCAAAAGTGCAGTAGATTATCATTTTTTTTTTCGAAACACTCGGCAAATTTTTTCTGAAATGATTTGTTATTCATAACATCCAATTCTGCATTCACTTAGCTTTGGATGTGAAAAGCTTTTTATTCCAGTAATCAAACGAAAAACGTTTCAGTTTACTGCTTCAAAGTAACACAGTAAAATCCTTACTATCGTCGTGAATAGGGAAATATTGGCATGCAATATCAATTCGTTCATTTATTTTTTGAAATTCTGACCAATTTTTACATAAGTTGCAAACTAGAGGTAACAAATATACATTGTATATCCGATAGACGCTCCAAATAATAAAAGTTTGAAATGTTCTCTCTACATTTGATAGAACTTACTTTATTATTGTATTTTTATGTTCAAATATAATATTTTAAAGAAATTTTAGAATTAAATATAATAAAATCTCTATTAATGTTTAATAATTAGTTTTTCACTGCTGAGCCTTACAACATTACCAGAATTATCAATATTAAACAGTTATATTCAGAGATACTCCATTTTCCCGTTAACTTTTTCTGCTTTTCCAAGATGTATTTTCCTCTTATATAACGTCACAGACGTTGTTTACCGTTGTTTTATTTTCATGAAGCTTATCTATAACAAGCCAGTGTTTTCATTTTTATAACACACAAAACTATCTTCCACAGTTCTTGTCTGATCTTCCGCAGTTCTTGCCTGATTCTGGTATCTGCATCATTTAAATCATCTTCTCTAGTCTCGCACAGACTTCTTTTCAAAAATGTCTCTCTTGAAACATTTATGGAATTCACATTCTTATGGGATTCCCTAAGACGTTCCTGCAGTATTAGGGGATTGACATACGTCGGAGATTCTTACTCAGAGACATAAAATGATTCATCGATGTTATACTGATGCGATTCATCGTTTGTTCTCTATTCTTTCTTCAACTTGTCCGCATTGCCATTAATCCTATCTCGAGCGTTACCCTTATTGTCCAGGAAAATAGAATCGTTTTATAATTTCTCCTCCTTGCGACATGAAATTTTTGTTGTTTTTTTACAACCAATTTTTCTTTCCGTATTTATCATTCTGTTTTTAATGTAGCGATACTTTTGGCATATGAAACCATTCCGAACATTCCAATAGTCAATTCTATTCTAATAATCTTCGTCTCTTCCAGAAATTCGGTTCCGGTTACTTCTTGTAATTTAGTAATCACATTATGATTATTGTTATGAACCGCCTATTGCAAACAAATGTGAACTTTCAAAATACATATTTTAAAATCCACTTCTAGCTTTTATATCAATCAGCCGTTTAATATTATCAATTTAATGAAATCCAAAGTTATCTTATTAAATGGCATCCACACTATTTCTCTAAAACATTATTTTTGCTTTCATTCTTTTTTATGTTTTTGTTTTTTATTTTTATTCCAATCTAAAAATTTCGTTTACCTTTCCTCATGCTGTGACGAAAGAAATTTGAATCGGAAGTCCAGATAATTTAATTGCGAGACCACGTTGGAGTTTTAGTGAGCCAAATCAATAATCAGGATTTATTCCTTGGAAATCACGTTTGAATAACATTTTAAACGATTCCGAAATATGACAAATGAATTTATTAACTTTCAATATATCGAGTAACCCTTACAAGAACAGCCACACACACACGCTGCCAAAAATTGAAACCATTCTCCGAAAAAAATTCCACGATAAATTCGATCACCCACCAGAAAAAAAAAACATTTTCATCCGCATAACGGCTTCGTTCCGAAATATAAATTTTCTTATGGACTCAACTTATCGAAAAAAAAAGAAGACCATTAATTCGCATATTATGTGTGTAGGAAAAGAATGGAATCTTACAGATAAAACCAATCGGAAGACAGCTCGTAAAAAAATAGGGTAAAAATTAGGCAGGAGAGGAAAAATCTAATCAACTTCGGATAGTTAGGTCCAATGGTTTTTTTGGATCCGAGCGAAGAGAGGGAGAGAAATAAAATGGGAAATAGAGAGAGAGAGGCGAAGATATGTGGTGGACGGGAGAGATGAGATATTGACCAGGAGCAGAGGTGGACAGATTGAAAAAACGTTACAGGAGCGAGCGAGAGAGAGAGAGAGAGGGACAGAGAAATATGAGGAAAATTATAGAAAAAAGAGAGGGAAGATAAAAGAGGAAAAAGAATGAGGGAGAGAGAGGAAAGCGAGAGATGGAGGGAGAGAGAGAGAGAAAGGGAAGAAACCCTTACGCACCGGTGAGAGCGCAGGTGGAGCGGAGGGAAAGGAGAGAGTGAGATAGGGAAGGACGAGGGTTAAGGGACGAGGCAGGAGCCATGGCAACCGTGACGTCACGGCACTCCCACTCCATTACGCCACTCATTCCCGATCCCATCCCTCCCTCCTTCCAAAACTCCGGCAGTTTCTCCCGCGCCCTCTCACCCTCTCTCCCTCCGCCCCCTAACATTCGCCCCCGAAGCCCACCTCCTCTCCTCCTCCTTCCCCTTCCCCCAACCAGCTTACGAACCGATCCCTCCCCTATCCCTGTATAATTTATCGCTTTGGCAGTTTCTTTGGCGGGTCGTTGAATTTTTACTCCGGCGTTTTCTGAAGGGAAATCTCTGATATTGCGAGAGGGTCGGGGACTCTCTGGGACCCTTTTCTCCTTCTCCCACACCTTTTCCAACCTTCTCCCAAAACCAATTCCTCCTCCTCGTGCCACCTACCCTTCCCTTCACCGCGAACTTCGTTCTGCCAGGTTGGGCGTGGGTTCGACCCGGCGGATGATTGTCCTTTTTTTTTAGGTGACTAGGGTTTGGCGGAATGTTGATTGAATATAAACGCAAGCGGATCCCATCTTCGACCTGCGTGCGAATGGAATTTGCGTGGTCGAATTTTATTTTATAGCAGTCTTTTAAAATTACTTTCATCCCTATTTGATATTCTGGCAACCAAAAATGTATAAACGGAAGAAAAAAAATTGTTGAATGGTAGGAAACTCTCCTGAAAGTTGAATCGAAATTGGCAATTTCACATAATGTATGACCCAAACGAGACCTCTGTTCTAATACGAAACTCACAATGTCTTTAAATCACGATGTATGTAAACCACAACAGAAATTCACGGTAAAACATCACAATGCATAATGTAAGAAGCGTGTTACTTATTGTTAGATACAGCGTTTACAGATCTGTCACGGATAAAGCTAAATTTTCTTCCTTGTTAATTATGTAACTTCTTACTATCCAATTTACATGTGGATATTTATCTAAAAAGGAATTGTTTATTATATGTATATAAAGTATGCTTTTTACTTTAGACAAATCATACGCTAATTCGTTTTTATTTTACACAAGTTAATAATTATAGCGAGATGTTGCTCTTAAAGTTGAATTTGACACATGAAATTCCGCCCTGCCATTTTTTAATTTTCTCATATTATGTTCGAATAGAATTAAACGCTATGAAAGTCGCATTTTCTGTGTACCAAAGCTGAGAAATGTTCAGGTAATCTTATTTTTTTGTATTTTCAAGTTTTAAAAATGTTGCATTGTTAAATTAATGTGATTCAAAAGATAAGTCACTTTCCTCCGAACTGTAAGGTTGAGTGATCATCAGGGATTCAATTTTTTCTCCATAAATATCGCAGAATATATTCAAGACCATTATTAGACAAATAAAGTTTTTCGTGATTAATTACTTTAATCGTAAGTTCAAATCTTGATAAAAGTGAAGCAGTGCGTCCTTTAGTTTCATGCTTAACGCAGGAAATTAAATTTTTCCGATTACCATCACAAGTGTGAAATATGATTACAGATCCTTACCTTGCTTAATTCCTTCCCTTAAATATGAAGAATAATGTCCCTCTCTCGGATTTAGGTCGTATTTTTTTACGCTTGTCAACGAATGCGCAAGTAACGATCCCAGTTTAATTAGAAACGGTAAATATACACCGAGAAATTTAATTTTGCAAATACGTCACGGGCACATTGCAGATGCACTAATTATTCCTGCGCCGCCCTTCGTCGCACGCTACTTGTGAGTGACGTGAGTGGAAGGAGAAGATATTCAATCGAAGCATTCCCATTTCTGGGAGAACTGGTTCTGGTTTTCAAAATGTTCAGACTGCCATTTCCAAAGCACGTAATGCGAAAAATTTAGCGTGATAGAGATAAACAGATAGGTTTATTAGAATTTTACGAAACAATTCAATACATCAAAAAGTGTTATGATATCAACATCAGACATAAGTCGAAATGTTGTTTAATTCAGCGTATTTAGTTACAGCAATAGTAAAAGCTTTTGAAGTAAAAACAATTAGTTTACTGTCGTCCTCAAATCCTCTAATTTTCATAAAGGAAATTTCTTTAAAATAATGATCAACGTTGATGAATTTGGAGAGTTAGTCAAGCGATGAAATAGTCAACTTAACCGTTAATAACCCAATTAAAATGTTGTGTGATCATTAAAAATACCAAGCCTTGGAAAAACATGCATATAAAATAGTAAGACAGTGCATAAACATACTACTCGTAAAATCATCTCTTCTAAATAAGGTAAAAATTACGTCCGCAAACACATTGTAAAGGAACCAGGTGTAATATTACGTAATTATCAGTTCTGGTTAAAATAAATTACAAATAAAGACGCATTAACCCGGTATTATTCATTTTATTTTAGATACTCTTAGCTTATTAATATCAGCAGCTTCATCCTCCATAAAGTTAATGTGGTGAGAACCGATGCAACATGATTGTTAGACGTAATCGACGTTCTAAGAATCGACATTCGGCGGTGCGTAATATATCCTGGTAGCAAAAACGATCATGTGATTATTCCCGAACAGCTACCGGAGTTTGCATATATTTCCCCGTCTCCCGTGCACGGTAAAGCTATCAAAGACATGAAATTAATTTCATCTATGCTATGAATTGTACATCCGTGACATGCGCGCGTCCGCTTAACCCCAGATAAGTCATGAATAATCGATCATTTTAGTGGTTTATGAAAAAATTTGGATCGTTCGGCTGGGCAGCAGGTGCGTCGCGAACAGACGTGACTCATGGCAACGACGAGAATAAACAGTTCCATCTCTCCTTCTACCTTTCAAAACCAAACGCACCCCAGTGCGATGCTTACGAACTCCATGTCCATACCCAATTTCCCCCTTATCTCCCCTGTCTCGAGTATTTCCCGCCCTGTCCACTGAATGCGCACCCAGCACATCTGTTAATATCAGTGTTGCCTTCTAATCGCCCTCTCGAAATATACCATTTATCTCATAAATTACGATTCTAATGCGATCGATCGCATTGTTGTCGAAATCATGAGAACGGTGTTCAGTAATGTATCTGTCTAAACTGTTATCAACAGAGTGAAGACAAAATCAACTTTTTAAACATGTCACATTTAACGCATCTCCTCTGCGCGATATCTGAACCAGGGGCGGATTTATAGGTATGCGCAGTGCGCGCAGAAGTAAGGCCCCGTGCTGCTGAGGGCCCCCCCCCCCCCCCCCCCCCCCCCCCGAACTCCAAAATTATAAAAAAAAAAATGGGGCCTCAAAAAAGTCTGCGCGCAGGGCCCCACTATCCATAAACCCGCCCCTGATCTGAACGTTATTTTTTTGACGTGTCTACTAAAGAAATCCTTGAAGTTGTGACGAAGTTATGATTCTTAGTCGATGTCTCGTTTCTGACGGAGGTTCTGGGAAAACATCATTTAACTAAACTTCGGGGTTTAACTGAGGGCTACTTGCCAGTTTTTTTAAATAAGCCGAATATCCGGACTTTTAGGATCTATGGCGGAATTCCAAGGAAAAAGCAACATACTTCAAGAGTGCAGGTATTACATTCTATTATGTAACGTGCCCTACCGCTATGTTAAAAGTGCGCCGTAAACCCGTTTTTACATAGTACTGTTTCCGGTACGGAATGACAAAAATAAAACTATTTGGTAGAATTTGAATTTGCATTACGATTGTTTCAAAAGTGGCCACGTGTTGGGTGCACCCCTCAGCTTTCTAATATGTACAGTAATTTTATAATCGCACGTTGTAGTCTTTTTAAAAGTAAAGTTTCGTTGCAGCATTATAATTTACCGATTCTTCGTCTAGCAGCACTCGGCACCTGTGACGTCACATGAAAATCTGAAACTTACGTGTCTAGATAACTCAAAGCACTTCAATACAAAATATTTGTACGATAACATTATATATTTATATGTACTGTGCTTGTAAAAAATATCATTTTATTTAAACAAACGTTAATTTCCATGGTTATTCGTATTTTTATGAATTTTGGAGGTACATTACCAACACCGGTCTTATGGAAAATCCTTCTATATGGAATAAACTTAATCCCAATCCACTCCGTAAAAACTGAATTTTTGTGTGTATTGTATCAGCACGCTCTTAAAACATCGTTTAGATCAGTGGTTCTCAAACGTAGGGTCGCGACCCCAATTGGGGGTCGCGAGAATATTTTGGGAGGGTCGCGAGCAGTCCTCATTATGCCAACTGATTTTTTTTCCTCATTTTAACAATCCTTCAATTTTAATTTATAGGTTATAAGTCTAATTTTTGTTTGGTTGAGGGTTGGAATCTTAAAAATAAATCATTTGTTAATTTTAATATATTTATATTTAATATAAGAAATATAATTTAACAAAACTAATTAATATGGCGTCTTATACTAGCTTCACTCATTTTCTTAGTCTTCACATTTCTCATCTTTATTGTAATTCATGGCGATATCTGAAATTTTTATGAACTAATTTCTTTTTGGGAAATGTGGAAACAAGTGAAAAGATCTACTATGACCGAGAATCGAACCCGCACCTTCCACTTGCCGGGCGAATATTCTACCACTAAACTACCGTAGTCATCTGTGTGCAACAACAAGAATATTCCAGACTATTTATAGTGTAGTGAATAATTTATTCAACATATGCCATGCCTCTTTTTTTTTTTAGAGAGATTCATGATCATATACAATGAAAATTTTCCTTAAGACCCAGATATTGTCTTGAACCCTAAATATATTTTATTTTTTTCAGTGCAGTTTATAAAAAAGTATAAATAAAAAAAGTTAAATAATATATTTTTATTACTTTTCAAAAAATCATGGGGGGTTGCGGCGACCGAACATCCACACGGAGGGGGTCGCATAGTAGATCTGCCTGAGAACCACTGGTTTAGATTTAATAAATGGTATCCAATGGTACACTGCTGGATAATATACGAATATGCATTTCTTAAAGAAATTTATGATATAAAGCGGGTCAGATGAAATAGCTGAGCAGGCCAGATATGGCCCGCGAACCATAGTTTCGGAACCCCTGATTTAGAGCATGATTTTAGGGTTTTAAAGACGATAACACGAAATTAAAATCAAAGACATACATTTTTTAGGCGCGTTTCGCTTACAGCGTGAGCGCCTATTATCGTCGGTCGGTCCGTCCGTCCGTCCGTCCGTCTGTCCGTCCGTCCGTCCGTCCGTCCGCATGTTCGTTCTCGGCTTCTACCGAACGGATTTTTATGAAATTTGATATTAAGGACTTTCAATCAAATATAATAAGAAAATCGCAAAAATGAATCACGTACGCCAATCAGGGGTACCACTTTACTAGAGACAAAAAATTAAATTTTCGTCATATCTCGTAAAGTATTGTTCATATCAAAATATTTTTCAAATAAAAGTTGTAGAACTGGTAAAGTAGAGTATTTCCTTTTCTACATATTTTCATCGTAGGAGTAGCCGTTATCGAGAAAATCAAACAAGAAAGTCTTATATGGAGTTGAACTTAGAAAATTTCTTGCATGGTTACTTCATTGTTGCTAACATAAACAATCTCCCAAACAAACGTTTAATTTCCTTACGTGTGCATGTAATACTATTAAATAGGAAGAAAATGGATTATTTATGATGAAGAAAAGGACTTTAAAACGCTATTTCCCTTACGTACAGGTATATAATTGCTTTCTAATACTCCATTGCATGAAACGCGCCCCATTTGTGATACGTTGTACGCTTTCCTAACTTGTATATTAATTCTTAAATATTACTATTGTAATGAAATGCAATAGGGGACATTCTAATTTCTAATCAATCATATTCGAATTGCTTTCCGAAGGTAGTGTGCCTGCCTTCTAATCCAAAGGTCGCGGGTTCGAATCCCGCTTCGGGCATGGATGTTGTGATTCGTCTTAGGGTTTTTCCCCTACCTGCAGACAAGCCTAAAATTGGCTTTGCGGGGAAGGCATCACAAAAAAATAAGTTTTTTGCCCGTTTGAAATAATCAGAACTAATGCCTATATTAATTAATTAATTTTTAATTTGTCATACACAGTTGGTAACGAACCATCTACTCTATCAATCAGACACGGTAAAGACCCCTATACCTTTACCTTATAACCAAGGATGGTGGCAATGGACACACATATAAACATATATAAAGTTATGCATGTACATAGGCGAGAACTCCCAACAAGAGAGATTCTTCAAGAGAGAAGCGCAAGCAAGGGAAGGAATGTTGACGAGTGAGAAGTGGGTCGAGGCAGAGCCATTAAGAAGTTCTCTTTCCTTTATGGAGGAAAAGAGGATTTCGGAAGAGCACAGGGGTGAGGGGGAGGGGAAGGAGGATAAGGGAGTAGGAGGAGGCTGCGGGGAGGCTTTGGTGGCGGTGGCAGCAGACGCGGAGTTTTGGGAAAGGAGTTCGATTACCAAAGTGGGTGCGAAAGGTAAGAGTTTGACAAGTGAGTGGATTTGTTGATTGATCTTGGAGAATGAAGGAATCTCGGAGTATGAGGATCGGTGAGAGACGGAGAAGTTGTGGAAGGAAAATGGGCTTTCGAGGATTGAAATCTGGAATAAAAATGGAAAGTGGGTGGGAGAGAGAGAGAGGGCGGGGGGGGGGGGGGAAGTAGGGACGGATGGGGAGGATGTAGAGACTGGGGATGAGAATGAGAACGAAGAAGTGTAGTTCAAGTTTTACCTCCTGCGTATGAACCTACCAAAATTATGGAGAATGATGAAAATTGCGTGTTGATCTGCATATATTAAATTCTCTAAAGTGTGGAACTTATCACGATTCAATTCTCGTCGCGAAATCGACTGCCGATCATAAGTTCCAGTTTAATTAAAACTAGTCCAAACATGTTGAAGTTCCTCTGCGAAATCCAATAATAAGTTTGATTTTTGAGATTGCAGGTAGAACAATCGCAAATGAAAAGTTTAGTCTCGATTTAGGCCGTAGAGCATCCCTGTCGTTATGTTAAATTTTAATTATCCCCTGACATAACATTAATAATGAAAATAATTTATTTCCAGTCCTTTGAATCAATTCATCTTTGAGCCTTTCGCAACCCTTTAGAATGTGATTCAAACCACTGAAGATCAAATCCTTCGTCGAGTTGCTCCAACGGGTGGACTTCGCTTTATGAAACTTTACTCAATTCAATTTACATAGCGAGTAATCGAGGTTATTCTCAACGTCTCATTCGGATACGTTGATGTGTAATGCAGTGTCTTGGCGTTCCCCACTCTGTCTCTTGGAGAAAAATGGAAGAGAAAAATAGATTTAAGGGATCCTGACCCGGAAAAAAGGGAAAGGACGAAGGGAGTTGGAAGATGGAATGGTATAACGATCCTTTGATCGGCTCTGAGATTGCGACGTTGCAGAGAGACATTGGCGGTAACGATGGCTCCTAGGCAGTTTGGAAAGTGGCTAAGGTGAGCCGGGGGAAGATAAAACGTAGGTAGGAGCTGGAGGCGGATAGAGATGAGGTTTGAGTATACGAGGTGAAGACGATGGAGAGAGGAGGAGACAGAGAGAAAGCGGGGGACGAAAAGAATGTGATGGAGGTTAGGGATTTACTACCACCTTTTGTGGGGGGGAGATGGGGTAGGGAATAGGGAGGGGATCGAGTTAAAGCCCAGCATTGGCAATGATGCCATCTCCGGAGTTCGGAATCCTTGCTCTGGGATCCACAGATAAATGGGAGAGATCTCTTCTGGGCTCCTCCTGAATCACCCAATCTTTACTCCTCATCACCGTCCTGTGTTTTTTCTCCAGAGATCGGGATATTTTTCTACGGATTCAGGTAGTCGATCTGATAGCCATTCTGTCTTCTCGGACTATTGTGCTCGGTAATGTATACGGTATATTTTGGCTATCTGAAATAAGTAGCAGGCAGTGTAGGCATATATTTGTAATTTATCTTGCTGCGTATATTTGTTGGGTGAATCACAGCAAAAATCCAGCGTGCATATATTAATCCATTTAAAATTCAAGCAGAATAAATAATACACAAACACAATGTGGTTGATCGAATATTGACGGTATTCAGGAAATGCACGCTGTTATAATGCCATATAAATTTTGTAAAACTCTTGTCTCTCAAGAAAATTCTCACAAGAAATTATTAGTTTTTCGACGTCCCAAAAATCAATGAAGTGAGATAGATTAAAGCCATAACGTTGAAAACTACTTTTTTGCAAAGAAATCTGCAGTTCTAAATTTACTAAATTTGGGTATATATTAAGTTTTAAACATCCTCGTTTTTATATCAACTGTTTCCTAAGCATGGACGTTCAAAAGAAGAAGAAAAAATGAGACTACTCAGGATTCGAACATTGGCATTCGCAGTTATCCTACGTATCAGACTATCAAGTCTGTAACTACATGAAACGTTACTTTATGTCCTCCATATGAAATTTTTCAGAATACAATAATTGAAATTTATGCGAAACAAATCATCGAACATAATGCTTTAACAATTCGTTATAAATTAATCGTTATTTGATGCATACGAAACCATAGAACCAGAAAAGTAACCAAATATGTAGCGGAGAATTTAATTCCATCGACTCGAAGACATATCTCCCGCAGACGAGGAAATCGCTCCGAAAATATGACATTCCTTTCCTTACGAAACGGAAGCGGAACTCAAAAAAAACGTCACATTTTGAGTACAACATTCTTTAATTCGTGGAGGAAGCCAATCCTCTTTTCACGCAAAAATCTCCATTTTTTCCCCATCTCTCCTTTCAATATTCTCACCCCCTCCAAACCAACTACTCTCCTTCCTGAGCCGTACACGACAAACCCGAAAAGGGCTTTCATTTTATTTCAAGGGAGTCAATTTTGAAAAGGGTGAAAAAGAGGAAGATGAGAACGCCCCGTCATCTTTCTTCTATAGCGTTTTTAATGAAGCATTGATGCCGTCGAAAGAGAGAGAAAGAGAGAAGAGGAGGTGAAAAGGGTAGGAAGGTATACGAAAGATGGGAAAAGAGAGAGAGAGAAGTGATGGAGGAAGTTTGAAGAGATAGTAGAGAGAAAGAGAGAGAGAGAAAGGAAGAGGTGAGGAGGGTGCGGGAAGGCAGAGAGAGAGAGGGAGATAGAAGTGGCCGCATTCATCATGCCAATAGCTTGTCAGAAAGGAAGGGAAAGCTATCTCTCAAATGAAGGTTTAATAACACGGGGTATGAGCGGTGGTATTTCTCCTCCTTATATATTTTTTTCCTTTCGGATTTCGGCACCTTGGTGGGAGTGCTCCAAAAGGGCGGAAGCGAGAAGAGAGAGAGAGAGATGGATCGGGAGGGAGGGAGGAAGGGAGATAGAAAGAGGGATACGGAGATAGGAAAAGACGTCCACCGCAGCTGTTTTTTAAGTGACGAAGTTATCGAGAAATTTGAGGACGGAATCCCCGAGGAGAGTTTTATTTTCGGGGGGAAAAAAGAGGATATCAATCATCGCCTCCATCTCGCGAGAGATTTTTTTGCCGCGGAAAAGCGAACGCTTCGGTTGTATAATTAAAATATATTCCTTAAAATAAAAACGCGGTCTTAAAAATTCGCGCGCGTGTATACCGAGGTATTTCGGCGATTATTTCCCACAATTTTCTGGTAACTGAATCGAACTACCGCAAAATCGTCTCTTAACGCTGATATATATATTTTTTCTTACGGAAGTTGGGAATCGTTTCACGGCATGAATTTTTTAAAAATTCTGTTCAGTCCCAACACAAATCAAAGTCGCCGAGCATTTATATCGGTGCGGTCAACACTGGGATTAGTTGATGAAAATTTTGGCCGTAAAATTTATTAACCTGATTTTAATGCGAGTGTAATATGGGTATGTATGTGTGTATATATATATATATATATATATATATATATGAAATGAGCCGTGTAGAGGGGAACTTACGTTATTTCGTCATAATTTAAACAAAGTTTACTATGTACTATTATATAAATTTCCGTGTATGTCCATTTATAAAAATGAGCAACCAGTCGATGGATACAATTTTTTAACTCCATAATCGCAATCCACAAGAAAAAATTCGAAAGCTTGTTTGCTACGACTACTCTGGAAAGATTCTTGAGAAAGTATAATTCTTGGGAATTAAGGGGGCGACGCAAGAATTCTATTTACTGCACAGGCCTAAAACAACTGAAGGAAACTAAATACGTCGAGTCTGTTAACTCATAACCCTTACGACAGAAGTGAAATTAGCTTCCTCCTACATTTGGATCTATCGCACGATTATTTATACGTCTAATAGTGGCTGGTAATTATTTTATTTCTTTGCTTATAAATACAATGAAAAGAGGATCAGCTGAAAGGAGCATATGAACTAAAACACTCACTGACATACGACAGACTTGGGGGTCGTTGATATCATGTGGAGAAATTAATCTTCTCTATATCTGCACGAAGGCCAGCTGTGTATGGGAACCATGGAGAGGAACAGATAATAAATCAAATGAAAAGGGATGTATTGCGCGTGTAATTTTATATATATATATATATATATATATATATATATATATATATATATATATATATACATACATACATACATACATACACACACACAAACAATTAACGAGATTAAAACCTAGACCCAATAAATGTCCGTAATGGATTTTGAGAGGAGTTTATGGAGGGAGATATTAAAGTAATGGCGCCATGAAAGAAGACAGCAAAAGGAAATAAGGAAGGAAGAGAAAAGGGTTTCGGGGCTGCTGGAAGGAATGAGATGGTTACGAGGAGATAAAAGGAAGAGCTTTGGGATTGAAATGGCCAAGGGTGCTGAAATGTGGACCTACCGAGTGGTAGGAAACTAACGACGGCGTGGGAGATTCCGTGGAAACCGGCGATGACGTGTCGTAATCCGAGTTCCGCCTATTGAAATCAGGCGCGTTTGTTGATCTGACGAAAGGGCATTACTCGAGCGGCACAAGCTCTGTATTCATCTCGCAACAGGTGAAAAGGCAACGCAGATGAGTGTGATGAAGACTGGGTTCTGGTTTGGTGTTTAGTCGAGCGGAGATCCGGCGATTCGAAAAGAAGAAACCAGTCATACGTACACAAAGATCCGCTTTTATTTATTTATTACTAGCAGAATTTCCCGTCGAATTTCAACGGATTTAGTGAAGCTACTACAGCACAACATACAAACTCTTTAAAATATACATATAGTAGATACTTTTTAACTTACAATTAGCTTTTCTTAACAATTAATCATATTTGCTTGTAACAATCCGTTTCCGAGCCTATTGCATTCAAATATAACGATAATTTTATTTCCTATCATATTAAATTCGCGAAATCCAGCTTTATTTCTTGTGTAATTATGCCTCGCTGAAATATTTACTTTTGTGGCTTGTAAGCAGGAAATCCGTGAAAAAGCGGCGTACAGTTGTCCATGATTGAACAATGACTGGTAAATGTACACCAGATACGTGAGTCTATTTACGTTAATAAACATTATAATGTAGAATATAATGATTTTACTTACAAAAATGTAAGATTCCAGTATTCAATAGACGAAAGAAGGTTCAATTACTTTCATCAATCGTTATAAACGCTTCCTGAATAATATTCAGTATCTATTTACGTTGCTATCCATAAACATCGATCGTTTCGTTGCTTAAATAAAAGTGCGAATCGAATGACGCTAAACTTTCGCTATTTATAAGCTTCATTGAAGCTAACTGAATCGGAGGTAACAATGACGGCCGCCGTGGCGACGCCCGGAAAGAGTACGAAAAATCCACAAAATGTCGAAACAAATATCGTATTTCTGAAAACTTCGACTGTGTAACATGTAAACTTCGCAGAAATAAGATAGTATCGAGTTTTATTCGTCGAATAAAGCAAAAACGTATTTTAATGCTTGAAGGAAGAATACCTTGCAATTCAAGAAATGGATTTATACGTGTTATCTTATGGAAAAATGTTAATCCCCTATATTGTCAGCACTAATTAATCCCGGTTGACCAAATCTTGACCATTCACTAATTTAGGATGTAAGGAAGAATCGTACCAAATTTAGTTATTCTAGCTTTTATCGTTTAGGAGGGGTTTCATGAACAAACACAAAAACACAAACCAACAAACACACGCCACAAAATATATTATAGTAGATTAATAATTCACCGTCTCCTGGTATAATGGAAACAAAATGATATTAAATACATGGAAAAGAAGATAAAAGGGACAGATAGGGTGAAAAACGAGGAAGTATTACGAAGAATAGGAGAAAAGCGAACGATTATACAGACTATCAGAAAGAGGAAGGCGAACTGGATTGGACATTACCTGAGAAGAAAGAGCATGATTAAAGAAGTGCTAGAATGAAAACTGGATGAAAAAAGAGAAAGAGGTAGGAAAATATTTCATCTGGTAGACGACTTGAATGGGAAAGAGAGCTATCAAGACATGAAGAAAACTGCGGCAAATAGGAGTGTATGGAGAACCAAGTTTAGAATGATAACTGGATGAAAAAAGAGAAAGAGGTAGGAAGAATCGTACCAAATTTGGTTATTCTAGCTTTTATCGTTTAGGAGGAGTTCCATGAACAAACACACAAACCAACAAACACACCCTTTAAAATATATTATAGGAGATTTAATTTTTTTTACTCGTAGTTTTAGACATTTATATTATGGATGGTTATATATCATAATATCGCCGAAGCCCTTCATAAATACGCGCATATAGATTAAATAGATTTTCTTACGCGAAATTATCTACACGAAAGATACCTGAATGCAGCTGCGAATTGATAAACACCGGGTTGTAATTTTTAATAAGAAATCAGCTCGATAGCAAGGTACTTACGGGAAATCAGAATTGGAAAAAACTTGAGCAAATGCGTCGCTTAAAGTTTTCCTCCGGGATATTTTCATCCCGAAATTCAACAACAAATGGAATTATACAGCAGTCGATGTTTTTTGGAGTCTTATAAGAAGGCGTGTAATTAAAAATAAAATTTTTCAATTCTTCTCCGATACAACCTTAAATCTAAACGACGAAAGGTATCTTTGGCGCATGAGTGATATATCCTTACATTTAACGCCGAAAGGTAAAGAAAATGCAACATCTTCGAAACTTTTAATGGAAAACATTTGTCTCGGAACGGCGAAAATTAAACCATCGCTGTAGCCAATTCCTAGGGCCGTTAATTTCCGCACAACCTGAGCGTCTGCGGACGGACATAGTTTTTCGGGTGGAGTTGGGGGTACCTGCAGGAAACCCAAGGAAAGAAGAACTTGAAGAGGTGAGCGGAGAGAAAGTAGAGAGAAAGGCCTCGAGGGATTGGATAACATGTAAACAGTTCACGTATAAGGTGAGAAGGATAGAAAAAGAGAGAGAGAAGGAATGAAGGCAAAAAGGAGTGAGAATGGGATTGTGTTTGTGTTTGAGGAAACCGAGAGAACCCCGAGCCTTGCGATGGAGAAAAGGAGTGGGAGCGATAGGAGGAGGAGGCGGGGAATTTTTATCCTTCACTTTCCCGCGTTTTCCGGGTCGCCCTCGAGGCTACAGAAGAAAAAATTCCAACTCCATCTCCTACCTCTTTCTTTCTCCCTTCTTTTTTTTTACAAAAACCTTTCCCGCTCCATGAATTCTGCTCTTACTTTCCTCTATACGTTTATATAAAAAAATCTCTCTCTCTCTCTCTGAAAACCTACTCCGTAAGCGAGTCTATTTAACTAGCTCACATCTCCTACCCATCCCCACCACCTCGTTTACCATGATGGTGATAAACTTTGCAGATTCGATCACGGGATCCAGTTATCTCCTAACTCTTTCTCTCTCTCTCTCTCTACCTCCCTTTCATTAGAGTTATCTCCCTTTTCCACATGGCTTTTTAATCTTCGGAGGGATTCTGGTAGGAAATCTCCGACACCTCGACACCTACCTCCCCCCCCCCCCCTCCCCCCACACCCACCATTCTTTTTTGTCCCCCCAGCGCGCTTAAAAACACACGGGAGAACACAACGGGCACAGGTACGCTCGCACGTGTAGGTGAGCTTAATCTGTTGATTGCTTTCGACTCGCGTATGTAAGCCAATTACTCGGCGGAGTAATCCGTTTAAAGTCCATTCCAGGATTTGTTTGACTTAAAAATCTTAGCGGTGCGAAGGCGGATGATCGATGTGTTTTCGGCGTTTTACACATCCGATCGTGTGCAAATGTGGAAATCCTGTTCGTGGAGGAAGGTGGTGAGTCGCGATCCGTTTAAAGCACTCGGTTGCAGCTGATTTTATTTACTTGGAAGATTTTTTTATATATTAGCACTGCATTTACCGCAGATGCTTACAAAACAATGTAACTGAAGCAGTGTTTCCACTAAACTGAGCTCGATAAAATTAATCAAACATTGCTACTGGAATAAAGAATTTGAATTTGTGTAATTAAAATTTCAATGCCATAAGAAGCTAATGGAGTCATGAAATTTAAGATACACGAAAGTGACCTTGTCAATTTACATACAGTAAAACACCTCGAGGGATTCATTCCTTAACAAGGTGCAAAAACATGTAAGTTATACATGAAACCGTATAAATAAGTGAAATGCAGATCCATATCAGCTTAAATTTAAATATATTTACGCTTCGAACAAAAAGCTTAATTTCCTGTCTCTTTATGCATCAAAATACAACACGGCCTGAATCGAGGAAAGAGATAAACGCAGAAACCCAACGAAAAACAAATACGTTCGTGTTATAACTAACGTCCGCATGAATCCATTATTCAGGGACTACTCACCTTGGGCATTTATTCAAATTCGCGAATGGAATTCCGAGCGAATTATACTTTTTCGATAATAAACACGGCCGCGCAAGTGTGGACCGCGGATGGAAGCCCAGAAGATCAATTTCTGACTACCTTGGTTTTATTATTCAGGACTTTCATTCGATCTCGCTGTGAGAGAGAGAGAGAGAAAATGTATAAGCAGTAAGAATCAAACATACCGTTGTTTACCCGTTGAATTTTAAATCAAATCAGACTCCGGTCTGCGCCAAAAATATAAATGTGGACAAGCTTATTCCCCTTCCTGTTGTCCGTTCGCCGTAGAACATTTTGTTTTTTTTTCGAGAGATGCCGGGCACCTGCCCTCTCCAAGGGAACGCCCAACCTTCCCCTTCCCCTTCACTGCTGCACTCCTCCCCCCCACTCTCCTCACCTTCCCTCTTCTCCCTCTTTCTCCCTATTCCTCTCACTACTCTCGCATCCTACGCGGCGATGGATCCACGCCCCAGTTCCCGTGAGACAGCTCTTGCCCACGGGCTATTCCTCTCTCTATTTCCGCCCTGTCCAGAGAAAACAAGCCAGAAATCACTAGCCATTCCAAGGCTTAGTTCCCCATATCCATCTTGTTCTTCCTCGCTTCGCGCTACATCTTGTTCCCCATTCGGAAGCATTGCGCAACATTTTTTCTCTCTCCTCGAACTGTTCCTATTTCCCCCGCCCCCTCTACGCGAGCACTCACTGAAAAAGATAGTGTTTCTTCTTAGCGGCCTGCTCACGAGCATGATCGAATTTAGTGAGAGACTTGAGGGGGAAATGGAGGGATGAGGAAAAGATTTCGTACGAAAACGGAACGTCGGCCAAGTGGGAAAAAAACGAATGGAAAGCTTCGCAAGATAGAGATATCGCTCGTGGGAAAGCGATGTTGGAAAAAATGTTGATCCAGGTGGCGTGCGCAACATTTGTTGCATAAATAACCTCCGGTTAGGAATGTTAGTTCTATACATTCAGATTGTACTGGATTTAGATACAAACCAATTATGCATTCGGAAAAGAAATAAAGCCCTTGATATTGGAATACAAAAGTGATATTTTTACTTTATGTATTAAAATATTTTGTTATGGTTTTGCAAAATCTAAGACTTTGATTATTGAGTATCACTAATTCAAATTTTTTACCGCCGCTGCTGTCTTTAGAAGTGTGGAGACACTATTTCTTCTTCGCGTTACACATCCCGTCGCTAAAGGATCACAAAATACATAGAAATAAAAGAACAAGAATGTATTGCATAATTACGCTGTTTTGAAAGAGTTGAAAGGAAATGAAACGCTTTATTAGCTACCAAATCATATAAAATTCAACTTGAAATTTGTTTGTAACGATTAAAAAGAGCAAATAAAAGATAAATCTAAATAAGTTAAGAAAGTGCAGTAAAAGGCGTTTTAAAAAGGTCTTAACACAGAATTTTAAACTTTGTGTACTAGTATGATTAGACTGAAATATTAGTATAAAAATAATTTATTATAATTATATATATATATATATATATAATGGGGGAGTTTTTAAAACAAAACATTTATCATAAGCAGGAAAATTCAAATTAAACTTTTGCCTCCATTCAGCTGCCCACTACAAATTCTGCAAGGAAAACGTGCACAACGAGACAGAATACCGAACGATTGGCGAAAAAAAACGAAACCTCTAGCTACTTCGTTTAGCAGCTGGCGCGTTAGACAGAAGGACAAACCGAAAGCATACGCGGATTTTTTATTAAATTCGCTAATAAGCTTATTAACGGGTAATTGGCACATATTTCAACATTAATTTCAAGTACATGTTACTGTAAATTCAAAACTTCAACCAAAGGGCTGATTATACGTATGTTCGAATAATTTTCCTCTTTATGTTTGCGAGTTTCAATTTATTAAATATTTGTCCGATTTTATCTTTAAAAGGACATGCAAAATCGAAATGCAATTATTTTTCGCGATGAATAATCAAATACTTTAAAATTAATATAATTTAGAATTTACTGTATTGTATAACATTTGTATAAAACGTCGTTTTAATTTACAAATTTCCAATTCAAGAGTATGTGACGTTTGTTTTACTCTCTAAAGCTTTATTGAGTTTAATATGCTTGAATAATGTGAGTGGGAAGATTTTCCAATGTCGGTGCTCTTGCTGTGCTGTTTACATATAGCGATCTATAAATAATGTAATGTGCTGCGTGTCACTCAACATTTGGAAATGAACGGTAATTTGAAGTGATCCATACAAAAAATAATAATATAAATTATTTATGTTCTGGTAATAAGTTACATTTAATTATATTTATAGACTCTTAATTTTTATGAAAACATTTAACTAGGAATTGATTAATGAGAATTATATATATATGTAAAAAAAGCTTGAAAATCAGGAAAAGTAGGTTGTAAACGCAAAATTTGGATTACTACCTATCATTCGATGATGTTAGCATATCGCAGCCACATATTGGCGAAAATAGCAGGAACATATAAGTTTAACCTTTCTGGAAGGATGATATCTCACGGAAGCGGAAGTTATCTCACGAAATAAAAAGACTTTTCAAAGGAAAGCAATCCATAAAAACCTATTCCCGAAATTCCGCTGGGGAAAAAGACGGAAGAATTCCTTCTCCTATTCGTCGATTCGGGCGTTAAACTCTCTTTTTTTCTCTCTCTCTCTTTGCAACCCGTCCAAATAAAAACAGGAAAATCGCTTTACTTACATCCCATCCTTTTCCTAAGTAACTTCCTCTCCTCATTTTCGCCGATAGCTTAGAAATTACAGAATCTTTTCTACTTCGCCATCTTCTGAGAATACCGTCTATCGGCGGACTCTCCGACTAAACTTTTAGCCTAGGTTTCCTTTCATAAAAAAAACTCTATATACGCCCTTCGACGCATCCTTCTCTCTCCCCCGCAGTTATCCCCAACCCATTACCAATCCCGCTACGACCCCCATCCCTTCTACACCTATCGCATTCCTTCGGAACTCGACCGTTTTTTTTCTTCCCTCTCCCTTCCCCTTTTAATCCTTTCTTTTTTCGCGCCATCCATTCCCCACCACTTTCCACCCCAAACAACCTCCGATCCCGACTGGCTGTGCATCAGAATAGCGCCCTAGGGATCGGTTTAGAAAACATCCGCCCGAACGGCAAGCCGCAAAAGAGGGCGGGGAGAGAGAAAAAAAGAGGGAGCTCGATGAGAAGGACACCGTAGGAGAATAGCAGCGCCATCTCTCTTCTTCCAAGTCGAACTTTTAACGGAATCCGGTCTTAAGCCCTGGAGCATTGATCACGCTATTCGCTCCTTCGGCCGTTTGAAAAAAAAATGTTACGGGAACACCGGATCCGCTTTCGGAAGCGAAGTTTCGATTGTAGATGCAATTTACCTGGACAAACAACGATTTCGAACGCGAAAGACAAATTGATTGTTTTATATAGTGTTTATCGGCATCAGGATAGGCCTTTTACCTATATTTACATACAATCTTTAAATGAATCGGTTTAAATATTTCTACCGTGTAGATTTGTTATTCTTACGGAAATTGAAATTAACGCAAATAATTTCATAGAAATTGTTTTCATAATTTATGTTTTGCATTGTTTCTTCGATAAAATTGATCAACTATGTTAAGAATACGGACCAACAGAAAGAATGTATTGATTGGAGTTCATCGATATCTTTCGCATATTATGTTTCCTAATTCGATTGGTCTCAATTTAATTTATATTCATTGCGATACAATTCCATCATCAAAACTAAAGAAATCACAGTCCTCCCTAAATAAGAATATTGAAGAACTATATACATTGGGTTAAGCTATAAATTCAGTCATCTTCATTTAATTACTAATTTTGGTCCTTGATATAAAAACGAATAATAACCATATTAAGGATTATTAATTTATTTATGCAAACATAAACGGGAGCACACATACGAGAATTTTTGGTATAACCAAAAATTAATCCGTAATCAAATGTAATCAATGAGAAAATTATTCAAATATACTATATGATTATGATTATAAATTCTGATGAATCTTTCAAACGGAGAAAGCACTCCTTTTACGATAAAAGGACAAGTTAGATAGAATTTTCACCCTCAGGTTTACTCCTTAATATAGCAACTCATGTTTTACCAACATAAACGTGTCATCATCTTTAATCACACAAAATAAAATAAAAGTTGTCTTATCTAATATATTTTGAACGACTATTTGATCAGTTTTAGCCATTTCCTGACCTTCGTTCGAAGTTAAAACTCAATTTTTTTATTTCCTTTTATACATTTATAAATCTGTAATTTACTATTTTATTTTCAAGAAATGCATGAGCGTGATTTTTAAACAAAATCAACATTTCTCGATTATTACGCAACAGTTAATTTTTTTCGCCCTTCAAGTGTTTCATGTTTATTAATTTTGGAGAAATTGTGCTTTCTGTATTAACAAATATAATGTAAGAAGGCTATTCCCAAAGAAAACATTGGACTTGAATGATTTTGTTTTAAAAATCCACCGTACGCGCTATATGTCCATATCTCTTCGCAATTTTCTTTACATTTCATTTTCGAGTTATCAATAACAGATGGGAGGTTGGGGAGAGTAAGAAAAGGAGAGACAGAAAGAGAGAGCGATTCCTTTGTGAGCGAATACATATTTTATTACCCCTTTCACTTTTTCCGCCCGCCTCCTGATCGTCGTTTGTTTCCGTGGGCGTCTGCGGCGTCTGGTTGGCTGGTGCGCTGTCTACGTGAAAAGAGACAGGGAGCGGATTGGTTGGGGGTGGGTTGGAAGGGAAAGCAAAAGTTTGCTTAATGCCGTCGCGCTTCCTTTTAAATTCCTTATCCACCTCATCCTCTGTCCGTGTATATAATCCTCGTATGTATATAATCTTCATCCCTCCCCTCTTATTCCCTCGACCTCCCTGCCTACCTCACCCAGCCTGCCTGCCTCGCAGTCAAAAACCTAATTTCAGCCTAAAAAATGAATGTCTGTTATTTTCCCCAGTATTGTCTTTTCAATGCCTCTGGGAATTCAAGGATTTTATCATTTTAAGATTTTTATCGCAAGAGTTTTGCATAGAAAAGAAAGCTGTTTATCCTCTTACTTCGGACTCGTGAGATCGTTATTCAACTCTTTTAAGTCCTTCCTCTTACTCCCTAGTTGCCTCCGCCTCTTTCCCTATATTTATCTGTCCTCCCCCCTTCACGCCTTATATCACCCTCCTTCCTCCCCCCTCTCTCTCTCTCCCAACCTCTTTCCTCATTTGACGCCGCCTTTCATTTTATTTTTTTATTTTCCCCGCCGGATCACCCAATCCGTTCCTCTTAATCCTCAGCCTCCTCGCTCGCTTTCACCGCCTCTCATATTGCGCGCTTTTTTGTTTTTACGTCCATCTCTCTCTCTCTAATTTTTTCTCCTCTTTTTACGGCTCCATCCATATTCAACGCTCCCATTCCCGCCCTCCGTCTATCCTGGTCATATAGCCGCTTTGTCTGATCCTACCGGACTCTCTCTTTCTTTCTATCTCTCTCTCTCTCTCTCTCTCTTGCAGCTCGTCTTCTCTCTCTTCCCTCTCTCTCTCACTCCCTCTTTTATCCTATCCCGTGTTTGCGTCTATCTCCTAAACTTCCATACACCATTCATCTTCTCTCACGCCTCTTTTGTTTTATCTACGTCCCTCTCGTATCTTTTCCCTTGAGACCATTTAGAGACTAACAATTCTGCTGAATCTTTTTTTTTTGTAACTTTGTCTTATATCTCCATTTCGGTTTACAGTGCATCAGTACACCCTTGTTTAAGGTTTAAGCATTCTATGTTCTATGAATTTCATAATATTTCTCTATACCACCTTTTCATAAAATTTAGTTTTTGACTCTCAAACGTAGATTTAAGTAAATCGTTTAAAGTTAATTTATACGTTTGGTATTTCTTCTCCGAAGAAGAAAACTTATACTTCTTCCATTGTCCACAAATTTTCTCGCCATCATTTTAACTTTAGTTTCGTTCTTTTTTGGACAATCTTTCCTATATTTTCTTAAAATTTCAAAGTTTGCGAGATACCATTGCACTGAACTATGCGGAATTTGTAATGAAGCTGTAAAGTTTTATCGCAGACAATTTTTTCTCAAAATTAACTCCGGAGACGCATTTTTATCGGGGCAAGTTCTATAACATTCCAATTTACAGTTTAACCGGCGTTAAGTATGCACTTAAAATTAATAAAATGAAGAGTGCATCTATAATAATGTAAAGATTCTCATATTAAGATTGCTGTGAGAACTCGTCCGGGACATGGACGTAGTTTCGTCAAGTTGAAGATCCGTTAAAACGGTTATCGTGAAAGCGGTATTGGAAAGTTCACATATTTCTCGAGACGTTTTAAAACATTTGTACCGTAACATTTATCATTTTTAGGCGAAATTTATCCGTTCTGTCATTCATACTTCCTCAGTCGCGCCCTTTTACAATCTTACCCTTAAAGGTATAAGGGTATTTTTTTTTTAAAAAAAGCATACCTCGTTGTGCCAATTAAAACCCAGTTTTTCTCTTTCAAAGCTTTCACCTCCTTCTTCATCATTTACTCTCCTCTCAACCTTTTCAAATTCTTTTTTTCCTCTTTAAACCCCTCTAATATTTCACATTCCCTCCGTCGCCCTTGCTTCCCCTGTTTGTCTCACTTCGTTCATCTCCTATTCGCCCTCCCCCCTCCTCCTCCCTCTCTTTCCCCATTTTCAACGATTCTCGCACTCTCTCAATCTTCCCCTTCCATCCATTACCCGGTTAAATTATCCCGCCTCCATCTCTTTGTCCCTCCTCCTCCTCCGTCCATTCAGTTACCTTGGCGATCAAGCCTTCTCCACCAACCACTCTCTCTTTCCGCACCACCCTTTCCAAACATTTCCCATTCCATTTAAGTCATTAATCACCAAACGAGGCGAAATTATTTGTGGGACGAATTCAAACCCATTTGTTGCGGAAGATCCTCTTTTCTTATTATTCCTTTTTTCCTCGTTTTTTATAGGGCAATCCATCGCCTCGGATAATTTCATTGTTGGAATGAAAAATGCTCTAAAGACCTCTCCACTCATTCAAAGGGAGGAAAGGATTTTTTTTTCCGGAAACCCCTTTTCAGTCGGAGATATTTCTGGAGCAGGACGGCGCAGCTTTCATGATGCCGTCTATCTATCTATCTATCTGTCTATCTGCCTTTCTCTCTCTCTCTAATTTAAGAATCCCGGTTTTTCGGATATCTCAAGCGGTGGGTTAATTCGATTTAATTTCCTCCGCGCAACACGCTGCGAAGAAAAGGGAACGCTGAGGTCATCGTTAAGGTTAACGGTCGTTTTACTTGGATTTAAAAGCAAAGTGATACAAACGCACACGCGCGCAAACACACACTCACGCCCCCCGGTAATGACTCTGTTGTTAATATTTCGGATCCAGATTTCTGATGTAACAGGAGTCTTCCTTCGTCATTTCACATTGAGCTTGAAAATTTTCCAGTTCCTTTATAAAACATCGATTGAAACATTTGTTCCGTATTTTTTATTTGTAGCAATAAAATTAACTTGAATTTTTAAAAATAAGGTTTGGTATGGACTTTTGCATTTGATCAATGGTAGCGTGTTCTTCTTTTATAAAGCGAGTCATCTTGCATTCCCCATACCGTCGGCATAACCGGGAAGCACTTTATATATATATATATATATATATATATATGCACCTTCGAAATAATATATGCGGAAGCACCGGTACCCAATCGACTATACCCACTGGATAACACAAGCAGCTCCTCGCAGTTTGCGTAAGACTGCCATAGTATTTGGTCACGTTTTAGATAACCATAAAGGTCAGCAAAGATAAACGGAATAGATTAATCACGCTCCAACCGAACTCAATATGAATCCTATAAATAATGTAGGAAACTCGTTCCCTCTATCGGACACTTCTGTTCAACTTCGTTAAAAAATAAGCGAGATTTTAAGAATCTTTTTATAAATTTAAAATTTCATAATTCGCAATAAATTATTAAACAATTTACCAAGCGTGGGCAATAAAAATCATAAAAGGAAAATATTCCAACTAAGAAAGGAAATTTTTACCAGGAGGTGATGGATCAAAAATAAATGCCATTCATCCATTCATAATTAAATAAGAGAAGGATAAGAACGAAATGGAAATTAAGTGCTGCGCGTGAAAAGTCTTTCCCAAAAGGCAGCACGTGAAATGGATAAACAGGTCCCTTCTCAAAAATCTTTTATTCATTGATAAAGGATAGCATATGGATAAGGGGTATGTTTTCGGGAAGCCAGGGAAAATTTCTTTTTGCTGCAAAATTGCTTTTCTTCCAGAATAAACGCGCCTTCCATTCATCACCAAACCGAAAGAAAGAATCATCCTTCCATTTTGTCATCTCAAATTTGCTTAGTTCCGTGTGTTAGGCCTACATTTAATAAGTTATTCGAGCAATATGAGGAAAATTACATTACCGTAGAATGCATGAGTTGGTTATTTGATTCCAAGTGGAATAAGCTTTTATATTTTCAAAAATTATACATTCATCATTAAAATTATTATTAAAATTATCGAGTTGTTGAATATTAAATATCTGAGTATTTTCTATAAAAATCTTTTATACGTTTCACAACGCCTTGTAACTTTTGTATGATCTACCTAAGTGGATTTAAACCTTTCGCATCTGCGTCCAACCAGCTATGTTCCCAAAAAACTTGGGTTCCACCATGATATAAACAAAACCCGCATCTTTTTAAAGGATTTGTACGTCAAATGCATTTTAGTATAATACATATTAATCAATGGAAATTTTATAGGATCTTACATGTTGCAATAATTTTGTTAAAGAAAGGTATTTTAATAATTATTTTCTAAACTACGCGTCCCATCTAGAACACCTTCGCATCCCACTAGTTGAGAAACACTGGTCTACTTATCGTTAGTCTTCTTTAACAATCAAATTCCAAGTAGATTTATGATATTAACAGAAAATAACTAAACTCAATTTACCAATGCATCAAATTCAATTTCTCTCGTCCCTGTTTCATAGCTTCATCAGACATTTTAAACAAACCTCATAGTTGGAAATGTGGAAACAGGTGAAAAAATCTGCTATAACCTGGAATCGAACTCGTATTCTTACACTTGTTGGGCGGATATTCTACCACTGAACTACCGTGGCAGACTAATTCCCCTGTTTCAGAAGGGGAATATTTTCTTATGTTGGGACCAAGCTAGCTATGCTAGTATCAATCGGCCCCAACAGATGTCCTCAAGAAGATACATCGAAGAAAATCCTTACCCTCTCAAATGGCGAGAATGACTATGTTATAAATTGATGGAAAATGTGGAAAAAGGTTGAAACATCTGCTATGGCCGGGAATCGAATACGGGTCTTTCATTTGACGGGCGGTTATTCTACCATTGAACTACCGTAGCAGACAAATTACCTTCTTTCATAACGGAATATTTTCTTAGTTTGGACCTTTCTGAAACGAGAATTTTTCTGCTGCGGTAGTTCAGTAGTAGAATATCCGCCCAGCAGGTGGAAGATCCAGGTTCATTTACCATCATTACAGCTTATGCCTGTCGCATAAGAATCTTTGGATCATTCATTCCATCAGTTAAAAACCTCATAGTAGGCATATTTTTCCTTTAATGAAACATCCATTTTCAGTTTTCCGTCTGTATATCCAAGAATGCGTGCCAAATAAAATAAGATATAGGATTGAAACTGCCAAGATGTGTTTATATATATATATATATATATATCAAAATGTAGCCATTAAACTTTTTTTAAATAATCTAACATTCAGGAACATACGTGTAGTATTACCAGAAAAGGTTACTTTTTACCACTACTGGTAAACGTATAACAGCGTTCTTAAATCTTCCGGTTTTATTTTCACTAAACTAACTCCGAAATGAGCAATCATTCCCTCGTAGATCGCAAACGGAAATATACCCCAGGCGCTAAACGGAGAGAGCAAAAGATGACGGATATACGGCGTAAATAAGTAGCGCATAACTACGCTATCTGCTTTTTTCGTAGAAGGTAGAGTAGGACGCGAGGTAGAAACGCAAGAGGATCGCATCTCGCGATGAAACTAAATACGAAAAAGAAAGCGAAAAAGCGACTTAGAAAGGAGAGAATTTGATACGAAGAGGAGGATGATGAGAGGTAAAGAGGGGAAATAAGGATAGAGAAAGAAAGAAAGACAGAGAAATGGGAAAGGTGGTGTGGGGAAGCCATGAGAAATCGCCTCGATTTCCGCCGCTGGAACCCGCACGGCCATGTCTCATAGACCCGTGGGAGCCGACATCCGAGAATGGGAGGAGAGGGAGCGAAGGCGAAAGGGGTTGAGACAGGAAGAGAGAGAGAATGACTGAATTGAAGAGAAGAGAAAGAGAGAGGAAGCAGGAGAGAAAACTTGGATAAGATTTTGGGATGGAAGCGAAAGGAACAAGTTTTGTGGGAGAGCAGAAAGGGAGAGAGAGAGAGGGGGGAGGGAAGAGTGGAGGGGGATGAGTAAGTAGGAGAGAGAGAGAGAGGAAAATAGAATCGGATGGATCGCGGTAGAGGGACAAAAAGGATCAAAAGATGATAATGGACGGAGCAGACAAAAACGGCGAAACAAGACGCATTATACGACGAAAGCTTGAAAGTGGCAAATGGGACGAAAGCGAAAAAAGAAATTCGTATGAAATATGAGCGAAATGGAGAGAGAGAGAGAGGGAGTAGGGGCGAGAGGGAGGGGAGGGGGAGAAATGATAACAGCCAGGAGTGTGGAAGCGAGAGAGAGAGAGGGAGCGTGAGAGAAAGAGGGTAAGTGAAAGGGCGAGTGGAATAACACAAAAGCACGAAATGGAACGCTGAAATAGCAATTCTGTTACTAGGAGAGTGTGTGTGTGTATGTGAGAAAGAGAGAAAGCTGAAGGAGTGGGGAGGAGAAGGGATAAGGAAATGGGACAAAAAATTTTTTTAAAGTTTGTGGAGGGAGAGGAGCATTGTAAAACAGTAGCGCAGAGGAAGAGAGTGAAGGGAAGTTTACAGAAGGAAAAATAAACGAGATGAAGTTGGAAAAGATGAGAAAAAGATGCGGATAATTGGGAGAAAGAAAGAGAGAGAGAGAGAAGAGGGAATGGAGAAATGGAGAGAAAGTAAAGAAACGACGGCGGAGATGGAAAACGTCGGCAAAAAGGAGAAATCCTTTAAAATTCGAGTCGTCCTTTGTAAGAGCGGCGGCGGGGGTCTTGATGGTTGGATGGTTACGTCACACACACACACAGAGAGAGAGCGTGGGAGAGAAAAGAGGTGCATTTATTCCTATTGCGAAAGGGTCGAAAAAAAGAGGGAGAGGAGGGAGAGGAGGGGTGCATAAATATTGACAGACATAGATTTGCTCTCGGGGAACATTGCCGACCCCTTTTCGCTCCCTTTCTCTCCCGTCTTTTCTCCTTTCCCTACTCTTATCTCTCTCTCGCGCATAAAACAGTCCCTTCTTTCGACCTACTCCTTCATGTATGCATTCCCTCTTCTTTTCCAACCGTCGATTGTCATTCCTCTTCATTCCCTTACGTAGTATCTCTCTCTCTCTCTCTATGCAATTTTTCTCTCTTTTTTTTCTTGTTTTAAAATGGACGGACGTTGGATATTCGGCGGGAGGAAAGGGGACACAGAGAGAGATCTCGGAGCTCGGGTTTTGGTGGTTGTGCTGCGGCTGCCCCTGTGTTGTGTGCGCGCGCGCATGCGCAGGAGAGTAGGTAGCCAAAGCTTTAAAAAAAAAAGGAAAAATAAAAGACAAAATAAGCCGTTTGCGAAGCGTTCCTCCATCCTATATATTTCCCGCTCTCTTTTCGTGGGAAGAGAGACTTTTTTCCTATTCCTTTTTCTTCTTCCTCGTTTTTTCCCCTTCACAGAAACTCCTGAAAGACGGAGAGTTGGAGGGAGAGTGTGTGTGTGTGTGGAAGAGAAGTAAAAAAATATGTGAGCGAGTTGCCGTTAAACAAAAAACCAAGAGAATCCGCTCTTTCCTCGCAAAACACACACACCTTTGTTCTCGCCAAAGGTTTTTTGGTTTTTCCTTCTTTTATTGTTCTTCCGCCTTCCCTTCCATCTTTTTCCTCTCGCACAAAGAAGAAATCGCGATTTCTATCCTGAGAGGGAAAAAAATAAAAGATTTATTCTTGCTTGCTTTTTTCATTACCATGTTCGCCCTTTTTCTTTGACCTCAACTGACGCCGTAGCATGCGATTGACGTTTTTCTCTTGTTCTTCTTTCCCCTCATCTATTGTCTGGAAGTTTTTGTTATTTTTCTCTTCCCGGATCTCGGGGCACTCAATTATTTTAGTCATTGTCACCTGTATATCCTTGTAAGTACGAGAATGAGAAGTTCGACAATTAATTTTTTTATAGTTCATCTTTTAAAATAATAAAGAATTAATTTTTTTTAAATCATGATGTTCTCTGTAACTCCGGTTTTGGTAGAAGTGCCACTTTCTCTTATATTGTCTAACAGCTGTGTTTATAATTTCAAAGTTACACGTATTTGTCTTTGTATAGCTAATACTTGGTGACTTATCTAAGTTTTCCGTTCATTGCGTTCCTTATTCATCGCGATTCTTATTATATAACAAATTCAAATGTTTACAACCATCCGCAGCGCATTGTGACAAACTCTTGAGATTGATTCCGCGACAGCTTCTTTATTTATGGATTACGCCCTGAAAGAAAGGTGAAATATCTTTCTAGACCTGAGCCGATCCGCAATAAACCTGTAATACCGGGCCGCTATTTAGAGGTTATTTGTTTGAAAAGTTCCTACAATTTAAAAAAAAATGACATGACGGTCATGGTTTATTCGAGTACATATATAGTGTAGTTCACCTCCGTGCTTTACTGATACTACCATTTTAAACCAAGACTTTTCCTTCTGGTATCGAATCTTGGAGCGGTCGGCCCGATTCGCTGTACCCTAAGGCCAGATATGGGTCTGGTTCTAGCATCTTTGAATTTATTGCCACACTCTGTTGGACCCCTTCCCCCCCCCCCTCCCCCCTCCGACGGAAATGAGAACGGACGCGGCATTGTCCAAGATAACAATCTAAAGATTGCAAACATTACGCGTTCGCTAATTTTAATGTATGCGCGTGCGGAATCGGACGTGTGCGGGTGAAGGATTACTTGTGTGCTTTGCGGGGCGGAAGTTCTGAATCCCTGAATGTCACCGCCAGGAAGCCTCCTTTCACCCCACCACTCCCCTTCCTTCTCCCACTTTCCTCTCCCTCCTTTTAGGCCCTTATCCCACCGCGATATATATCCGCTTTTCACGGTCCCCGTGGCAGCGACGCCCACCCGAGCCGGCGGCCATTTGCAGAAACAGCTTACCCTCCTTCCCAATCCCCCCTCCCCCCCCGCCCCCCGCCGTGCTCTCTCTCACATATTTCGTTCCCTCGTGTAAACCCTAACTTCTCCACCCCTCTATCCACTTTAGCTTAGAATTGAATAATCAGAATCGGATGATATCGACTCAAAGTTTTAAATATTTATATACCAAAATCCTATTATCTCACGTGAGACGGGAACCCATCAAGTAGACCGCCGAATAATTCCCGTTCGGTCAATATCATCCGATGGTTCGGCCAGCACGTTGGAATGCATCGTATGTCACTTTGACTGAGTTATTTTTTTTTTTAGTTCTAGCATACGCTTCATTACAGTAGTTCTGCCGCAAATTGAATATATTCGATCACTTCAAAATTTCTTCTTAAAATTTAATAATAAAATTTTGAATTGCGGAAGCGAAATGAAAACAGAAACATCTCAAACTGGCATTTGAGACCACATTAACAAAACTTGCTACTTTCAACGATTTTGACGAAAAAGTTGACAAATTCGAAGAAATAAACTCTATTTTGCTTAAATTTTCGAACAACGTAGTTATAAAACTTTCGCTAAGTTAAATGAGTAAAATAAATAAATCGCGATTTATTTCTGCGCAGTTTGAAATCGATATAAAAACCGAGCTACTCCGACTATTTCCAGAGAGGGAAAAAATGTAAACAGTGTTGACATGCGTTAACGTCACGAACAAACTCAAATATTTTTCCTTCGCTTTCTGGACGGGACAGGGGGTGGAGTATTTTTATATTTCGAAACCGGCATAAAGCAAAGAAATTACTATCGGTAATTGAAGTATAGGTCGAGAGGGAGAGAGTGAGTGAGATGGGAAAAAGCAGTGGACGATTACGCTCTTATTCCCCCAAAACGTTCGGGTAAACCCTCTACCGAAGAGAGAGAGAGAAAAAAAGCCTCCAAAGTCAAAAACCGGGATAATGGAAGCGACCAAATTGGCGTTTTCCAAGCTTTGCTCTCCAGGGCACGTTAGAACTAATTAACGATCCATGCCCCTTTCCGATCTGTTTTTCCGAAGGCACGAAATTAACTTTGGAGAGAGCAGATTCCGACCATTGTTTTTTTTATCTCTATCTGAAATTGAATCCATGCCTACTTCTTCCTCCTCGCCGTCCACTCTCTCTCTCTCTCTCTTTCGCCTACAACTCTTCCAATCCCCCAAAAACTTCATATCAATTCGTCGCAAAAACATTTTCGGGTTTTCTTTTTTTTTTTATTTTCTCGACTGTAGACGTCAATATTCCGTATCCAAAACAAATCTCGACGGTTTTTAAAAATATTTATCGTTCGATAATTTAATACGGAGAAATTTGGTCGCTGAATTATTTTAACGGAGCGGATGAGCGAAAATTTTCGGTTCTTTTTACTATCCCAACGTTATTTTTGTAATCGACGGGTATTTTTTTGTTTCGTTTCCTGATTTCCTTATTTTTTAGTTTGATGTCTGGAGGCCTTTTTTCCGGTGTTCGAAAAGGCTCAAGTTACCTTTATTATAAAATCTTTTATACGCGTTCGTCCTGTATACTAGAATAATAACCCGTCATATGAGGGGTAACATTGAAAATTATAACATACTGAAAACACTAAAATTAATTTTTATATAATATTTATGTTAATATCGTAATAATAGGTGACACTTTGTGCACTTTACCTTTCGTTAAATGCTTTAATTATGTTATTCTAATTGATAACACTGAATACACTTCTTCTTGGTTGCTTCTTTCAAGAAAAATAAGCTTTGGAAGATTGTATTGACTTGATTAATCAATAACAAAACAATACAGGTTGCATAGCAACTCATGCTAGATTAAGCGTTAAAATCACAAAAAATAGTGGCGAGCGCGTTGGCCTGCTACGCTGAACGTACCCGTTGAAAACGTTCGAGAGTAGGTTTTTTTTTCAATAGATCTTGCGGCCCCCTATTTGCATGTTTAGAGGAGATCACGCGAATCAACGCTTCATCCTTCGGATAAAGCTGTTGGTCCTCCTTGGTGCTTTTCGAAAAGAGCAGGCTAATGCCGGCACTGGGTTTCCCTTTCTTATTAGCTTTTTGATTTAAACTGACGAGCCTACGTACGAAGTCACAAAGGTCCACAAATTGACATCAGTCATTATAAGAAAGCGACTGAGGTAAATTATTTATGTTCGTTATTTTTCATTGAATGTTATTCATTTTCGCACCTAAAAGAGCAAAACAAGTGGGAATTGAAAAAAAATCAAAAATAAAATCTTTTTGCTTTATAAAATAGGCGGCCTTAAAATAATAAAAACAAGAAAACTTTCAGATTATTTGTTCGTTATAAAAGTTTTTTGTGTCATGTACTTGTCATTACTATAACTTTACATATTATTTACGTAATAATCTCATTCCAGAAGCTGGAGTAAACGGATTTTGAATATAAAGTATATATCAAAACATTTTTAAATGAAGCTCAACCTTGAAAACCTCCTATCAAAGCGAAATTATGACGTAAATGATATGTAAAGCAATAGTAATGAAAAGAATATGACACCAACATATATTTTAACGAACAAATAATCTGAAATTTTTCTTGTTTTATTCTTTTAAGGCCGTCTATTTTACAATGCAAAAATATTTTATCTTTGAATTTTTTCAAAATTCTTACTTTTTTTCGAAGCTGCGAAAACTCAGTTCGATTAATCACATACGGAACTGTAAAAAAAAAAGGTTCATCACGATAGCTAAATGCATCGTTAACGTAATTCCTTAACAGTATCATGGGTGCGATAAAGATATGAGAAGCTTCTCTCTGGATTAGTAGTTCCCACTCTCCTTCTCAACGCCTTTTTATTATACTGCATCTGACTCCTTTCAATTATGTTGAGGTGGAGCATTTTCTTTTAACGTAGATGATTTTTATGCATAGTCCTCTTGTGGTTGGGTTAGGGTTTTCGGGAGGCAGTCGTTTCGACATGGTGATGGATTGCCCCGATCACAAGGCTCTCTATTTTCCAGCTACCCATCTAACGTATATGGGTCAGATATAATTAACCGCCTGCATTTTTCTTCTAATATGAGGCGACCTTATTCTGCTTAATAACGACATTGTCGAAGTGATAAGAGCTTTAGAAGAAAAGGAGAATGAAAGAAGCGTGTATTCCTCGAGATCTTTTAAAAATTAAAAGGATTTTTATTTGGGTCATTATTAATGAAGTATTTTTAAGCTGTGCACAAGCGATACGTAATTAAAGTTGTTGGAAAAATCATTAATGCATTATCACAGGGCTGCCACCAATTTTTTTTCTAAATCCTGTTACCGACATCAAAATATCCTGTAAAATCCTGTAATATGTAATACCTTGTTTTTTTATGCATAATGTACAAATGTATGCTTTCAGTATTTTCAGCATATGCATCGCATATTTTAAGTAAAATTATTTACAACTGTCTATGCATAGCCCTGTTACTTAAATTTAAAAATGCTTATTTATGAATTTTAAATTTATCCTGCATTATTAATCAACTGTATTTGCATAGAAAGTTTAAAAATTGTAATCAATTTTTTAATATACAGTAAATAGCACAAATACAGTGAAAACAATAAGTAACCATAGGCCTAGTTTACAGGACAGGCCTTAGATTAGGAAATCTATTAAATTAAATAATTTTCACTTTTAATGATATCAGTATAATGGCTCAACAAAAATAGACAAAATTTAAAAGTTTCTACGCTTTGCGATCAACAATTAGAAAATTTTATCATAGCAACGGAAAAAATAGTATCACTTAGCGACGTATTTAACATAAATTTAGACGAAAAATCATAATCTTTCTCAAACTATCCGTTTTACAAAAAAATGTTTCGAACAAAAATTGTAGATAATTATATTGTCTACAACTTTTATGGTGACAAATATTTACGTAAATTGAGTTTTTAAGGCGACATTTGGAAGAAAATCTGATGTGGCCAACACATGATTTTATCCATATTTAGGGTATAGATATTTAAATTATTATGAATAGCAAAAATTATTATGAAAGACAAAATTATTATATCGTATCGTAAAAGAATACAGTCGTCTTTATTGCCGTAAATTAAATTTTGAATATGTTTACAGAATTCACCGCTACATGGTGGTGACGCTGTATACTGGAAATTTACGAATAAGCAAAATATATCCGAAATGGATGGTTCTATGAAAATTTGTTTCAAACAAAACTTGGAAGAAATATTATTCTCTACAACTTTGGTCCTCACGAAGATTACCATTATCGACGTTTTTAGGGAGTTATTTGACGGAAACCGAAAAAACCGATTATTTATAAATAATTCCTAAACAATAACTGCTATGGAAAATTCATCCAAGTGAAAGTTGTAGGAAATTACATTCTCTATAACCTTAGTATAGAATTGTATACACAATAATGATGTTTTAACGGAGAAATATCGCAAAAACCGAATCGGGTTTCTAATAAACCTCGACTTCCTGTTAACCGTTATTGTCCAAAAACTAATCAGTTCTTTATGCTCATGCTCATGAAATTTGGTGTTAATTTGACATGTACTTTTTGAGTTAGAGCGCCTACAATCACATCATTCCGAAAATTGTCTAAACGTGTTCTAGGGACCTCAAAACGTGTATTTCTGTTGAAATCTCGAAGTCGATTTTTTTCGTGATCACAATACTTTCCCCATACTATATATGGAGAAAGTAAAAAACGCGGAAAGTATATGGTGATAAAACTTAATTTTACTAAATATCATTTATCTTGGATTTTCAATTTCTTGTTCATTTGCCTCAATATTGTATATGATTTTCCTGTTTTTAAATCGTAAATAAAAATGTCTGACAGTGAGCTTCTTTTGTAAAGAATAAAAGGGCTGCTATACCTTCAAAAATTATTATTTTTCATGAAAAAACAAAATATATTTTCTGACACGTTGTTTGTCTCTCGTCGTGTTTTTTTTTCAAATTCCATCGGATCGTGCTGTTTTCACACTTTGACCAAGTAGTAGTGACCTTTGACTGAAAGCTGCTAATCTCAACAAACCTTTCGAAAATCCTTTCATCAACACATTCACCGCGAATTCTTCCTCGAACGAACGAAATTTTCCATCTCGCTTCATAATTTCTCATCTGGGTTCCTTTCATTTTGTTCACCTTTCACAAAAATATCATTATTTATGAGATTATTGAGCATTTGAGTATCTCAAAAAAGTTTCTTTCGCATAAAGAATTCCTCTCTGGAGATTTTTGACCTATAATGTACTATAAAAAAAGTTTGATAGAAAATTCAACGTTCTTACCAAATATGATAGAGAGACGAAATGGTTCACTGCACAGGAACCCCGATGATTAAGGCATTGATTGGGTTATCATTATAAGAGATCCGTCATCATTAGAAATAGAGGCTGGTGATGCCATCAAAATAAAAATATCGCTCTGTTTTCGTTGATTTCGGTGTTTCCTTCGCTTAGAAATTTATATTTTCATAAAAACGGACCGATGAAAAATTAACGACGTAATAAAAAATAGTTTTCATATTTTTATTTTTAGAATTTAAGACATGTAAGAGGACCCTTCTAACTACCAACGATTCGCTTAGAATCTCTCTTGATTCATAAAATAGCTTGAGTTTGATCGTAAAAATCCAGTCCTTAGGCTATTGAAAGCAAATTACTCCAAAAAATCGATAGATTTCCTCCTCTCGCCTTCGGGTCGCTTTAAAGCTCGTTCTTCTTCCAGTTTTGCGGCGCATATATTTCATGACGACGTGTCGTTGGACAAATGCCCGGCCGCCTTGTATAGTACCTGCTTTGTCTGCCGGCCCCTACTCTCACACCGTCAACCTGTCCACTGTACTTGGCTCCGAAATCGGGGTAAACTTCCCGTTGGCATTATTCTCCGCGCCGCTGAATAAGATAAATCTCCAAAAACCAACACTAGGTGAAAGTCATCGAAAGGGCTCTCCTTTGCTCGATAAGATTATAAAATTTCGCCCTATAAATACGAAAGCGCTATCGCGCGTGACGAAACTCTTAGTAATAATCCAACGAGAAGTTAATTGACTGTGTTTAATTAGAAATCGAGATAATTCTGACCTATAGGGAATTGAATCGTTATTCTTTATTAAATGAGCAGTTTCCGGAGGAATGTTTAAATTTTAATATCTCGTGAAAACTGACACGCTTTAATCTTGAATCTACGTCAGCAGAAGTACGGCGCAAGCAAAAGCAAGTTGTAAATATTGAATGATAATTAATTTTTTTCCTGGGAACACAATCATGAGATGTAGCAATCAGAATTTTTTTTAAAAGAATGTTAAACTAAATTCTTTCCTAACGCCTACTTTAATATTCATGATATTAATCATTAATATTTCACGGGCGTTCAGCGTGTTAATCACACCGTGTCCGAATAATTAATGCAAATACACGCTTCCAAAATCTTTCGACCTTTTCGAGGTACAACTACGTTGGCTGCGCAATTGGGCATGGATTACGCGGTCGACCATATATGCGCGTCATATGTGTTTGAGCGTCCATTCGATGGTCAATCAAGATTTGAGAATTGGCTCACTTAACTCTGGTTAACAATGGAGGGTTCCGGGCGCTCCTGTGAAAACCTCAAACCATGCCAGATGACTCGAAGGGTTTACGGAAACGGGGTAAATCACGGAAATCCATTTCCGAGAGTCAGGAGGCGTGGTGACACATGTCAACCATTTAAGCTACAGGACTGCTAACGCTCGATCGTATATCGAGAAAACAAGGGATTCTCGCTAATACAGGGTCTTAACCTGAATTCTTTTCAGATCCGCGGTTTTTATTTCTAAGTACATAAAACGAGTATCACCGCTTGCTTCCTGTTTTCCGTTGCAAAGATTTGTATTTTCGGTATGAAATGCAACTCGTGCCTTTGTGTAATTTAGTCGCGATGGCCGATTTGAAATTGCAGGACTCACTGATGATTGTTTCATAAAAAATAACCTGGAGTTTCATTCGGAGCTTTAGATGATGAGAGCGATATGTGTAAATGGAGTCTTGTAAGCCATATTTGTGAAATGTAAAAAATTGAATAATTAAAGGAATTTAAATTTATTTGCCCAAGTTCACTTGCATTACCAAGCTGGAGACCTTGGGGCGTCAATCGCTTTCATAGAATAATACTACACTGATAATACGCAAACAAAAAACTACTAAAAGTATCCAAATTCGCCATTGTAGAATTTTTATTCTACGTATAGAAGGTGCCATGATCTGTAGACGGCGATGAATGTCACAGCAAAAGTTTGTAAACGTTTTTTATTGCGTGGACATGGCAGTGTTATTTCCAAGGAGCTTTTCGCGACACATGCCCCAGGCATGCACCATTAACATGGATAAAGAAATTTCATTTCTTTCAAATGTCTTTCAGTTCTTATTTTAGTTTCATTTCACAAATTACGGCTAAGGAGGAACCCTTGCCGCCCGCCGCTACTCTGTAGCTTCGACCTCGTTATTAAATTATGGTAGTGATAAAAAGCAACTTCGTATTTTTGGAACTTCACTCGACAGTATATTTTAAATAGTAATGAGTTAAACATACGTTAGACATTTATAGTTATAGGGAAAGGACCTTAACCCTAACAAGTTAATATTTAAAAAAGTGAAATGTGTCCAAGTTTTAAGGCAGAGAAGCATTTGAATCGAACATATTATTTACAACGCATCACGAAAGTGAGAAAATCAGTGAACAGCGCGACATAAGACGATCGAACATATAATCGGGCCCATCAGAATTTAACAAGAGGGATAGAGATCAAATCCCATTGCACGCGCCACTAAACTGGGAAACCGAACGGATAATACGCTCAGAAAACTGTTATTCTTCTCCACGAAAAAGCCTCGCCCGTAAAAGCCGAGATAAAGCGTGAAAACCCGCCGAGAGAGCAAGTTGTATCCGCAAAATATGTGAAATCTCTTAAAGAGGCGACCTACAAAAGGGGGAAAAGATGGCGAGACAAAGAGCGATGATCTTACTGGGACGGATGAATGGAAAACTAACTGGGGGGGAGAGGGTGAAGGGGAAGACATAATAGGGGGAAATGGAAAGGAGAGAGAGAGAGAGGAAGACGAGAGAGAGGAGGAATAGGGAGGGAGGATCGAGGGGAGTGACGAAATATGTAGGGATATTTCCTGTCTGATTGGTGCCATTTGTATACGGAAAAAGTCTATTTCTGGGCAGAATGGGAGTGAGTGATGTTGGGGAGTGGGAGACAGAGAGAAAGAGAGAGATGGAGATATCGTTCTGGCTGACGTTCACGCATTTTCTTATTCGGTCTTTCCTCCAAATCTCTTTCCCCCTACGTGTGCCTGTGTGAATTTATTTATATATATACACACACACACACATATACGTACTAGCAGAAGTGCCTGTTGAATTTCAACGGATGTAGGGAATCTAAAACGTCGACTGTGTAACATAAACATCGCAATAATAACTTAGTACACAGTTTTAATCGTTCAATAAAGCAAAAATGAAGAAAATCGGGCTGCATTTACCTATTTAGATGAATGAAGAAAATCTTGCACTGTGAAAAATCGAAAATGACGTGTAAACTTATGGGAAAATGATTATTAAATTAAGCTCTCCCCCCCCCCAAACTTTTATCGCCATATAGCCTATAGCCTGTGTTACCCGCAGGGTAAAAGTGTATACCTATGCGAAGTTTCGTGACGATATCTTCAAAAAGAAAACTGTAAGCGAAACCAGAAAGAACGCAATAATCAACAGAAAATGGATGAACAAAGGATCAAACAAAATTAATTAATTTAACGAAATACAAAAAAATAAATAGAGAACGTTTAAGAATCACAGAGTGAATATTATCCTCCGACCATTAGCTCGATTCTCTCGCCCATGAGTTCTATTACGAGAAAATTCTTTATATCAACAATACTTTGGAAGCAATGAAGCGATTTATCCAATCGCAATTTGTGGAAAACCTACGGCTAATTATTTAAGTTACCTATGTATTTTTAAAGACAGCTTTCCTTACGAAAATGTTATGAAAAACAGTTTATTAGTAATATGTATTTCAGTTAAAATCAACAAATATTTGGTTGCCATGTAAACAAAGTAAACCGCTTACAGAAATTGAAAAACGATTTTACGTTAAAAATTTTCCCATATTAACGCATTGGACTCTAAACTTCGGCGACAATGGGAGTTGTCATGGTAGCTTATAATTGGTATTGTCAAAAAATTAATAAAATAACGTTTTTGTCTAATTCTAAACGCATTTTTACACTAATTCGATCAGGATTCGGATTCTGTCTTCAATAAAAATGAACTTTGCTCTTTCCTGCATAGAACCATCCAAGTCTCAAGTTCTAAGTAATTTTAAAATTCAAATGAAACATAAGTTGCACTCGTTCCTGTTATCCAAATGGAGAAAATGAAAAAAGAAAAACAATTTTAATTAACAAGTTGAGTCAAATCGATATAAAACCTGACTACACGTCTTAACTCTTTATTCCGGTTAAAATGATGCATCCTCGTGTTTCTACGCGCTATAGTTGCTGAACTATAAAAAACATACATACATATAAACACTTTTATTTATAGATATCTACAGAAGACTCTATATATATATATATATATATATATATATATATATATATATATATATATATATATATAAATACTAAGGAAGAGGAAAGGTAAGTAAGGATATTTTGGGCAACTAGATGTTGAAGGAAACCCAGTGAACACTTACCGGAAGTAGAGCCGCTGGGGTGTTGGAGAGACACATTTGTAGAGGTTAGAGCTTTCGGGATGATCCCTTCGTCAGCACAAGAGAGACACAACTCCCGAAAGCTCTAACCTCTACAAATGTGTCTCTCCAACACCCCAGCGGCTCTACTTCCGGTAAGTGTTCACTGGGTTTCCTTCAACACCTAGTTGCCCAATATATATATATATATATATATATATATATATATATATATAATACTTAAGGAAAAGGAAAGGTAATAATAAGGGTAGCAACAAGGTGTTGGAGGAAGCCCAGTGGACACTTACCTAGAATGAAGAGCCGCTGGGGGTGCTGAGGACACACGAAAAACACAAAAGAACAAAAACTACACAAAAATGGAGCTTTCGGGCTGATGCCCTTCTTCAGCGACGGAGAAACATATACTCTTCATTCTAGGTAAGTGTCCACTGGGCTTCCTCCAACACCTTGTTGCTACCCTTATATATATATATATATATATATACAGGGTGTAACTAAAATGCACGGCAAAACTTTGGGAGCATATTCCTCACACCTAAAGGATGAAAACATTTTATATGAACATAGGTCCGGAAACGCTTCCTTTCCGTGTTAGAGCTCTC
Source organism: Uropetala carovei (assembly GCA_036926305.1). Taxonomy (NCBI): domain Eukaryota; kingdom Metazoa; phylum Arthropoda; class Insecta; order Odonata; family Petaluridae; genus Uropetala; species Uropetala carovei. The sequence continues at coordinate 1,389,533 of JAXCHB010000125.1, forward strand.
TTTCTGCTACCTGGTCAAATGCACATTTACGGGCGCATGAGGTACTAGCCTGCCAGCATAACGAGGAAAATTTATCATTCATGTGAGATGGTGGTGCCACCTCGCTTCATTGCTTGTAAAACGCCGCACGAAACAAGGGGTCGCAGATTCAACTGGAGTGTGTTCACCACGGACGTGGCTATGTACTCAAATGAGGAGTTGGCGGATGCTCATTTCATTTACGGGTTGTCAGACGGTAATAGCCTTGAAGCTAAGCGTTTGTACCGGCAGAGATATCCAGAACGACGGTGTCCAGACAGGAAAACGTTTGAATCGATTCATCTTCGTCTTAGGGAACATGGGATGTTTAAGCCTGCTACTGCCAACCGGGGGAGACCCAGAAGGAGGACTCCAGACGTGGAGGAGGCGATTCTGCAGGTGATCGAAGAGAATCCCGGAATAAGCACAAGGAGATTAGCATTAAGGAGTAATGTTGATCACATGACGACCTGGAGAGTGTTGCGTGAGCAACAGTTGTATCCCTACCATCTACAGCGCGTGCAGACCTTGTCACCAGCGGATTTTCCTGCACGATATGTGTTCTGCCAATGGTTCTTGCTTCAGTGCTGTTTACGGATGAGGCACAGTTCACCAGAGATGGAATTGTTAATTTCCACAATCAGCACCTATGGGCAGACGAGAATCCTCACGGAATTGTTCAGTCACGTCATCAGCAACAGTTCTCCGTCAATGTTTGGGCCGGCATTGTTGGTGATTGTTTATTGGGACCTCATGTACTTCCAGCCAGGCTCACGGAACCAAATTACAGAGCTTTCTTGGAAAACGATTTGCCTATTTTGTTAGAAGTTGTCCCATTGATGATCAGACAAAACATGTACTTTATGCACGATGGAGCTCCCCCTAATTTCAGCCTCGTTACTCGTGATTTTCTCAATCGAACTTACCGTGCTCGTTGGATAAGTAGAGGTGGACCGACTCCATGGCCTCCACGCTCCCCTGATCTAAATCCACTGGACTTTTATTTGTGGAGGCATTTAAAATCGGTTGTGTATTCAACTCCAGTGCGAGACGGGAATCTTCGTGACCATATTGTGGCAAGCTGCGAGACAATCCGCAATATGCCTGGGACATTTGAACGCATCCGGGAGTCAATGCGACGACGAGTTGAAGCTTGCATCCGTGCTGACGGTGGACATTTTGAACATCTACTATGAGACCCACGCCTCAGAAGCCTGCAGACTTTCTTTTCTTACGTACGTTTTCTTACATTTCCTAATGTATCTGTTTCTTTATGTTTTATAAGCAAGGTAAACAGGAGTTTTGGATATCAATAAAGGTTTTTGATAAAGAATGGCCTCGCGAATTAACTCCGCACGGAAGCGTTTCCGGACCTATGTTCATATATCATGTTTTCATCCTTTAGGTGTGAGGAATATGCTCCCAAAGTTTTGCCGTGCATTTTAGTTACAACCAGTATATACAGAGCCGGAGTGAGGGTGGGGCAACCGGACCAGGTGCTCAGGGCGCTTCGTAAGGTCGCGCCAAATGGAAGTCTTATTATACACTCGACAAAATGTGGTTACAGTTTCGATCTATTCGCAGCGGCCACCCTGAGGGTCAGCTGAAGGACCATGACTGTTCTAAGTCATAGGTTAGTGTGTGCAAAATTAATTGGCTGCTTCTACTCTTTACGCTCTGAATGTAATTTCTTTTATTTATCCTCGCCCGCACAAATGTGTACTCCTTATCGCATTACATTACTCGTGCAGAATTTTCATCCAAGTCGTCGATAATAAAGTAATTATTGAGGAGGACTTTATTGATTTTATTGCTATCAAATCGAAAAAATCGGCACAATATACGTTGTACAAACTCTCATATATTAATGCGTCGTTTAGTTATATATTGAAAAATATGAACTATGTAGAATCGTTATAAACATCAGCTTAAATAACTATACCAAATTTGATGAATATCGTATAAGCCGTTTTTTGGAAATACAATTGATGTTCAAGTTGCCCAAGAATAAACTAGCCTTATATTCATTCATTGAGAAAAGTGAAATATGTAATATTATTGCAGATGTATACTGAAGTAATTGTACGAAATTTTATCAAAATCGTTCTAGCCGTTTTTCATAAAATCAAATTATTGTTAAAGTTGCCTAGAATAAACTAGCCTTTATTCATTTTTTTAGAAATATGAACTATTTGGTGTTATTGAAGAGGTAAACTCAAGTAACTGTACGAAATTTGATCAAAATCGTTATATCCGTTTTTGAGAAAATCAAATTGTTAAAAATGCGTAGAATAAACTTCCCTTAATTATTGAGCAATTTCAACCATTTCTTCGTGGCTTCTATTCTGTATGATAAAATGCTTTAAATTCGAGATTTCATTCATTTTCACTTTACCGTTTAGGTTCTAGAGCCGCGAGACAGACCCACAGACAGACGGCATGGCGAAAACAACTTTTTCGGACTCAGGTACACCTAAAACGTATATTTCTGTCAAAATCTCAAGATCGAATTTTTTCGCGCTTACAACACTTTCTCATACTTCTATATGAGAAACTAAATGGCAGACAAAATCGCGTCAGAAATAATCTAAAAATTCAAACTTTATGCACTAGATTTAAAAAACATAATAGCTCAATCGTATGAAAATGCTCCTAATAGTATAACCGGAAAATTTATTAATTTATTTTGCTGGTTCCACTTCGAGATGGTTTGCACTCGTGGAGGCCCTTAAGTTGATGTTGAAAAGACATAGCGCAACACGATGTTCATCAAGAGCAAATGCAGTGAATTCATTGAGGTTACAATTGAAGCAAGTTTATAGGGTGTTAATAAAATTAAAGAATGAACATGAATGCACAGATATTGAAGGTTTGCTAAAACAGATCGACGTGCAATTTATATTTTACTTGTTAGATGATCAACCGCCTCACTAAATCTGATCAGGGTGCCGATGTAACTGTGGATTGATCCACAATTTGGTACCAGACACAAAAAGTCCAATGTCACGACTGGAAGAGTATGTGGAAGAGGCAAAGACATATTGCGATGAAAAAAGCATCCATAAAATAAGAGGAAGAAAAAGGAATTTAAAGACACGATGGAAACTGTAGCACCCTCAATATCCTGAAACAACAAAATACTACTTACGATGCAGTGCATTAGGCAACAAATTCTCTTCAAAGGCAACTGTAGGCATCTTTATACGAAATTGATAATGGTTTAAAATTTTTAAGTTGTGCTTTATATTGCATAATACGACTGAAGATGAAATGATAAATTCCTATAGAAATGCTGCGTATATGTATAAAATCAATGTGGATGGATGCGAGTCAATCGAAGAATTTCCCAGTTGGAAACACACCTGCCTACGATATAAGGTGTAAAAATTACACAGGAATAAATATTGCAATTTCTTCATGAATATGGCGTTTTAAGTTCCTTTCTCAATGTGGAAATTTTGCTGAGAATTTCTTGACATTCGTCACATCAATTTCAAATGGAGAGCGTTCTTTTAGTAAACCGAAATTGACCAAAAATGACCTACGGTCCTCAATGAATCAGGAGAGACTTTCTGGTCTAGCCACCTTATCTGTTGAATATGACACTGCTAAAAATATAACTTCCAATGACATAATTAATATTTTTGCTGCAAATAAAGCCCAAAATATAAATTGTAAAGAAAGTATTGTTTAATATAGTTAAATTCCCCTTTTAAAATAGGCACATGATTTTATTAGATTATCTTGGGGCGACAAAAAATCCTCTGCCCAGGGCTCCAAAAGTGGTCACTACGGCCCTGTATGTGTGTGTGCATATATATATATATATATATATATTCAAACGCATACACACATGCACATAAATATTCCCGCGTCCTCTCTTCCTCGTCCTGCCTCTCGAAGTCATTTGTGTGGGAGTGAGGCTAAAGGAACCAGAGTGAATAATCACTGCTATTGATCCCGAAGTTCGACCGAATCTTCTTTCTTTCCCCCCCCCCCCCCCTACAGGCACACATGCACAAACTCACGCCCTCTTACTCAACTCACGCCTTCTCTTTCTCTCTCTCTCTCTCTCTCTCTCTCTCTCACTCACTTCTAGAGGCGAGAATCCAGCGAAATAAATCGGCTTCATAAATCCCTCTCCTGCGAGATGTGCAGAGATCTAGCTTAGCGAAACGCTGACGATCACACCTCGCCGTATATATGCATAATTTCAACGGCACTACGGCATTTTCAGATTTTTTTGTTCGGGTAAATTCCCTAAAATGGAATTTCTGTAAATACTATTCTGTATGAGGATTGAGAGATATCATAATTTAAAAATTATTTAAAGTATTTTTTCAATAATACTGCTGGTGAATTTACGGTTTTTATGTAGGTGGAAATTTTAATATTAGAAGAAAAATTGCGGCTTGAAGTTGTACTATATGCAGATAATGAGAAAAAGTATTTTGCAATGCTATTGGTAATTTATAAGAGATGGCTATTTTTATCAGACCCATTTTTATTTTCACTTGTGATATTTTTTGTTCTGCTGATTCTATTTCTTTGGCATAAATGATATGAGCTTGCCTTTAAATACTAATAATTCCAAAGATAAAAATGTACCGATGCATCGTCTCATACGTTATGCTATAATTTATTAAATTTATATTTACTTCACCTGGCTGGGATATTTTTCTTCATATAAGAAGATCGCTTACATAAAAAATTAAAAGATAATTAAGAGTGAACATTTACAGGTCACAATCACCTGAAAGTAAAATCTCAAGTTAAGTGTATCTGTGTTCTCGCAATTACTTTTTCAAACGAATTATTTTGGTTTGATCTTACTGTAGTGATACTCAAGGATTCGGGGAATGGTCTACGTAACTACGTAAGAAATAATACGATTCCTCCAGCCATTCAGAAAAAATAAGAAAATACCAGCTGGAACGTAACGGTAACAGAACCTAGAAATTAAATAGAAAAAACATTTAAAACTTGAACATGTTGCATTCTCCACTCCCTGAAAATAAAAAAAACGTAAAAAAAACGCCATCCTATACTATTTCGCGATAGATCTCTGACTCGGCAATCCTGAAGGGACAGTTTGTTTTCAAGGGAGATGTGGAATAGGACCAGGGTTTTGAGAGAGGGAGGGAGGGGAATACGTTCCATTTGCATACGCCACCGAGTGCAGGAGGAAAACCCAGCGGCCTCAAAATGCTAATCCGAGACATTTACTTCCCCTTTCTCCCGATTTCAGTGACATCTCCCCCACATCTCTCTCTCTCTCTCGCTCTTTTTCTCTGTTTCCCTCTCTCTCCCTCTCCCCCCCTCCCCCTGGAAGTGAAAGGTAGCCCAAAAGAGGACAGGACATGCGTCAACGATAGAAGGAAGATTAAAAGGCATCCTTCCCTGGGACCTAAAGATTTCGAGACAGGGGGTTGAGAGGCACTGGCATGGGAGTGGTAGAAACGGAGAAAAACACCCTCCATTCCAAATAACCCTCTCAAAAGGATGAATTGCGGAATAAGAGCTGTGTTTGTGTGTGGTTTGGCGCAATCGTGTTTTAAAAGAGACTTAATTACTTCATCACCTGAAGGTGTAAGGGAGAATTTGCTCCCACGATGCCATAATTACACACACGCGTGCTCTCGCCTGATGTCACAAAGAGAATTGGGCGATATGCCGCATACGAGTCGCCTGAGCATAAGAGGCACTGCGGTTTGCTGCGGGGCAGCGTGGCGGCGCCGGCGTACCGTGCGGGATGGGGAAAGACTACCTTGCGGGCGGAGCGTTATCAAAAGAGCATCAAGATATTCCGACGAAGAGATTTCTCTTCTTCCACCTGCTCGTTTTCTTCATTTTTTTCGGCGTCTTGGTGAAGACGAGACAAAAAGGGTTTTAGGCGACGAAGGAGAGACATCGTTTTGTGGCTCGAGGAAATTAACGAGAGATCGAGGCGCCATTGATTTCCACTGTGGGGATTCTAGGATGGGTTAGGTCGTCGGCCGCGCGATGGTGGTCAGATGGAGGAAGATAAGCGAAGACGAGAAAGTGTGAAGGCTATGGTTTACGTAAAGCGTTTTCAATAGCGTCTGGGGTGATGGAACGCGGATATGAATATTTCAAAGGATGCGTCACTTAAATATATAAATCTTCAAAGGCAAACGCTTCAAAAAGGAGATATGATCATAGTAAAATTACTTACTTTGATGCATTGGAAGAAGATTAAAACTTGTAACGAAGAAGAAATTACTTATATTCTTACGATTAAAGTATGACTAGCGCAGATTAAAATTAATTACTCCTAGCGTTGAAATAAAAATATGACGGTTGTTCTGTGTTGAAAAGAGTTAAATTATTCTCAGTTGTATATAATTCGACTTCAGTAATATTTTTGGTATACTTCACGGAGTATTATTTTTATTAACCATATCATTAGTTCAATACTTGACTTTATATATTTTCTCTCAGAATGTTTTCTGTCGAAGGTCATTATTTTACTTGGATTATTGCAGAAAACTAATTAGAATGGAGGAGAATGCCTTTCTGAGGGTGGAAATTGATGTTGAATATCTAAAGCCTCTTATTGCACACGAAATTTCAATTAGGGAAACGAAATTCCCGCCGTAATTGCTTGTGTTTGTTAGCAAATAGGATATGAGAATTTTAGCCGAGTTTCTTGTCATAAGTAAGCGCAGTTGACTTCAATTTACTTTAGGGGGTCTCTTTTAAACGAGGAAAATTCATTGTGAAGATGTCGGAATAACTTGATAAATATTTTTATCCATAAAGGACTGAATTTCTATCGTTTTATTTTATTTATATTCATACAACAAAGTAATTTTTCTAGGAAAGCTATTGCTTATTTCAAATATATAGTTTCAATTCCTCTAGTGTGACTATTCAGAAGCTTATTATTTAAGAGGAACTCATAATATTGCTTTATCAACATATTTATAAGTTTTACCCTGTGATTCACTAAATTTATAATATGGGAGTGCAGAGTACGAAATACATTAGGTTAGCTAGCCCCTCATATATTTACCTTGCTATTGTCTCCAAACAGTCTCATTATTTTATGACACCAAAAGCGCATATAATATACATATAATAAATAAATGCTAATAACTTCTTCTTTGTTGGATGTTAATAAATATTCAAAATCAAAACGCGGGAAGAATTTGAAGTGTGTGGATTAATACAAATTTTCTCTTCTTTTAAATCAGTTAATAGTATTATTCAAAAAATTACGAAAAAATCCATAGAAATCTGTAAACAAAAGTTTCTCTCTTTCATTTGGATAAAGTAGTCGTTTTAATATACGATTTTCTAAAATACGAGACTTTTATAATTAAGGACACGCGTATCATTTGAGGGATTAATTTCCATGTAGCTCAAATTCTCACGCAAACAAAATTTTCTCTTTTCCTCCAATCTCATTTCCTCACACACTAAAAACAAAACAGACACATATTGGAATGGCATTTAAATTACCTTTACAAAGGCCAAAGCCTCGTTAATTATCCATCGGGTTATTACTTGGACATTTATAAACTTATATGTACCCCATCAATGGTTGTGTGACATACAATAGAATATTTATGGGATAAATACTTTTTGCCACAATGCAGTTATGATCGGATAGAGAATGTCTTTATCTCTCTAGCAAAGACATAAGACAAATTACCGCAGATATTTCCTTTAAAATTATTTTGAATTTGGAGAATTCCTTTTAATGTATTTATTATGTTAACATTTTGAATATTTAAGTTAAGAAATTGCTAATTTAAAACAGAAATGGTGGAAAAACAATGGCATGACTTAAAATTATTTAACAAATTATTACTCTTCTACCAAAAACTTTCCTTATAAAACCTCCCGGCCTCCAACTACTCAGGTGAATAACAGGGTGATATTTGACTTCTAACTCTGCTTTTCATAGCTCATATGGACATTTTAAAATAGATGTTCTTGGTGTTTCTTAGATATGATTTTAAATAAACGAAAATTACTGGTCTTGACTAAATGGCTAAAGCATTTTTCTTTCAATTACTTTTTGGTGATGTTGACTTTTGCTATTAACTTCGACCTAGGATCTCTTATATTACATAAGATTACACAGTTCAAATTCCTACCCAGCTGATATCCAATAGGAAAATATATTTTTATATTTATTTTTCTAAACAAATTTTAACGGTATATAATTTAAAGTTTCATTGTTTATCGTGCTTTCTTTTCGCAAAGAATTCCAACATTCCTATGTCGAATAAGTTGAGAATTCCCGCGTTAATTTCCCACACCCAGTCTTATATGCCCATTCCACATATCTTCTCCATCTCCATGCCTCTCTTTCTTTCTCCGAAGACCGCATCATCGGAATCGTGATGGCTATGGCGGCTGCATCTCGTCCCTTTCCCCTCAACCCTTCTCCGGCACACCTAATTACGCACAGAAGTGAGAGGTGCAAACGTGAACTCCCCCAGGTTCTTAACCGCCCCTTCCCCACTTACGCCGCCCTCGCCCATTTCTCCACCCCCGCCATTCCTGAGCACCTCCTACCGCCATATGCCCTCCAGATTACTCATATCCCACATGAGTCTAGATAGGAAACTCTCTCTCTCTATCCACTTCATACAGGGTTGGTCAGAGAGAGAGAGTGAGAGGAAGCAACCATACAGGCCACTATCAAGCGCGTAAGGTGAGCGAGAAGGGATACTGTAAATGGGGACTCTATAGCGTTGAAACCTTGCGCCTTACTAGCCGTATCACAGGTAATCTCGACCTCTATGGTCACCTTACCCCTTCCCCTGTTCTCCTGTTCCATTACAAACCTCTAACGTCACTTGCTCTACACTTAGCCCTTGTCTCCTCCCACCTTCCCCTTGAACTCGAATACGGACGGGAGGCGAAGGAGGCTTTCGCGTCTCCTCTCCGCCCCTCTCTTTCGCCTCGTCTTCGAGAGTGGCGGAAGCTCTTGTTCTCCGTGTCGCTAATAACGGCGGTTGAGGAAGCTTCGGACAAAGGAATCGGTTCGCAAGGAATTTCGCGATGGTATAGGGCATCGTTCCTAAAAGAGGCATATAGGTGAAGTGGCTCTCCAATTTGGGACCTTCTGAACGTAGAGATGCTTTTAAAGCTATTAGAATGTTTCGATTGGCCGTGGCTTCTAATGGCGAAATTTTAGCATAGGATCTCGTCAATAAATTTAGGATCCAATTAGTGGAATTCGCTGTTGATACGGATAAAAATAAACTGCAGTGCCATTGCCCCCTATGAGAGTAAAATTTTATAAGGCGTCCATATTGTCTCCCTAAAATAGCAATATTTAACTGCCGCACAAAAAAAAGTTTTCTAACATTATTGTGATTGAAAAATTGTGTTATAAGAAAATTTGTGTCCAAAAAAGGTCGATGGCACAGTCTCTCGGCTGGAAATATCAATGGAACTGCCTTGTAAAGGGTTAATTTTTGTGTGTATAATATTCCTGTTGTTTGCGCGAAATTGCTTAAAAACTATTCAGCCAAAGTTGCAATAGCGGAAAATGCAATATTCTTATGACTATTGTTAGAAATAAACTCCAAAGAGGATTGGATGGATTTATACTATTTCATGTGGGTGCAATGTTCGTTATTAATAAAAACCGAGAAATCGAAAAGGCAACGTTTAGGATTATCTTTTTTTTTTAATATAAATGATATTTTTAATACGTATCAGTCACGTAAACCATCATGAAAATTATCAAAATGAATTATACTTAATATTATGTTATGAACAAATAAACGTAAAACTTTTGTATTTTCCGCTGTTTCGATATTTCAAAACAGTAGTGTATATAGTTCAGACTAGGTGTGCCCAATCAACGGCCGTAGGTCCGGATGCAGCCCACCTCCAATGTTTCCTGGTTTTGAAAACTTTTTACTTTCTCCATATACGTAGTATAGAGAAATTACTGTTTTCATGAAAAAAATCGACTTCGAGATTTCAACGGAAATACATGTTTTGAGGTCCCTAGAACGCGTTTAGACTATAGCAGTTACTGTTTAGGAATTATTTATAAATAATCGGTTTTTTCGGTTTCCGTCAAATATCTCCTTAAAACGTCGTTATTGGTAATCTTCGTGAGAAACAAAGTTGTAGAGAATAATATTTCTTCCAAGTTTTGTTTGAAACAAATTTTCGTAGAACCATCCATTTCGGAGATATTTAACTTATTCGTAAATTTCCGGTATACAGCGTCACAAACTAGCGGTGAACTCTGTAAACATATTCAACATATAATTTACGGCAATAAAGACGACTATTCTTCTACGATACGAAATAATAATTTTGCCTTATAATGCTATTCATAATAATTTAAATATCTATACCCCAAATATAGAGAAAGTCATGTGTTGGCTACATCAGATTTTTTCATTTTATTTTAGATTTACCTACCAAATATTATTATCTAGCGAAATCTGTTAAAATATCTAGCGTTAAATTAGGATCGATATGTACATTTCTAAATTCATGTATATTCTTTTTAATGTTTTTGGTCTTAATGCTATTTGAATTACATAATGATTTTTAATAATGAAATTTTAACTTTTAAAACCTCATTTTTACATGGCTTTTAAGAATCTCTAGATAACTTCCGATTTAACTTTAATCCAGTCCGCTGAAGCAATGGCAATTTCCAATGCGGCCCACCGAAGGATTCACTGCCAGCATGCGCCCCCCTCATGCAGAAAAAGTTACCCACCTCTGGTATAAACATCCATGTCGTGTTGAAACATAAAATCAGTGAAAAATAAAAAGCTTTTAATTTATTTGCTTATAATGGAACAGGTCCACAACGTTACACCCAGTATCTTTAATTATATTTATATTGTATTGTATTAATATAACTTTGTATAAAATACATACGTTTATATTGTGGGATTAATTTCCAGTAATGAAACACTTTTTGAGATTGAGCATTAATTTGAAGCCGTCAATCGACTATCAACGTCACATACCTAAATTAGTGCAGAGGTTGTAAAAAATTATTAAATTCGTTCCGAATATAAAATTTAATAGAAGTAATTTCATCAATAAAGACGTCCAGTAGCATAAACATAAATATCCAATGTAAACCTGTAATAAATCGCCATAGTCCACCAAACTCCCTTTTCCTGCCGCCGATTTAAGGAACTCTTGACATTAAATGCACGTGCACCCTCTTGTAATTGGAAGCCATATCCCTTTTTATCGCTGAGAAATTTTGCAGAGTTCTGAAAACGTTACTTAAAAAATTATACCGAGCGTTTCGAAGACTTTTTAGCATTACAGGAAAACCGTCCAAAAGTGGAGTTATCGAACAACGTGAGAGGGCCTCCCAAGTACCCGAATAAAAAAAATCCGTCGTTCACTTCCTCTAAAAAAAAAAGATGCACGCAAAAGTCGAGGCGGAAAACGTTCTGCACAACTATATAAACCAAAATCCTAGGTTGTGTGTGTGTGAGAGAGAGAGATAAATTAATAATCCTGAATTTCTGCCACCCTTTCCATCTACCTCTCTCTGAATCTCTCTCTCTCTCTTCTCTCCATGCAGAGTTGCCGTGACTGTTTTGCCTTTGGGGAAAAAATTAATTAAACTCGTCCCCTCGCTTTCCATCGTCCTCTCTCTCTCTCTCTCTCCCTCACACACAACTGCGGCCCTTGCTGTTGCTGCTGCCGTCGCCGCCGCCTCTTGCCGCTCCCCCCTTTCCCTCCTCTCCCCCCCCCCTCAACACACGTCACCGCCTCCCCTCTCCACTGCCGTTGCAGCTTGTGTCTGCTAACGAGTAGCCGGTCGTAACGACCTCCGTGGACCCACCCACTAATTGGTTGAGTGGGTTTTCTCTCTCTCTCTCCATATCTCTCTCTCTCTCTCTCGCTCAACTTCCCTCTCGCTTTCTCTCCCTCCCTCCCTCTCTCTCTCTCTCTCTACATCTCTTTCGATCTTCTCCGTTGCGAGAGCGGAGTGAGCCGAAAAGATTAGTGGTCGCAAAAATCGAAGGGAAAAGGGTTTCGAAAAAGCGGTGGGAGGAGGAAGAGGAGGGCGTGAGGGGGAGAAAGGTAGGTTCGAGGGAAAGGGGGTGGGAAGTGGAGGAGAAAAGCAAAACAGCGAAGTTTTTGATGGCGCACTTCAAAAGGAAAATGTCGGAGGGGAAAGGAGGAGGTACGAGTAAAATAAACAGACCGCCATCGCCGGCTGGAATGCTCGCAGCCCGACGCGAAACAAAAGAAAGGCGAGCGTTATTTAAAAAAAAAAAGTCCGTAAGAAAATATGGCGATGTACTTATCGGTTACATTCAAAAGATGTGGGAGTTTATTTTTTTTTTTTAATGTCGAAATCCTTACTTGCAGAAACAGGAACACATTGTGGCGAGTTAGACAGAGAATGGTGGGTAAAATTAATAAATCGACTAAAGAAAGACCTCCCGAAATTTTTGCACTCTAAAACGCTTGTTATTGTTAGTTTTATCGATGGAAGCACACTGCCGCACGGCTCGTTTAAAAGAAACTGTAATTACTCGGACGTGATAGCTTTTTGTAATAAAATGAAAACTTCCAAACCGGCTCATTGGAGTTTAAAGCAAAGAGAATGAGATAAAAATAAACCGTTTAAATTATAACATGTACTTCTTAGAGCAATCAGGGCATGAGTTTTCAACAGGTAAAGACGTGCGCCGTTTAGCGCGAGCTCACGTGCTGACTTTGAAATTGCTTAGACGTTTCTCGGCTTACAATCTTACTAAACTTGAGATATCATTACAACTTGTAGACTTTGATCATACGTAAGCCCATCCGACAAAGTTGAAGCGAGTTGCACTCCGGTGATGGAAACTAATAATTTCCCTTGAGCTCTATAAATTCAAGCATTTTTGAGACCGAATTTCTTTCGTGAGAATTCATTTTCGACGATAAAATCGCTGCATTCGTATAAAAATGTTACTCTTATAACTAATGATACCTCAAAGGAGTATATATATATATATATACAGTTTTCATAATGTCACGATCATATCGCACCATACAAAGAGTTGCGCTTGCTTCGCAAACAATATCTAACACGTCCTCCCTATAATGATAAAAATCAATCTCATTTCGTCATTATGAGTGTAAGATTTCATGAATTAATGCGAATAACTCAAAAACGATCTGTTCGATTTCGGTATTTCGCCAGATATTTGGCGCGTGTTCGATTCCAGAGTAGCTTTCCCTCTCTATTTGATTAACATTTAAATGAGCGTAGGATATTTTTACAATTTTTAAAAATGTGATGTGGCCGATATGACTTTCTCCATATATAATAATGGATATTATTATAGTCTTTATAAGCTGCTCTCGACCCTCTAGAAGAAATACCGGCACTTACGCTGTTGAATGATTTTAAAATAATTTAAATGATTTTCACAACGGGAAATACTGAATACTAAATAAAGTGGTCGTAAAAAAGCTTTTATAAGCCAATTTTTGTTATTAATTTTAGCTTCAAAAGACTTGCGAAGAAGGAGCGTATTATCGTTAATATTATTGTACTGAGAACATTTATGAAGTAGCTGAAATTTCAGACGAAAGAATGTAAATGTTAGAGAAAAATGCATCCAAAAACGGTTAAATTCGGTCATGTCGACCCCTTTATTTAAAATATTCAATGTGTGTCGTGATAAATCAACTTGAAATCATTGCTGCGTCTACTCACAAAATTTTGAATCAGTGTGGTCAGTCTGAATGTAGTTATTCATCGAACTGTATTTAAATCGAAATTTAAACTGTTGCGTTACTTCTGGATCATCGTGTATACGCTACAACAACTCAATTTAAAACGAAAGGAGTTAGACAAGACGTATTGCTAAAGGGAATTTGGACAGGATTCCAGAGAGATCTAATCATTCCAGCTGGAAAGGAATCCGAGAACGGCCGAAATATAAAAGAAGCAGCACTACAAAATAATTTGTCATATAGAAAATTAAATAAATAATAAAATTCTTCAAACCATTCGATAATTTAATTTCGCTAAGTAAATGATAAAGAAATGTGATAAATCCTGGCGAGTTTCATACATCGACGTTAAATGTAAAAAATTCAGCACGGAATGAATCTTTTGTGCAACACATAATTTATTTGGGTTATGTTTGTAAGGTACTCGTACATTTTACTGCGCTGTTTAACATTTAGGTACCTACACTCAGGGCCGCCGAGAGTCCTGGGGCAAATACCATCGCTGGGCCCCTTTTCTTTGTTTTAAGTACAAAAAGGGAACCTGGCCGCTCGGCAGGCCCAGGACAGCCGACTCCCCCTCCCCCCTTCTCTACGGTATTGGCTCGCAGTATTATAAGCAGTAATTGTCAAATTCCATCCAATTAAAATTTTTTTATCAAAATTACATATAAAATATATGTTGATACTATATGTATCACATCATTATTAGACTTGGTATGATTCGGTTAATGTCGATAAACAGCGAATTTGTAGCAAATCAAATATTCGACGAAATTTAATTGACGTCGATAAGTGTAGGTTTTTCATCATTAAATTTTTGGCGATGTTACAGATCATGGTTTTTAAATTTGGTTTCCCAAATTAACACCTAAAATGTATTTTAGTACCAAAAAGGCAACGCGTAAAAAAATCGGTACTTGTCATAACAAACGACCACATTTGAGTCGGAATTTCCTACAGTTTGCAATGTGAGGTCCCCCGTGACATTTTCAAGTAACTGCGTGTCTTGCGCTGCAACAGAGTCCTAAAGTACGAATTATATGAGAGTAGATCTTACAATTAGCATGAATGAATACCGATAGCCAGATGTCTCTATAGTACTTCAACTAATAAATTCTCATAAAATTTACATTTCTAGGGGCCATACCGATAATCCATCCTCCGAAGGAGAGTTTCCCATCATAATCGTTCCGTGTTTGCGTTCTAGGTATTTTTCTAGATTCCTCATGATTTTTTACCAACATCGCAACTTTTTCCTTCATAATATTTACGTATAAATTTGGTTGTATATTATAAAAGCTTAACATTAATTTTGTTACTGAATAGTCGCGATTTCGTAATTGTACGATTCAACGAATTAAGTCATGTATTTATGCGCTTTTAGTAAAGTTTAATTCGATGGAAATTATCGTCGTGTCAGCCTTATATGCGATATTAAGTATCCTTAAACATTCCAAGTTCAACATTATAAAATATGGTCAATTAAGAAAGAAAGGCTACCATATCCCTAAAAAATAGGGAGTAAACAATATTGTTCTTTAGAAGGGACCGTACGACGACACTCCGAGTGCTTCTGGGTCCGGACCCCGGGCCCAAAGACGGAATTTCCCGAAGAGGAGAAAAATGAGAGGAGTTGGGAGGAGTTTCAGGGTGCTAAGTGGTGATAGAAAAGCAGTGCGTTGAGTTGGGAAAACCCAAATCCAAATCTGAGAGATGGAAATGGGAAATGGAGAAAACGCCGGCCCTTAGTATTGGTTCCCGGCGTGCCCTGCACCCGCGTATTGCGGTAGGAAAACCTCACGACCGATCCTTATATCGGGTCCCTCAAGAGGCCCGGGCCCCGGGGATTTTGCCCCTGTATCCCCGCCCTCTCGGCGGCCCTGCCTACACTCAAAATAATTTCCATTTTCAATCGTCAATGGGATTAACGTCAAATCGTATTAAACGACGCTTCCACAATCATTTGCTCTGGGTTCTGAGAAATATATATATATATACACACACACACACGCTCCCTTCCACCCACACACCTCCACTCCAGTGTCATTGCCAAATCAGTTGTCTCTCTCTTGTGATGACGAAGGGATCATCCCGAAAGCTCCAATAACTTCTACAAATGTCTCTCTCCAACACCCCACCGGCTCTCCTTCCGGTAAATGCTCACTGGGTTTCCTTCAACACCTGGTTGCCCTAAAAAATAAATAAATAAATATATATATATGTATGTATGTATATGTATGTATGTATATATTGGACCTTCTCCAAAAGATACTTGCTGCAGTGGACACTGTCGATATACACGAGATGGTGAAACATTCGTTTTAGCCTGCAGTAAAAATATGAAAAAATAAACGAAGATTTCCATTTTATTTGACGTGCTTGCAGGAAATATTTTTATAAATTTTCCTTCGGCATTTTTTGTCTAGTGCTTGCTTGTGTAGGCAGTTTTTCATCTCAAGTTTTCACCTCAATTTTTACCAAAAATGGACGATGGATCCATAAATTTAGATTTTTGCATGCCTATTAATAGAATTAATTGGTTAGGAGAGTTTCTGTTGTCCTGTGCTATAATGCAGACCGTGTTCTGACTCACAACAGAAGGTTCATATTAGTGGAAACGGTGTTATTCATTAGGTAGAGCATACTGGATAGAATTTCAGAGCAGGTAAGTTCCTAATAATGGAGTCCCACTTTATGGCACTATAAACGTTCATCTTAAGTTCATTAGGAATTCCGCGCTAATGGGCATATCATTCATTTATTATTCCAAGAATTATTAAAGAATTGCATCAGAATTTACTTTAACATTTCAACACCTTTAATTAATAATTAACTCTACTTCATATACGCATTCTATATGTCTATAAAGTAAACTGTGAGATAAATTAATATAAATTGTACTCTGACATCACTTGCATAGCAATGCTAGCAAATATTAATTTATTTGTTATTCCATCTATTTTACTGTTGAAGCAACATATTTTATATACATAAATACAGTGAGCATATCCTTGAAATCGGTTTTAATAGGGCCAGTGACGCAATACTTCTCTCACTTAGCTCACTTATCTGGATATATTATCTCGCTTCAAAGCAATAAAAGAATTTCATCCTTTCCCGCAGCAGCTGAATTAACAGATCGACGTATTATAAGAATCAAACCTTCTTGCTACATTTGTACAGATAAATGGAAAATTTCTCCTCCGCTGGGCGCGAACTTCCGAGAAAGACGTTTTCCGAACACGAAACAATTTGCGCCTCCCAATTCAACAACCGGTACCGGACAAAACTTTATCCACCTTCCCCGAAGGGTTTTAACTCAGTTCTGTGGTCGGCGATGTTCGAAGGGGTCTAGAACCAGTCCGAAGTGCGAGGGTTGTCCGTTATAGACAGGAGAGAGAGGAAAAGAGGGTTAGACTGACTGTGAGAGGTGGCGGGATAAGGATTCGGAAGTTAAGGGGCAGAGGGAAAGGCGGTGCGGTATTCGCGGCTAGAATCGTCAGAGAACCTCGAGAGAGAAAATGGTGAGAGGAAAGAGAGAGGGTTCAGGAAAAATGAATGAAAGGAGAATGTGTGGTAGTGAGAGAAGGATAAATGGAGATGGAAAGCTTAGTGATGTAGGAAGTGATAGAGGGAAGTGTGGAGGGAGTAATCTAAGGAGCGGTGGAAAAAGACCGATAAAGAGGGTGATTGCGAAGGAAATAGAGAGAGAGGGGTGAGGTAGAGAGGGAGACGGGGAGATAGGGAGGGAAACGGGGAAGGGAGAGGGGGAGAGAGAAGCAACAAAGGAATAAGTAAAACAGAAACTGGAAGAGGGAAAAACAGATGGCGACAGTGGATGAATGAAGGGACGGAAGGATTTTGTGGAAAGTGTCGTTGATCCAATTCTCCCAACCCAAAAGTGCGACACCCACAAGCCACACAGGGTATACAACCGTGCCACCCACACCTACAACCCTGTCTATTCCCTGCAACTCTGAAGGGTATAATACCTATCCCCACCATTAAACATGCACACTAGTAATTTTCTTTCGACCTCAGTTCTAGTGTTGCTGGTTGATTCAGAGCAGTTCCTTGTTTAATCAAATTAACGAGTTCACGAATATTTAAATATTCCACTCTTCATTTTTCCGTGTTGTTTCGTTTTCGAATTATTATATTAGCATTCCATAAAAACAAATGTGGTTAATGCACGTTAGAAGCGAATTCCCTCGGTGTATGTGTGTGGGTGTGTGTGTGTGTGGGTGTGTGTGTGTTAGATTTTATTTTATTTTTCGTTCATGTGGAAACACGAATAAGGTGATAGGTTAATAATACGGCATAAAACTGATGAATTTTTGTGATAATTTCTGAACATGACTTGTAATAAAATTCTAACTTATTTTTTCCGAAATTACAAATTTTACTTTCGGTAATATGGTAGCCAGCCATCCCTACTGGGGTGTGGGACCCTAGGAATATCGGTCATTGAGGGTGTCCATTTTAATTTCTGTATATAGTGATGACGTCGAAGCGTGGACCTTGAAAGGTGTTGCTGATAGGTTGATGTGACCCAGATAGGCCATTTCTGCCTGATAAATTAATGAAAGCATCGAATATGAAACGCTAAAATGAATGTGTCCCAACGATGGCGATATTTAGTAAAAAGGATGTAATGGCCATTTTCTCGTAAAAAAAAACCGTCCTGTCAAAATTACATGCAGCGAGAAATATTTATTGCTATTTTTGCCTACATGCTGCAAAGATTAATTTATTACACCGACAAATAATTATATTTCGAGTAAAGAAAATGAGTTCATCCCATGAAAATGCTAGGCCTAATCGATTTGATCTTGCCATAGCGTGGCACTTTCTCCACTTGTTCCGACAGAAATCCTAAATGCCGAATTTCACGATAGTCCGTCCAAGCGGCCATGTTTTGAATTAAGGCGTGTATACGTAATTTTATATAGATAATACCTTTATATGCATTAAGTTAATTTTATTTGCATTAGCTTAAGTTTTATTATTTGCAATATTTACATTGCAGTCTGGTGCAGCTCAAAGTGTTTCCAGGTCTGCCAAAGCACTTTGGTTAAAAGACATTATCCCACACGGATTTGTTACTCTCTCGTTCCGTGATCTCTGTCTCATCAATAGATAACACTCATGAGTTAATAACATGAGTTAATATCTCATCTCATAATACGCAAAAAAAATCAGTATAACTGTCGAAGAGCGGACGTGTATGAAAAACTACTGAGAAAGAACGAATGTCTAATAATCATGAAAGATGTCAACAAATTGCCAGAAAATTATCTCAAAAATGCTTTAGAACCATCGCCAGGGCCAAAAAATTGTTCTATTCTCTTAAAAAAGAAGAGAAATACTATAAAAATAGCATAAAAAATAGCATTTATCACCTTCGAACACCTATCTTTCCACTCAATGGAAGTGATGCTAAAGTGCCGGATTTTTACGCGTTCATGAGGTATTCCGAGAGTGTTTAAAGGCAAAGAATACAGAAGAATCGAATAAAAGATTTTTTTCAAGGCGGTGCACAGTGGGCCAGGGTAGGATTTTAGCGGGACAAAAAGAAAATTTCTTCATGTTATGAAACTGTTGATTACTTTTAAATTCTTGTTATTGCATATCCATATGATATATATTTGCGCTCAAAACGCGACTTAACGCTACTAATACGATGTGGCCACCTTGCAATTCCGCTAGACTTAATAGCGGGCGGCATAACCGCGCGTCAGTATAGTTCGTGTGCCCACTTTAAACAGACGTACGTGCAGTGTTTCGAAGTTATAAATATTCACTTTGCAATGAATATTGTAGAGCCAGGTATGCACTTTATTTTTACCTATTTATGTAATACAAAATCATATCGGTAAATTTTTTATGCATATAATTAATGACACTAAAATAATGTAGGGTTTTTTAGTTTTATTCTTTTTTGCACAAGACTTTTAAAAGGCATCTTACGTTGCTGCACAGAGATATCATTTTATGAATGTCCCTTTGTTCTTTCTCTTTAAGTTGCCATATGATTTAACTGCGTCCGAATGCGTCTGTAATAATAATATATTTTTTTCAGAACGTCGGCGACCCATCACTCGGAAGGAACTGTACGAGTTGTTGCGTGCAAAATGCAGCACAAGTTTATTAAGCGGTGACTGTGAACAAATTCTATTATGTTACGTCAAAGAACAGATGAATTTCGTGCAGACGATATTTCACAAATAAGGAGGGCTTTTACAAGTGAAGAAGCTCTCTCTATCTTTTATAGTTAATAGATCAGGACACACGCGAAAGTCATCTCGAAAAAATACAAACTAAGGCCTATTTCATATATTGCTATTCTCTTCCGATCCAGTTATTTCGAGCCTTGGTCCACTTCCTAGAAAGAAAACTCGCAAATATTCTAACAAAGTTTTGTCTTTATTGTCCGCACCCAATGTAACGCCCAATATAATGCCTTCTCCAGGTTCCTACGGCGATACTACAAGCGATAGTGAATAGAATTGTATTGTAATACCCACTTAATTATATTATTGTTATTAATTTCCGCAGAATTTAATTAATTTTCTTTGATAATATTCATTGTTAATACAATTATTGGTTATAGTATTAATATCGTTAATAAGTATGGAAGCGTATGGAAATTAAGTCGATAATAATGAATTAATGTAAGTAATGTTGTTTTCTTTCCAAAAATATATACAAAATATAGTTAATTTCATTTTTAGTTTGTAATAAAATATCTTCCTATTGTTTAAAATGAAATATTTATCTTTTAAAACTTTTGTCCCGCTAAAATCCCACCTTGGCCCACTGTGCGACGTTCTGAAAAAAATATTATTATTACAGACGCACTCGGACGCGGTTAAATCATATGGCAACTTAAAGAGTAAGAACAAAGGGACATGCATAAAATGATATCTCTGTGCAGCGACGTAAGATGCGTTTTAAAAGTCTTATGCAAAAAAGAATAAAACTAAAAAACCCTACATTATTTTAGTGTCATTAATTATATGCATAAAAAATTTACCGATATGATTTTGTATTACATAAATAGGTAAAAATAAAGTGCATACCTGGCTCTACAATATTCATTGCAAAGTGAATATTTATAACTTCGAAACACTGCACGTACGTCTGTTTAAAGTGGGCACACGAACAATACTGACGCGCGGTTATGCCGCCCGCTATTAAGTCTAGCGGAATTGCAAGGTGGCCACATCGTATTAGTAGCGTTAAGTCGCGTTTTGAGCGCAAATATATATCATATGGATATGCAATAACAAGAATTTAAAAGTAATCAACAGTTTCATAACATGAAGAAATTTGCTTTTTGTCCCGCTAAAATCCTACCCTGGCCCACTGTGCGGTGGGGTAAATGCGAATGTCGTGGCGAAGGGCAATAAATAGGTACGTATTCGGGTATATCCGAATATCAGTCAGGTTATGAAACATGCAGCAATGCAGCAATTTATAATTTGGCTCGGATAATTGGAAATTCTGTTAATCGGCGTACGGATAGTCTGTGTTTTACTGTATACTTGAAGCAAAGTCAAATAAAAGCAATTAATTAAAATTGTCCAAAAAATATAGCACAATGGCAGAAATCAATTACGCCAAACTCGGTTCCATTGTATATTTTATCCTCTTCGTTTATAGGCGCCTTTCGCTTCCAGCGTGAGCGCCTATTATCGTCGGTCTCTACGTCCGTCCGTCCGTCCGCTTGTTCGTTCTCGGCTTCTACCGAACTGATTTTCATGAAATTTGATATTAAAGACTTACAATCAAATATAATAAGAAAATCGTAAAAATGAATCACGTTCGCCAATCAGGGGCACGACTTTACTGGTGATAACAAATCAACTTTCCGTCATATCTCCTAAAGTATTGCTCATATCAAAATATTTTTCAAATAAAACTTGTAGAACTAATAAATTAGTGTGTTTCTTTTCCTATACATGTTTATCGTAGGAGTAGTCGTTATCCATAAAATCGATTAAGAAAGTCTTAAATCGAGTTGAACAAAATTTCTTGCATGGTTACTACTTCATTGTTGCTAACGTGAACAATCTCACAAACAAACGTTTAATTAACTTTTATTATTTATGATGAAGAAAAGAACTTTAAAACGCTATTTCCCTTACGTACAGGTATATAATTTCTTTCTAATACTCCATTGCACGAAACGCGCCCATTTGTGATACGTTGTACACTTTCCTAACTTGTTTTTCGTTTATTGATTCCTCTATGCGCCGATGGGACTACATTTGTTTTTCCCATTTATTTGCCAACGATGGAGTGTGCGCGCTTATGCGTCTACGTATGTGCCTAGTATCGACAGTGCTCACTCGTTGAAAGTGCTCTAGATAGGCAGTCGCCTCTAGCACGCATTCTCTTCATCATCGGTTTTATTCGACCCTTGCGCATGATACACACAAAAAGGATAAAAGAAGTTTTATTTTCAAAATGTGCGAGTCGAAAACTTATTTCCCAAAATACAAAATATATAACGAGCGCCAAATCCACAATTTGTTCGTTTTTTGTATGCTGCTGAATTCTTTCGTTGAACTGACGAATAATGGAAGCTTTTTAAATCAATTTTGGCATCTTTATTTTGATTCGGAAAATTTGCGATAAAATGGAAAACGGTGCATTAAATCGTGGAGAGATAGCGATGAAATCACTACTTCATCGCTTTTATGAAGTGAATTATCGATAAACCTCACGCAAAAGCAACGCATTCCTCTGAAGTGAATGTGATTAAAATGAAATCTCTGTAAAATAGCTATGAAAGCTACCTAAAATTACGTTTCAACTGAGATTCCAACCTTGAAAATAATAATTTTTCCTGAAAATGCAATTTGTTATAAATATATGTGAACCGTTAATTCACATGACTTAAATTATCACAATATATCTTTTAGGAATAACTTATAGAATAGAACTCGGTTATAACGGCATTCAAGGGACAGGAAATTTGCTGTCGTTATAACCCAGTGCCGTTATAGCTGAGGATCATAGGAACATAGAATTAGTTTCCAAATTCTAAATTTTACATATGATCTAATAAGTACCTTAAACATTATATTATGACATAATACAAAGTACATTATATTATGATATAATAAGTACGTTAAACATAATCAAAATATTTTTAATAATTAGTAAAATAATTTTATATTTTTTTCTGTGTCGTATGTGCCAACTTTAAATGTTTTTCGAGGTCCTCCTCAATTCAGTGAATAATACTAAATGTCTTTTTATTAGTCTCCTTCATTTCATAAAACCGTGATATAACTTTTATTGCTTCATTAATCGTGAGAACTAGTTCGTCTTGATTCTCGACCATTTCTTCATCTTCTACTTCGCTACACTTTCCATTCTGCCCTTCCATGACCTCTCTCACGAGGTCTAGGTCCGTTTGTGCTTCTGTTATTATAACATCATGGTCGATTTCTGCATATGATTTGATATCTTCATTAGTTTTAAAACTTTCTACGTGGTTATGACTTTATACAGCTCGCTTTCCTGCCACGTGTCGAGAATAGCGGATTTCTTAATAATAGGTGTTAGGTGGGTCAGTTTTAAGGCATTTAGTTGGGTTATTAAGTCTTTTGGCATGACAGCAGTGCTACTGCTACTTTTACACTGTTCGATTTCCATAGTTTCGTTAGTTCTATTGCTAATTCTGCATATGCATTTATTTATTTTACTTGCATAAGTGGTTTGTATGTTGGAGTTACATGTAACAGCTATGTCTATTATCATTGCTTCTTTCTTATGTTGTTTAAGGCTAAAATATCTGGTCTGTTGGGTTAATTTTAATATCAGTTGTAATTTCTCTGTCTCAGTAGAGTTTATGGTATTTGTTTTCTAACACATCTGGGGGATCGTATTTATAATAGGGCAGTTTTTCCTTGCGGACGTTAAAGTTTATTGCCAGCTGCTGGTGAATTATTTTTGCTATATTGTTATGCCTGTGAAGATAATCTGTCCCAGCTAGTGAAGTGCATGCCTTGGTGATATGTTCTATCGTTTATTTCTAGTCACACTCTTTTCTGCAGCTGCCGTTGACAATGTCTTCTTTCAGAATATATTTTCGATAGTTTCGTTTAGCTATAACGTGGTCCTATATTGCTATCATGAAGCCCATTGTCTCACCATAAAGAGATCCTTTTTTTTAACCATTTGTTTGATGCTTTATTGTCTATGTGGCTCTGAGCCTGTTGTTGTGGGTGTGCCCCATGTATTACTTTCTGTTTCCATATTTCCTCTATATTATGTTTTGAGAGGATTTGTTCATTTGTGTCAGTAATCGGGTTACTTAGATTAAGTGGCGTTATGTCTTCTTCTGCTCTGCATGCGTCATCATACATTATTCTTTCTTTACTTTGAGACAGAAAGTATTTCCTTAAGTCATTTATTTGTGCAGCACATAGACATGTCAATAACTGCCATTCCTCCGTTTTCTGTAGATTAGTGAATGCGTTCAATGGCTGATTTTGGATGGTGCATGCGACGATCACTTAAACTGACACGTATTCTCCTAATGTTTTCAAGGTCGGTATTTGACCATTTAATAATTCAAAGAGAATACGTCTAGGTCGGAATTGCATATGTGTTGATGGCTTTAATTTTGTTGGATCCATGTAGGTATGTTTTGAGTATTAAATCTATTCTATTTCTGAATTCTTTCAATAGTTTCTGCTTGATTTCGGTGTGCTTAATTATTGCATGAAACAAGTATTTGTAGTCGTCTCCCTTTGTGAAGTCTTCAATGTATTTTTCATCATCAATTTGGAATCCATCACATTTAATCAATTTTCCTCTTTCTAGCTCCATTGCTTTGCATTTACCTAGTCCAAATTCCATGCAGATTGATTTACTACATTTTGAAGTGATATCTATTAGTTTTTGCGGTTGTATTTTGGAACTAGCGTATATCTTCAGGTTGTCCATATATAAAAGATGGCTAAAGGTATATAGTTCTCCGTTTTTTCCCGTTCTATTTTGTATCCTATTTTCGTTATGTTTAGCATCTGGCTAAGGAGATTAAGACACATACAAAATCATAATGCACTTAAGGAATCTCCTTGAAAAATTACTCTTTTGATCATAATTTTCTCGGTGCCATCTGTTATATGCAGCTCAGTTGACCATTCATTGATTGCGTGTTTATTATTATTATTATGTTTACTTCGATAATTGTTATTTTGTTTCCGTTAAAATTAATGAATTCTTTTATTTTCAGGTAAGGACTCTTGGTTGCCCTTCAAATTTACTCATTTGGAATCCCGTGACTCGACTGTGTTGCAATGACCCAGGTAGGAAAAAATATCAATACATTCTTCTCAGCCAAGTTTTTTATGGACGATTTTAATGTTTTATGGAGAAAAACAGCTATATGACGTTTCTATGGGTATTAGGATGGCCTAAAGTAAATTAATCAACCCGAGTATGACTTGAGTTAGATTTTTCTCTGACAGGAATAACTCGAACTGAGAATATCAAATACGTTGTTTCATAATGAAATATCAAAGGCCCGTTACTAATCCCAGTACATATAGGGCTGCGATTCCTATCGTCGGGTTGTAGCAAAATTAGGCTCTTACTTTGTGTGTCATACCTACCTCTATAGGTCATTATGGTAATCAGAAATTCCTACAGGGCAGATAATGGAACTAATATAACAGGAATTTCTTTTCGCAACGGTAATTTGCACTCGTAAAAAAATTAACGTTAAAATCCTTCTGGTGCTTAAATGAGGTCTTATGAATCAACTTTCGAATATCGCAAAATTCTGCGGAATTTTATTTTTATCCAAAACCAAAAGCGAATCATTGGTTATCCGAAGATTTATTTTAATAAACGAGCTGACATGATTTTATTCGGCCTCTCTTTCGAACGGTTATATTAAAACTGAATGAAAGTTAAAAGAAAAGGTTACCACATTTGCGTCTTCAGTCCACGTTTACCGCTTACCCTGCATCGCCTCTCTTTGCACCTCAAGGTAAAAAATATTTACCTCTCTCTAACCCATTTCCTTTTCACCTTCCTTCGGATGTCCGCCAACTTCCGATGGATTCAGGGATTATACGATTTACTCACTTCCGAGGCAAGCGTTAGTAGTAAGTTGGGGAGGGAGGAAGGGAGGGGGGGGGGGGGAAGCGAGCACGGTTCCGTGCTCTGAGAGAACAAACACGTTCTGCATGACCGGAAAGGTCGGACCGTGCAACCAAGTCGACCAAGGGCGACGCTGACCCTTGGCTCGGGAGTAGGTCATCGCGCAAGCAGCAAAAGGCAATTGGCTCGGTCAAGTGGGAGAGAAGATCGAGGAAGGGTGAAAGGGGGGGGGGGTTGCTGGCGAGAAAGAGGGCGAGGTTGAGATTGTGGGGGGGGGAGGTAATATTGGGGGGAAAACGAAGAAAGAGAAAGAAGAGAAACTGACGATGACGATAATGAAGGAGAGCGAGAATATGGAAAATTAGTCCTACTTTTTGCAATAAAAACAATTCTGTGATTGCATTCCGGTGCTAGTTAATCATGTTATAAAGTCAGCAAGTAGAAAAAAATGCCAAAAAAGACGAGGGCTTTATTAATTTGAGGAACTGTAAATATGATTTTTTGTAATGTAGGTATGTATGTATGTATCTATATGTACAGTAGAAACTGCTAATGTGACCACCTTTGTACAGTGACCACCTGCTTAATGTGACCAATTTTTAATGGCCCCCGCGGAAATGCTATACATAGTGTCAATATATTTTTTTTGTGTAGTGACCATCTGTCCATTGTGACCAGTGACCACTATTTTGGGAAGCTGTACTAGTATATACACCTCCCATATAGTGACCGGTAAAGGATTAGCTACAGAAAAATGTGTTGATGTTTGCTGAAAAGCTTAATTTATCTCATTTCAAAGTATCTTCTGGTTGGCTCAAGTCTTTTAAAAATCGGAACAATATTTTCTCAAAAATACTGGCAGGTGATGCAAATGAAGTAAATCCAGCTATTGTTGAAAAATTTCAAGCCAATTTCTCTGAGTTTGTTTTAGGTTTTGCCCCAGAAAATATTTTTCATGCCGACGAGTGTGGTTTGTTTTTTAGAGCAATGCCTGATCGCTCTTCGGTAATTAAAAGGGATCCGTGTAAAGGTGGAAAGATGTCAAAGGAACGTCTTACAATTTTGCTTGCAGTTAGTGCAAAAGGTGAAAAACTTGAACCACTTGTGATAGGAAAATATCAAAATCCCCGGTGTTTTAAAAATGCAAAAATAAACAAACTACCAGTACTCTGGAGATGTAATAAAAAGGCGTGGATGACTTCAGAATTGTTCGCTGAATGGTTTCAATACATCAATAGTAAGATGAGAAAGCAGAAAAGACACATTTTAGTGATTGTTGATAATTGTCCTGCTCATCCCTGTGTCGAAAATTTGTCTAATGTAACGCTCAAGTTTTTTCCCTCAAATAGTACTTCAGTCCTTCAACCCTTAGATCAAGGTGTAATAAAATGCTTCAAAGCATTTTATAGAAGGTTTCTACTTTCAGATGTCATATTGAAATGCGAAACAAATGCAGTGCAATCTGTTTCAGTTATTGCTGCAAAAGGGAATGTACTTGAAGCTGTTGTGTGGATTGCAGATGCATGGAAAAGGGTAAAAGAGGACACTATTGGTAAATGTTTTAAAAAGGCTAGGTTTTGAAGTAAAGATAGTTTTGATACAGACGATTTTGAAAATTAAGTCGTGTTGTCGGATCTGGATGGCTGTGACATGGAGAACTTCACAGAATGTGACATCGATACAACAGTTTTTCAAACCGCTACATCTGGTCAGATTTTCTATGAGGTTTTTGAAGAATTTAGTGGAACAATGGAAAATGATAGTGACGATAGCGATGAAGATGTTTCAGCGATAAATGAGAAAGGAAATATTTTATTGGCTCCAAAAGAAGTAGCAGGCATGCTTGAACAAATAATATTTGGATTTGGTACAGAAAACTGTCCGGAATTATTAGTTCCTCTTTCTGAATCAAAAAGAATAATTGCTGATGTAATTTCTAGCAAACGATAAAATTACACACAATATGAAATGGAAAGATTTATTTAAAAATCTGATGTGGCCAACACATGACTTTCTCCATATTTGGGGTATAGATATTTAAATTATTATGAATAGCATTATGCGGCAAAATTACTATTTCGTATCGTAAAAGAATACAGTCGTCCTTATTGCCGTAAATTAGGTATATTTTGAATATGTTTACAGAATTCACAGCTACATGGTTGTGGCGCTGTATACTGTAAATTACGAAAAAGTTATATATCTCCGAAATGGATGGTTCTACGAAAATTTGTTTCAAACAAAACTCGGAATAAATATTATTCTCTACAACTTTGGTCCTTAGAAAGATTACCAATAACGTCGTTTTTAAGGAGATGTTTGACGGAAACCGAAAAAACCGATTATTTATAAATAATTCCTAAACAATAACTGCTATGGAAAATTGTTTCAAATGAAAGTTGTAGGAAATTAGATTCTCTCTAACCTTTGTATAGAATTGTATATACAATAATGATGTTTTAACGGAGAAATATCGCAAAAACCGAATCGGGTTTCGAATAAACCTCGACTTCCGGTTCACCGTTATTGTCCAAAAACTAATCAGTTCCTTGTGCTCATGCTAAAGTGTTAAATATGAAGTTTGGTAAGGATATGGCAAGTACTTTT
Source organism: Uropetala carovei (assembly GCA_036926305.1). Taxonomy (NCBI): domain Eukaryota; kingdom Metazoa; phylum Arthropoda; class Insecta; order Odonata; family Petaluridae; genus Uropetala; species Uropetala carovei. Next base: position 1,418,006 of record JAXCHB010000125.1, read on the forward strand.
TGAGTTAGAGCGGCCACAATCACATACTCCCCCACGCACACACACAGACATACATCATTCCGGAAATATTCCTTAAAAACGTCGTTATTGGTAATCTTCCTGAGGACCAAAGTTGTAGAGAATAATATTTCTTCCAGGTTTTATTTGAAACATATTTTCGTAGAACCGTCCATTTCAGAGATATTTTGCTTTTTCTTAATACCAGTACACAGCGCCTCCACCATGTAGCGGTGAATTCTGTAAACATATTCAAAATATTTTTTATGGCAATAAGGACGACTTTATTCTTTTACGATACGAAATGATAATTTTGCCTCATAATGCTATTCATAATAATTTAAATATCTATACCCGAAATATGGAGAAAGTCATGTGTTGGCCACATCAAATTTTATTTGAATGCAGTACGTTCGGAAACTGATTGTTACAAGCAAATATGATTAATTGTTAAGAAAAGCTAATTGTAATTTTAAAAGTATCTACTATATTTTAAAGAGTTTGTATGTTGTGCTGTTGTAGCTTCACTAAATCCGATGAAATTCAACGGAAAATTCTGCTAATACTATATATTTATTTAGTGTTGCAACTAGAATAGTTCAATTACTGATATTTAGTTGCATAAATTAAATTCCCAGCTAAAAGTTGTTTATTTTCGTATTAATTTCTCTGCCATTAAATTTTCTAACGATGTTTTTCTACATAAAAAATAAAACTTTTTGGCTATAGTGACCACCTAAGGTGACCACTTTTGTACATTTCCGTGGGTGGTCACCTTAGGCAGGTTTTACTGTGTGTGTGTGTGTGTGCGTGCGTGTGTGCGTGTGTGCGTGCCCGCGCGTGCGTGCGTGTGTAAATACTACGGAAGAGGAAAGGTAAGTAAAGATATTTAGGGCAACTAGGTGTTGAAGCAAACCCAGTGAACACTTACCGGAAGTAGAGCCGCTGGGCTGTTGGAGAGACACATTTGTAGAGGTTAGAGCTTTCGGGATGATCCCTTCGTCAGCACAAGAGAGACACAACTGATATGGCAGTGACACTGGGGTGAAGGTGTAGGGGTGGAAGGGAAGGGACCGTGGAAAGGTCGGGGATTGGAGGATGAAGAAGGGGGGGAGAGGGGAAGGAGAGGGTGGAAAGAAGGAAATTTTAACGGATATTGAGGCCGGGAGGAGAGAAAGTTTAATATTTGGATATGGGCCAGTTCCCATTGACGGAGTTGGGGGGCGGAAGCGTCGTCCGGGAGGGCACGGATGGCCCTCACCGTGAAACAAACATTGAAACTAAGATTGTGGTTATTCGCATTCACGGCCACGGGTAGCTGTCGTTTAAGATTAACGCTGTTGCGATGGCCGTTCATGCGAATGTGTCTCTCCAACACCCCAGCGGCTCTACTTCCGGTAAGTGTTCACTGGGTTTCCTTCAACACCTAGTTGCCCTAAATATATATATATAAGAAAAATTCTTAAAACGACCTCTTTTCATGGACTGCGCTGGAAGCTTTCGTTCATTTGGCGTGGTACTCGAGCGAAGGTTTTTTTTCCTCGTCGAGGTAGTTTTCAAAACGAGAGAGTGGTGAAGCAGATATTCATCGCGATATTGTTGTGGATTTCGCAGGGATGCTCTGTATTTGAAGTTAAAAACACGAATTGGAATATTTATTTTTCGAGGTGGAGTGCGCATATTCATGAATTTTTGATGTTATTTGCAAGATGCATGATAGCATGAATCGATGCCAGTTTGATTTAGACTCTGAAACAAACGAGAAATGTTTTTTGGAATGCTGTTTGTTTTATGTTTACCGTTTCATTAAAACTGATCCGTCGATTTTCTCTACCAGTTCGGAAATGTTTGTTTTAATTATTGCAGTGGTTGTTTAGGTAAATTTAAATATAATGTGATATGCGCCTGGTCCCTTTTCGGGCCCAAGCCCATCTAATGTCCTGTTTCTCTCGCGCATTATTTTAAAATTAGTTAAGCATTAATTTTATAAATATTTGGAATGTATAGATTTTCATTACCTGATTTATACCGCCATATAAAAGGAGTAATGTGTTTTTTTAAATTTTGTTAATAGGATATTGTGTTAGAGTTATAATGCTATTCTATATTTGCGTCGTTGTTTGATATCAGCGGTATCATAATATTCTCCATTAATTCTACTAATAGCATTAAATCTTTGCTAATATAGTACGGATTATTAATTTCCACAAATTCATTGGACTAATGGTCATGGCAGTTCATATTTTTCATTGTTAAAAACAGAAAAAATTCACTTTTTCCTCTTTTTCAAAAATGTAATAAAAGAGATATTGTCGTTGCTTTGTCTTCTGTCCATCTGTAGGCGTACAGCTTGTTTGTTATGAGATGAATGAAGATTTTATTTTGGTTAGGTACGTAGTGATAAAATTTTACGATTAGCATTTTACGAATCCACCAATGGTTGTAATTATGCCATTAAAAGGAGATAAATTTGGATATAGTGAATTTTATCTAATAAGCATTCTATTTAGGCTAAACACATAACATTTGAGGTCCTGATAGGTTGTTGAATATAAATGACAGAAAAAATACAAAATCCGAAAAAAAATATTTTTAGTGGCGTTTTTTCTACTCCTTTGTTTCGTTTTGTCCCATACATGAAAAAAGCATCTAAATCGGTGCAGATTATATAAAATTGCATTTTTTAAATCCAGGGCATCGAACCGTAATTTTTTTCGCTCCGGTTTTCGTTCCGGTTCACTCAAAACTGAAAATTTCGGTTCGATTCCGGTTTAGGTCCGGCAAGCGTCAGTGAACCAGTTCTAACCGGTTTTTTACGCTCGGACTTTAAAATATTTTTAGGAAACTTTCAAGAATTGATTTATTAATTAAGTAATTTTCTTATTAAATAAAATACATCTTCACTATAAAAATAGTGATATTTAAAAAAAATAATCTAAACACGAAAATAAATTATTTAAATGTGAATATATTTATTTAAGATTATATTTTGAATTGAATATTTACAAACCATACATGCGCCGCAAATGATTTCAGCATATTAGGAAAGTATAAAGCAAATTATAAATGAGCACGTTTTCTGCGATAAAGTATTCTTAACTTATTATGTTATGCAAAGCATTCGTCTCATTTTCTAATTTACTGTGCTTAGTCCTTAGTACTAAATTTATCAAAATCCGCTGAATAGCTACGGAAGAAAATTGCATCCTGATAGAAGGACGGACAGACCGAAGCTAATATGCGCTAAAGCTGGAATGCCTAATAATGAATTATTAATATTTTTATTTACAAATAGTGCGGTAAAATAAGAGTTCGCGTTATCTCAATAGTGCCAGTAAGTTGAGTAAGATATTACGTTATTTTCGTTAACAATTTGTAGATCACGTCCACTGCTCGTATTATAGTAAAAACTGTAAATGCACGGCTTAATTTTTTCATTCAGAGATTACTTAAATGAATGAAAAAATTATAAAATATTTATGAGGAAGAAGTCCGCAGAAATTGAGAGTCCGAGAATTCAGAAAGGCTGAGAAATGTTTATTAACATGATACAAATTTACGATGACTGAATATTTTTAATCACTTAAGTAGTGTGAGAATGTTAAACTTCATTATTTCATGAAATTGAAATGATAAGAACCGTTTCGAAAAATTATTACTAAGCGAAAGCATGTGATTTTTACCCGGCAGCAAATAAAAAACATCTACATATTATTACCCTGCAATGAAATATGCAAACAAAAAGAAAATAAAACTTACTTATTCGGCCTGTCGTGAACTTTCTTCAGGCGGAGTCTCTAATATGGGTTTATGCAGTCGGCAAAGTATTTCACTAAAAACAACAAATTCGCATTCATATTTAATTTCTCTTCAGTTTTAAGCAACCAATACGAATATGTGTGCTCATTTTAAGATGCACTCTATAAAATAAATAGAAATTTACTAACCTGTAACAATGGATAACCGAAGTAAGAATATCTCAAAAGGAAGTATATGGGACAATAACCTCCAACTTTAAGGAAAATCCAAGTTAAGAATCGGGAAATATTTTTGGCGGGAACACACACTACGAGGTATGCTCGGGGGGAGGGTAGCAAGACAATTAAAGGCTGTCTTCAAAGTACCGCCCAAGTTCCTTTCCAGTAGCCTCTTTTAACAGGCAATCTCAGCAGGATGTATTCTAGACCCCCTCTCTATGTATTGAGATGCACATGGGAAATCCCACTATTGAGCCAACAATATTATCACAAAGACACATCCTTCCCAATGCTGAGGAGAATGTGTTCTCAAGAAAAACCCAACCCTTTCTTATTCGGTTTCTAAACGTTAGGCTTTCAGAAAGACTCAAACTAAAGCAAAAGGAAAACCCTTCTTTCGCTCCCACTTTTAAGTGAACCGAAAAATATGGAACGAAGTAAATAACGGTTTTCGGTTTCGGTTAGGGTTTAGGAAAATATTTTTTTTCGGTTCGGATTCGGCTTCACGCCAGGAAAAATAACGGTTTTTTTCGGTTTCGGTTTTCGGTTCGGTTCCAGTTCGATGCCCTGTTTAAATCAGATCAAATTATATAGGAACTAGGGACATAAACAAGTTTCATAGCTGAAAGAATGTTTATTTTTCGAAGACTAAATTCGAAACGATGCCTAATAGGCGTTAAAATTTGTTTTTAATCTTATTTTAAAACGATCATGTAATAAAAAGAATTCTTAAACCATTGATGTGGCCTTCATCAGTGGTTTTTGTTCTTGTCCGTCGTCGGTTTGCTTTCCGATACAAGATGAAGTATTTGCCTCTAAGTCAAGGGGTGTGCAAACTTTTGACGCATTAGTCGTTTCAGTTGCTTAGGTGGGCCGCATTAACAGATGAAAATGCTTCGGCGAGCCACATTAAGGTCCACATCGGAAGATACTTGAGAGAATGCGAAAGTTTCTATTTGTGAAAATTGATATTTAATAATATTTTAACGTCTAAACTTCACAAGAAATACGAAATTGATGTTTTACATTTCATGGCTCGCTTTCGCAATGACATCGCGGACCGTATAAAATGCTCACGCGGGCCTGATGTGGCCCGCGGGCCGTAGTTTCCCCACCTCTGCTCTAAATCAATGATGAATTTAACATCGACATTCATTTACGAGAGAACCTTAAGCTATCATAAGACCATTATTCAAATTATCTGACAACAAATATAAGTATAATATCATATAAGTAAGTATATATAATATATAGTACATATAATTTAGTAAATATTTAAATAATAAACTTCATCCATACGGCTACAGAACTGCTCATTTTCCGAGTTTGTCTCAAGGTTCCATAATTTAAAATTGCAGTTTTATCATAGCCCTCCACTGATTTCCATGATTTTCTTAGAAACGAAGTCAAAAATGTCGCTAAAAATTAAAATTCTTGCAATTTCGGAACTTCTCCCGATGACCTACCGTCAAGCCAAATTTCATATCTATAAGCTCTTCTAGGAGTGCCTTGTCTATTATATCCTCCTATATCCTACAAATTTAAGCAGCTATTTATAATAAAAGATAATTATGTGATTTCACCACTAGACACTTTCAGTCTTTAAAACTGAAACTAAAAAGTGAGCTGGTAATTTAAAAAAAATCGTAGGCGGCCAGATACTTCAACGAAATTGCGTGTATTTCTACTAGATTGAATGATAACAGTCATAGATATCTCCACGAAGAACATTCGTCGGCATTCAATTCGTGTTTCTAAAGGTCAATCTTTCTAATAACACTAAGAGAAAACCAGTGGAAAATAATTGCAAGCGCACCATTCCGGAAAATTTCTGGAAAGTGGTTCTATGACGCACTCGTATCAAGAGATATACGTACACATAGGGAGAGAGAAAGTGGGGATAAAACAGCTTTGCGCATGGGAGCGCGAATACATATATATATTTTAAAATAGCTCGTCTGGGTAAAAAAAAACGACCGTTATAATGAACTCCCCGTCGATATTAATTTTAAATCAGCGCTCCTTTTTTCCTGCATGTGGCAAACGTAAAAAAATGAAAGAGGAAAAGCAGGAGAGCGGGATAATTGAGGTCCGCCTGTGATTGAAGGAGACCGTGTGAATGGAGCGCAACGTAGACGAGGAAGCGGCGTATGGTTTTTAAATATCTTTATAATGCCTTAGGTCCCCGAATAGAAGCGATACGAGAGGCGCTGGCGCTAGAGGATGGATGAAAGAGGGGCGCGTGGGAGTTAGGCGGCATTTGCTCCAGCTAAATTCCCTGAAATTACTAATTCATCTCCGGACGCGCATATGAATTAATTGGGAGATTGCTGAAGTGCATGCCGTATGTATGTGTGTGCCTGCGTGAGTGGCCAATGTTTATTGCTCGGGGAGAACGCGGAGCGACGATTCTTTCCTCTCGCAGATAGAGAAAGGGAATCTAAATGAAAAATCAAAAGAGAGAAGCGGACGTTTCTGGAAATTTGAATGCATGGATGGACTTCGCCAGTAGAAGTACGTTGTAGATGCGAGGATGGAAGTTTTTATTCATTTCGACAGTTAATATATCAGAAAATTATTTGCTGTAGGAAATACACGCATCGAGATTCAGGCTTAAAAAAATCGTCTAAGCTAGCATAGCATATATGGCAGCGAAAATTTACCGTGTCTCTGTATTTAATCATTTAGTAAATATTCCCTGCCATACGCAATCATTTCTTAGCTCGATAAATAAGTACATCGTCGACGATATTTAAATGAGGGTAAACGTTGTTATCGAGAGTATATTTAAGTGTTATAGAAAAATATCATTTAACTTAATTTAACTAACGAGATATTGCTTGTCAGGCCAGGTTGAAAAATATTGTAAAATCATAATTATGCTCCATGAAGTTGAATTAGTTACATACATAAACAACGATTCATTTTAACAGGCGTTATTACAATTTCATCAACTTATATCGCTACGTTTATATAATAAGACGGGCGGGTTATTTATTACGTTCATCGTTGACAACCACTGTTTTAGGTTTAATATATTCGGGGACTTGGTTTTAATTTTGGGAGAATAGTCGTGAATTATAGGGTGCGACATCCAAAACTGTCAAGTATAGAAAACACGTTTCAAGTGTGGTCCAAAACAGGAGGCGCGGGGCAATTTTAATCTTTACTGGTTACCGCCAGGTTCCATCTTCTTTTTCCTCTATTCAACACCGGCTACTTCCCATTTGACGAGTACATCTAACTCGCGGCTCACCTTCGAACCAACAAGGTCTCGCTCCTCTCCGCTGGTGATGTGAGTTCATTCCTGAACCCTTCTCCTCCTCCTCCAGTAACGAGTCATGGTCGTAACAAGTCGATGTTTTTTTCACTTGGGGCCTAAATAACTTCTATGTCCTATTGCAATGTGCTCGAGCATAGTTCCCCCACTCTCCTTCCATATTTCTGGTTCCTTCTTTGCATACCCCCCTCCCTCCCCCCACACTACTTTCGATGGTAGCGACTTTTTCAAGTGGACGGAATATTCCATTACTATCTATTTTTCCCGTCATATGGCGCATGACCTATGGAAGAGCGAATGGCCAATGAGAGGGTTTTCCCCTTCCACCACCGCTTGCAGCTCTCGGAACGACCCTACCTACCGAACAGCGTTGCTACAAATGCATCAGGGGTAGTTTTTGGACAGCGAGAAATTGCGGTCGCTATTTAACCTTTTTCGGTGAGGTAAAATACCTGTATAACTGGCAACACGGTCGAGAGGAGAGCGAAGTGAACACCACGGCAGTCGAAGAGACACTGGCTTCCCCCCCCCCCTGCATTGCTTGTCACTGGTGTCTGATTGGCTGCAACAGTAGCACTTTCAGCAGTGCACTGAAGGTCATGCGCTATAAGACGGGAAAAATAGTATAAGTAGTTCTAGTTAAGACTTGGTGGTGATCGGTAACTTTTCGTAAGCAAGCTGTAAAGCGAACTGCGGATAGAATATTGCAGGTATCTATTCATCTTTACAGTAGTAAATTAAAATATTTGTTAACTTGACATTGGAATTATTAATGAAATAAATTTTCGTATTATAAGATGTCCAATCCTCTCCTTCTAATCTCTCGTATTTTACTTATTTCGTCCAGCAAGCTTCCATTTGGTCGTAGTAGTGAGGTGATATGGAAATTCTGCGATGCAGAGGTGCGTGTTTGTTTTTCTTGACTGTAACGTGTGCGTGGGAATGGTTTTCTTCGCTGGAGGTCATTCTTCTTCTTCGGCCAAGGTAAGGACTAGACTGCGGTTACGATGAGATTCCTCGATTTACGGTTTCTTTTCAGCGTCACTTGTCCGATGAGTAATTCGTAGCAGTCATGGTAAAACTTAGTCGTGGTATTTGGTAACTAACGAGTCAGGAAATTAAATTGGGTCCGAATAAGTTTTCGCTGCTGGCTTAAGTTGCTTGATCGCATGAACGTTGCGTCGTGTGACACGTTCTGTTCTTCAGGTTCCGTGTTTCTTTTGCGTCGTCAGTTATGAATTCTGTTGACTCTTTTTGAAAGAATATCTCACCGATTCGTGAGTCGATAAACATCATTGACTTCTTATTATTTCTAAAATCTCAATCGATGGCAATAGCTCGGTAGGAAACTGTGATTCGAAAGTGATAACGCGACGTTTGCTCATTAGGCGGTGAGAGAGCCTAAATTGTGGAAATTACATACCTTTTTAAATAATATTGTTTAATACTGTTTAAGCTGCATATTCATAACGTCAAATGATTTTAATTTTCTGGATAATTTTTGCAAGCTAAGGAGAATCCAGTTACCACTTGTAAGTGGTTTTACAATTTTTTTCTGTGAAGTTGCGTCAGTTATCTTTTTCACTTGTATTTTGTTAATTTTTGAATTGTAGTGCTCGTGTTTTTAGAATTAGATTTGCAATTCACATATTTGATCAGTTGTGTTAGGCAACGTTTCTCGGGCCCATCGCGTCATTCTTATTTCTTCATATATGAGATGCATTTGACGAAACTCGTTCTCACATGCCTTCCCTTCCCTCCGCGCTTCCCCCTCTTCCCTTCCACCTGATTCCTTCTACCTTCCCCCACCTCCACCTTTCCTCAACACCTCCACCTTTCCCCCACCCATCTCCTCGCCTGCACACCCACTCCTCCTTGCCGTTGACTCATCGAGAGTGACCGCAAAGAAGCAGAACTTATTCTACGAGATATCCCGCGGAAAAATATTTTTCGCAAGAAAATCTGCGCGCATTATTATAAAACTATTGATGTTATTGCACGGGATGGAAGCTTTATGCCATTAAAATTCTCCCAGTGAATGGTATTTCTGTAGAAAAGTTGGGGTTTTAACCATTTTCACAATTATCATAAGCCACTTTGATTTTTTGGCATGTCATTTTGCTGTTAAAATAATCGTTTTCCTAGAGAGAAAGTGGATTCATCCCTATCCTGCGTAAGAAATGAACAGAAACAGGCGCAAGATATTTTGAATCGTTTAGAATTGATTTTAAAAAATCGTAACGTGAACCTTCGTACGCCTGAAGGAACAAAATCTTTTGACGAAAGAAAGATTGGTAATCCATTCCGTTTTAGTCTGTAAATCTGTTCGTAATAAAAAAACTGCTCGGATTTATAGTTTAAATTACCGAAATTTTGATTATTTATAGTTTAAATTACGGAAATTTCGATTGCCTTGATCTCTCGGAGCAGTTTTTCACGTTTTACCGCGTGGAATGAATTATCTCGGTTAAAAATTCCGACGAGAAATTGCGATAACTACAATGAGGGGTTATTTAGGATAGTTATGTTTATTCTGGCTCTATACTTTCTGGTATATCTTTAGGAAAATTGAATAATGTGTAAATATTTGCCGCCTATACTGCAACTTTAGCAGATTCATCCTACTCCGTGTGTGAGTGTCTTCCCACTCAATATTTTTCTCAATATTTGTCCTCATTTGGCAGACTTTCCTCATGATTGCTGATGAAATTTTTGAGTAGGGCTTATTTTATCCTTCATAGATTTTACTTAGCAACATATGAGGTTAGGTGCTAGTATGGAATTCATTTAGCCAGCTGAGGGGTCAAATCAGTTATCAAAAATGTAATTAATAGTTTTGCGACATTTGTATCAGCCTCGTTAGGAGTTCTCCACACCGTGAAAGGGTAGCATATGGGCTGAAAGATTACTCAAATAATCTATTGAAATCGATTTTTGTCAGGTATTTCGAGTCTCATCTAAAATAGTTTACTTTTTCTAAATCTTTCCGCGCACTCTAAACCATTGGTTGTCAACATTTTTTTGTCTGCGTCACCCTATGTTCAGTTCATTCAGTTATGCATCACCCCGTTTACATTTTCATTATCTTCAAGTCACCTTTAAAGATAAATTGGGCTTCCCCTACCACATAAATGTAAAATTCTGGCATTGAGTGTTTATTCTCTTGACTTTATTTATGTTTATGAGCCATATCAATTTATCAGAATTCCCGTCACTCCGCAATAACCGTCGCGTCACCCCTTATTAACCGACGCGTCATCCTGGGTTGTCATGTCACCCCGGTTGAGAACCACGGCTCTAAACTTTCCGATAATGCTTTTCGTAAATAAATTCGATTTACTTGGAATAACATTTTTGAATGTATTAGGTATTTACATTCCTATAAAATGCTTCCGAGTTTTTATTTTTACTTTCTGCATACGTACTACAGGGAAAGTATTGTTTTCATGAAAAAAATCGATTTCTAGATTTAAACGGAAATGTCCCTAGAACACGTTTTGACTATTTTCGCGATGATTCATGTGCGTATGCTATATCAATTTTGTGGGCGCTTTACCTCGAAAAGTATTTAATATTTCAGTACCAAATTTCAAATATAATATTTTCATCATAGGGGTTAGTAATTGGGCAATATAAGTTAACCTGAAGTGGAGGTTTATTCCTGTCGTTTTTTAAAATCTCCTTTAAAACTCAGTTTACGTAAATATTTGTCATTATTAAACTTGTAGAAAATGTAATTTTCAACAAGTTTTGTTTGAAACATTTTCTTCATAAAACCGCTAGTTTCGGAGATTTTCTAAATTTATGTTAAATACGTCGCTAAGTGATACCTTTTTTCAGTTGCTATGTTAAAACTAGCTAATTGTAGATAGCGTTGGTTACGCTACCATGGGTAATGTTAATTGCGCATCGATATATTGTTATCCATAGAAACAGTAAGCTTTTTCCTTTACTTTCTCCATGCGTATTAAAAGAGAAAGTATTGTTTTTAAATAAAGACTATTAAAAATGATTTAAAATTATTCACGAATGTAATTGCTGATAAATAATCCTGAGGGCGCAGTCGAGAGCAATAATATTAATTGCACTGTATGGAGAAAGTCATGTGTTTGCCAAAACAGATTTTTATCATTTTCATTACTGTGTCCTCGAGATGAATTATTATCTCTCTATATTTTAATAACTCTATATTTAAAAAAGTTTCGAGACGCTACGCCGGTCGAAGTTTCGCAAAATGAAGTGTGAGAGAGGGTATTTACCGTTCGCAGTAAGGAAAATGGTGGAGTGGAGATAGTGCGCGAAACCTTACGGCAAACTTGTGCAAACCTTTCTCGATGGTGGGATGCATTAGTGTTGCAGAGTACTTCGGAGGGTCCGCATTTAAATTGATGTTGTTCCTATGTGTTGGATTCCGTTTTAGATGGTTCGATTGGCCGCGTTGGAAGTCACGCAGTATTCTGTAACGTAAGAGACGCGCGCGGTCAGTATGACCGCCTTCGAAAATTTTTCTCCGTTTAAAAATAAAAAACAAACTCTTTGCGAGTAGGTTACGTAAATTAATCGTTGGTCTGTAATAATTTCGCAAGTACTATGCATATCCAACCACTTTACCGAGAATTGCGAACTAAATTCCTACCTGGAGCGAGTGGAGGGAAGGGTTTACGCCGGCGAAAAATCGTCGCGAAGCATGCACTGGGTTGGGGCCCTCCTAACGTTCTTTAAAAGCAGTGTGTAACTCATTCCATTTCAATAACCTTTTTCGTTTCTCCCTATAAATTCACCATAACATTGGGCCACTGTACTAGGGATAGCAAGACGAATTTTCATAACGTTCCAGGGATTTGGTTAGGGATGGTAAAAGATTTTTATCTCCCGTACCAAAAAAGTAATGTGAATCATCCGAATATTATACTCCTTTTATAAGAAAGGCGTGCAAAGTAAAATCGTAATCGTTCCACTTCTAAAAGAGAACAAATTAGTACTTAAGTTGCGTCCGTAATTCAAAGAGTATTTAAGATATAGTGCTAAAAGCCGAATCAGCACTGATAACGTCCAAATGAAAATTTTTAAGACATCCAAAGCGATGTATACTCCTTTTTTTTTTAAACCCTCAACTCGGAGAAAAAACTCGGAAAACCGAGGCCGTGTACAAATTTGTGCGTCAGCGTTTCCTTCGCGGAGCAAACTTGTAAACGGGCAGTCCTCATTACGCACGCCTTCGCTAAAGAGCCCCCCGTTTGGTTTGCAGCGGGGAACGCCGCAATGCATACGGGAAGAAAAATAAAAGGAAAGCGCAAAACCGTGGAAAGGCATTAAAACGCGGCCACACAAAACTGACGGAGGGAAAGAGTTAGGGAAGGGAGACGAGTAGAATAAGGTTTCTTTGGGAGACGAGGCGCTAGTACGTGCGGTAGATGCCGGGACAGATACATATAGATGTATAGGAGGAGGGGAGAGGTGATGAAATTGGTTAGGATCGTAAGAAAGCACGCGTTATCCCCAAGGGATAAAAAGAGTTTTCGCGCCAGAGGGGGAGGAGGTTAAAATGGGATAGGAGAGGAGAGTTAGAGAGGAAAGAGGGAGAGATAGGAGTTAAAGAGGGGTGGACGAGGGGAATTTGGCGGAAGGGTGTGGATACGAGGGTTTTTCCCAGTGGCAGGGATTCTATTCTCGGGAAAATATTGGGCTGTCACGATGGAACCACCGCCATTAGATCTGCCGCCCCCACACACACCACTTTTTCTCCTTCAAAACTCTCTCCCTCTCTCGTATAACCCTTTCTATACCTAAACCTTCCTTTATTCTCTTTCCCTTTTCTGGTAGGCACTTCTTCCTCCAACCTTCCATAAAAAAAATTCTTCCTCCGTACACTATATTCCCCCTTTACCCACTGACCAAACCCGCCCTTTCGCATATATTCTTTAAAAATAAAAACTAAACCTCTTCTTCCTGTTGTGTACGCTCTCGCATGCTCAGGTTCGCACGCACGAACACAAAAACCACCTCGGGGTGCGCGACATTACCTTTTCCCTCCGAGTACTCTTTTTTTTTTATATATATAGGGTCAGTTTCATTTTCCCTGCGTCTCGTCAACCGCTCCCCGAGTCCTCCTCCCTTCATCCAATCCCTTTTTACGTATCTTCCCATCCTCATCCTATGGCAGCTCATCCATCTAAAAAAAAAAATAAATAAAACTCCCTCTCCGGGCGTCAACGTAAATGCCCCGAAGTTACCGTCGTGAAACCATCCGTCCGCGTTCTCGGCTTGCGGAGAGAGGTCAGATGACTGCTCCGTTCCTGCCGCTTACCAGTCACATATACGACCGCGGGACAAATTGAGGCGGAGCACTCGGAGAGGGAAAAAATACGTATATTTTATATATATATATATATATATATATATATATATATATATATACATATACATATATATATATATATATATATATATATATATATACACACACATATACATATACATTATATACACATATTCATGTATACATACACACGCAAACATACATATATATAATGCGAGAGGGATAAAACATCGAGTGGAGAGGATCGGGGAGATATGGGTGGATGGGGGAAAATAGGCGCGGGAGATTTTTTCGGCAGTGCGTGTGAGAGAGAAACAAGGGTGTGGTGGAAATATATGGAGCCGTATCATACGGCTACCCTTTCTCTCCACTCTCAAGGTCCTCCTTCGGTCGTATGTCTTCGCGAAATAAATCTCCGTGCGTGTTTCTCTTCGACGCGATCCGAGATGAAGCGATTTTTTTTCGTCTCCCACCCCCTTCGAGTTTAACGACCTTTTTACCTTCTCCTTACGTAGGTAGTATAGGGAAAGTATTGTGATCACGAAAAAAAATCGACTTCGAGATTTTAACGGAAATACACGTTCTGAGGTCCCTAGAACACGTTTAGGCTATTTTTGGAATGTGTGCGCGCGTGTGTACGCGTGTGTGTGCGCGTGCGTGGATGTATGTGATTGTGGGCGCTCTAACTCAAAAAGTACTTGTCATATTAATACCAAATTTCATATATAACAGTTTAGCATGAGTACAAAGAACTGATTAGTTTTTGGACAATAACGGTTAACCGGAAGTCAAGGTTTATTCGAAACCCGATTCGTTTTTTCCGATATTTCTCCGTTAAAACATCATTATTGTATATACAATTCTATGCAAAGATTATAGAGAATGTAATTTCCTACAAGTTCTATTTGAAACAATTTTCCATAGCTGTTATTATTTAGGAATTATTTATAAATAATCGGTTTTTTCGGTTTCCGTCAAATATCTCCTTAAAAACGTCGTAATTGGTCATCTTCGTGAGGACCAAAGTTGTAGAGAATAATATTTCTCCAAGTCTTGTTTGAAACAAATTTTTGTAGAACTATCCATTTCGGAGATATTTTGCTTTTTCTTAATACCATTATACAGCGCCTCCACCATTTAGTGGTGAATTCTGTAAACATATGCAAAATATAATTTACGGCAATAAGGACGACTGTATTCTTTTACCATACGAAATAATAATTTTGCCTGATAATGCTATTCATAATAATTTAAATATCTCTACCCCAAATATGGAGAAAGTCTTGTGTCGGCCCCGTCAGATTTTTTCTTTGATGCACGCAGGAGCGAGTGTGTTACAATAATGTATTGCGAGGGGAGTCCTGTATTTTAATATTATTAGATCTCGCGCCTTAATACGAGTCCTCTTAAGGTGAATGACAGCCTCGAAAGAGGTGGCGGTGAAAATGGAAAGTTGGGTTTGGCCTTATTTTATGCATTACTTAATTTTAATGTTAGAGTTAATCAGAATAATGAAGGTAAACCCGATACCTACTCTTTAAGATTTATAGGATCATAGTCTCGACTCGAGGAAAATTCCGTAATTTAATGTATTTATTAAGTTTTCTTAAGTATAGTATTAGCTACGGGTTCTTTTTTATAGCAAACGAGATGTTTGGAAAAATTATCATAAGTGGGAATCCTCATACTTTAGAGGAATTTGCGCATCATTAACAAAACACACCTAAAGTTCTAATTATAAATTTCTTCTATACGATTTTTCGATTCATTTTTCCTTTATCAATTTAGTAAATGCCTTGAGAGGATGAAAAAAAACACTAAGACTGCAGAATGCGATAGAGTGCGACGGGCTTTAGGCACATACACGCCATGAGCCGAAAAGCTTGCAAGCATTGTGCGAGAATAAATGAGCTTACACGAGAATATCAAGGAGTAGAGAAGAGCCCCCGGCGCTGGAAGAGCGAGCTGTGAGCATTCGCTCGATGTTAAGTACGATTTTTCTTGCATGGCTGGAGAGAGAGAAAGAAAACTATAGAGAGGGAATGAGAGAGAGAGAGAGAGAGAGCGAGAGACTATATAGCTACTGTGCTATAGGGGTAAGGGTGGGGGCGGTGAGGCAGTCGAAGGGCGGCGGGCGCCTGGAATCGTGCCACCCGCGGGGCGGAAATTAATGCCGGTTGCTCGGATGCAGGGCGCTTTGGCGTCGCTTGGGTGAGAAAAAGTGAGGCATTATTGCCAAGCTGCTGGCTGGTTGGCCGGTCCGATGGCACCGTCGCTCCGCCGTCCACAAAGTAGGCACGAACGACTCCATGACAACTCCAAAACGCCTTCTTTCAACAATGGTCCGTGTGTGTGTGTGCAGCGCGGGGAAATCCCGGTCCGACGATGGTGTGGTCAGAACGCGAGAAATTGGGGATGAGTTATAAAAAGTGCAGCGAGCGAAATTCGCCGGCCAAAATGTATTTTTTCCCTCAAAAGCTCCTATCGCGAATGAATGTTTGATCGCGGCGAATCTGGTGGTATCGGCGCGTGGGTAGCGAGTTGAAAATAATGAGCTGCGAGCGTTATTTTGCGCTGTGCGCGGCGCTTTTTCCCCCAAAAATTTTCAGCAAATGCGCCGATGAGATATGAAACGCCGGGTAAAATATAAAATTTTCGGCCGAGCAAATGCGGTGCATTTTAAATTGATGCGCCGGGGAGATTTTAAAGCAGAATGAAGATAATTGAGTTAAGGGTAAAGGGGGTTCGCGAAACGCGAGAGCGTTATTCATATTTCGCCGTGGTTGTTTCGGAGAAGACAGAAAATATTCGCAGTTTTGATGAATAAACACCAAAGTTATTGTAATTCAAACTTTACTGGATTATAAATCTCTCCCTTAGCATTTTAAAAACATAATTACTGTATTGTCCTTGGTTCATCGTATGCCTCTGAAGCGAAGCGACCTTTAATTTAAAATCACTGCGAAATTTGCATTCGGGAGAATATGTACCGCATTCACCCGATTATAAGAAGAGGTTTTTGTTTTTTTTTGTTAATCTAATTGTAAGATAGGGTACCGTCTTATATTCGCAGACAGGGAAAGAAATAGTGACAGTGATTATGACTAGGCCATATAAAACATTTTTCCCCAAAATCAGCTTCTCTAAAAGGGTTCGTCTTATATTCGAGGTCGTCGTTTAGTCGGGTAAACATGGTATTTGTTCATAGTAGGTCGTCGTCCCATTTTTAGTCGTTATATCTCGAGTTAGATTCTTTCTTTCACATGCAGAAAATCTCGGTCGAAAGACGCGCCATCAAAAACTTGCGATAAAATTATACTCGGTCATTAGGGACGAATCCATATTCCGTGGGAATGCCATTGCGAACTATCTCAGAGTATTTGGGATTGCGTGATCGTGGTCAACCATGAGACGGAACCTCTTGGGTTTAATCAATCGCAGGTCTGCCTAAACCCTAGGCACGCCTCGAACATAAACTTTTATTGTATCCACGTTTTTGTAATGAGAGCATATCATGCGATGTTCTTTTGGATTGCCCCGAGATAATGGAAAACGTGCCAAGATTTGGAAATAGTCCCTCGAAAGTATAAGTGTTATACACGTCTAATGTTTCGTTCCGTTTGTTATAGCTTCACGGGACGTAATATGGCCATCGAGAAATATTGTGTCCATATTCCTCCTTCGGCTTACCGAATCACCTGGTGCCAGACCTTTCAAATTTAAAAAATATTTCATCAAACGGACCTGAATAATTTCTTAAAGTGCATTATGAAATATAATAGAAGGTAATATTTGTTAGGTTATAAGAAAATGTCAGATTAACTTGAAAAAAAATATAAAATGCTGTTCGTGAGGTGGGTTAATCCAAAGCCCGATAAACATTGCATTTTTAAATTTCATATTGTTTCAAGGTAGAATCTTCGAAGGTGATTTTCATCCGATCATTTATTTATATTTATCTGTCCAGATTTGACGTGTTTTGACGGAGGGATGAAAATCTCATTTTACCGTAGAGGAAAAGAAAGAATATTTGAAATAATATTAGATGAAAGTTGGAGTCACAACTTTCGCTTAAAGCATTCCTGGAAAAATATTTCCAACTCGAAAAATATATCATATATACATCTCCACTATACGAGAAAAAATGTTTTGAGTCACAAAAAAAACACTGGCGCAAAGGAGAGAGGCTGAGAGGATGTTGGCTGTGCAAGGTTGAAAGGGGAAAAAAGGGGCACTTACAGACTTATTTTTCCGCACTATAAAAATTTCAGCAGAAGAAAAGGAAGAATTCCGGAGATTCCGGAACGAGGGTCAGAGAAATAATGGGGTTAGATACAACAAAAGGGAACACCAGGACACAGGAAGGAGAGAGTTGAGGTGAAGGAAGAAGGGGGACACATGGAGTGAATTCGGTAGTGAAATGGGAGGGTTACGGAGGAAAGTGAGAAAGATAAAAAGGAAAAGTAGTTACAGAAATAAACCGACCAAGGATACAGGTGATGCCTGCATTATTTGCCCCTCAATTATGTGGTAGTGACATTTGTTATTTTTTATTGTAACAGACAAGTTGTTTGAAAACAATTTATTCGAAAGCGAGTTTTCGAAATCCAATTTTTTTATTTCAAGTTTTTCGAACTATGAATTTTTTTAAGCAAACCGCTCGTTATCTTACAAATTTTCGTTTAAAACGCCGATAAATTTGCGAAGAAATCGTCACATTTCGGAAAATTAATCGTCCCAAAAACTTGTATTCGAAATAGGATTTTCGGAAAACCTGTTTTCGAGAAGTTTACCTATAGCCTATTTTTGTCTCCTTTGTATTGAACTCGAATTGCAAATAAAAAATTTATTAAGTTTATCTATTAGTAGAAATCTAAGTAGGAAATTGACATATTAGATATTACAAGGGAAAGAGGTGTAAATGCATAAAAGTAGATCATTCACGGTATATAGATTGAATGTTAAAATACGGGAAAACACTGGAGAGAGAAAAAGGATGGACCGAGAAAAGGGAAAAGGGTTTTCCCCGGGATACCTCAAAATTTCTTTTCTCTCTTCTTTCAACTTCTATCCAATCCTCTTCCTTTGCACAATGTTCTCCAGTTTTTTCTCCCACTTAACGAGTATTCTAACAAATTCTTTGCCTTTTCCTCCTCTCTTAACTCCTCTGCACTTCGTCTTCTCTGCCCGCTCGGCACTTTGCCGATCTTATTTCCTCTCTTATGAGTTTCACCTTTCACCGTTGCCATAGTCCCGACACTTTCTTAACCTATACCCACCTTCACGTCGAAAAAAATTATTTCGCCCCCCCTATCCATGCCCCTTCCCCTCTCTATCCGTCCCCTCCTTTATTTACATTATTAGATCAATTTTTCTTCGATAAATTTCAGGCGCAATAACTTAATTTTTCGTATATCCCAACTTGCATGTATTCTTTGATGAAAGCGTAAAATTAAAAAAGAAACTCATAATTCGAAGTATGTAAACGAATGTTTTCCTCTTCGCGGGTTCGGGACGAGTGCTTAATGTGTCGGTAATACCTTTGCGTCTTAAATTTTATCAGGTATGGATACCTATTAGTAGAGATTTTAGTTGAGCGAATATTTTAAAAAGGGTCGAATCTTACTTTTAATGTATAAGAGCGATAACGTCCGTTTTGATTTCATCAAATTATTCTAATCATATTTTTGGGAGTGGAATGCCATGGTAAATTTTACCATTTAAAAAAATGATTATTGCATACGTTATAGGTCTTGCTGATGTTAGTAAGAAGGTGTGCGTGCAAGTTTGTGTTCGTTATTATGCACACGTGCCGTGCGTATGCGCGCGCGTTTTTGTAGCTTAATATTAATATAAGTTAGAAATTAATAGAAATCTTCATAAACATGTAGTTAAGTTTGCGTAAAACTACATCACGGATTTTTGGACAGTCGCGTTTTCTGAAGTATTATGGCAAAGGAAAATATAGAATTAGAGGCTTGTCTAAAATATTTTGTAATTCCTTTAACCCTCCGAGTAACAAGTTATTTTCATTCCCTTCCAGTTAGTTCTAGGTCTCGAAGGTATACATATTACGTAAGATATAATAAAAAGACGCAGTAATGCTTTTTTTTTTTAGATATTATAATACATTTAAAGATATCATCTAATATATAAAAATGAATGTGTGTGTATCGTAAATTTTAAAACTCGAAAACTACAGATCGCAGAAGCAAGAGAAAGGTATAATTTTAACCGGAATGACGACTACGGTGGTACAGTAAAGTTTTTATATCGATTTGATTGAACTGTCTAATTTTTTTAAAAAAATTTCATTTTCTCCATTTGAATAACATAGGGACGAGTGCAGCTTATTTTTCATTTGAATTTTAAAATTACTTAGAAACATGGTACGAACTTGAGACTTGAATGGTTCTACGAAGAAAAGAATAAAGGTTATTTTTATAGAAGACAGAATCCGAATCCTGATCGAATTAGCATAAAAATGCATTTAGAATCAATAAAATACGTGATTTTATCAGTTTTATTACAATACCCATTATAAGCTACCATGACAACACACATTGTCACCGAAATTGAGAGTTCAGTGCATTTATAGGGGAAAGATTTTAACGTAATATCGTTTGTCAATTTCTGTATACGATTTTAATTTGTTTACATGGAAACCAAATATTTGTTGTTTTTAATTGAATTATCTTCTAATCTAACATATAAAGGAGAATGTTTGTGTTTGTTCGCTTTGAATGCTTTTAATACGAGATAGGAAGGGAGAGAGATGGATGGTAACGGAGGGGGGAGATGGAGAGAGGGAAGGGGTGGAGAGAGGGAGGGTGGGAGATGGAGGTGGAGGGAGGGAAAGGGAGAGAGGGGAGGGAGGGGGAGAAGGGAAGGAGAGGGTGGAAGGGAGGGGGAGGGAGTTTATACGTTATTTTCGTAAGATTTTCTTCCTTCATTCATCTAAATAGGAAAATGCGGAGCGGTATTCTTCATTTTTGCTTTATTCGACGGGTATAACTGTGTACTATCTTATTCTTGCGATGCTTGCATGTTACACGGTCGAAGTTTTAGATTCAATAAATCCTTTGAAATTCAACGGGCACTCCTGCTAGTAATAATATAAATATGCAATTTTCATAATCTGATATATTGTCGTGACATATTATAAGGCAAAAATCTTCACGAAATAACTTTTTTCACATTTATCCTTACTGTTTGAATGCTCAGATTCATATTACAATTAGTGTATACTACTCTCGAATTTGCAGAATAATAAATCTACAACAAGAAACTTTAACTCACAATCAGAGTCGTCTGACACAATTGAATTTCGGCAATGTTTGTCATAGCACGCAGCCATTTCTTAAACTATTTTCAAACTATGTCGGCTTGCTTATAACTAGCCTGTGTAAAGTGTAACTTGCTGTTAAAATTTCCGCGAATTTAACTACGAGTACAGAGAAATAGAGAAAAATAAAGTTTGGGGCTTCGGATCCCCCTTTGATACTTAATAGTGGTAAAGATATTCCCGGCATGTATTTAATTACCTAAATCAATTACAATTGCATGACTTGTATTAAGAGAAAAATAAATAAATTTTAAGCATACATATCTTTAAAAACAAATACTCCTTCCGGCTAAGATTCGCGTGGAAATGAAAGGCATACTTGAGATTAGAAGCGCGACCCATTAACCGTGTTAAGTGATTATCAGAATATAGTTCAACTATACTAATTGAAGTCATATATCTCTTTTTAAAACGCCCATCATTAACTGTCATAGTATAAACATGCTCCTATTAGTATTTATACCATATATATTTTTAAGGCGCTGCAAATAATTTTAGCACAAGGTAGAAATCACCTATACGCGATACTCAGCTCAAAACATTTTTGCGATTACACGAATGCATTTTATTTTAAATATTTAATGGCGAACCTGCAACAGACATGCACGACATAAAACAGCAAAATATACGAACATTCTTTTACGATTTACTAACGGTGAATACGAACGATGACGGCTGTTTTGTAGCCGAAACGCGCATCTTGTTTATATATCCTTTTTGTGGCCACTTAGAATGCATAGGCATTGAGTTAATTTGATTTTAACCATTGAATTAACTTCAGTTTTTCAAATCCTGAGGTTTGGTAGGAGTCATATATTTTTTTAAATTCTTATCATCTGAAGTCCTTCTATGCCAGGGGTGGGCAAACCGTGGCCCGCGGGCCATATGTGACCCTCGAGAGCATTTAACATGGCCCGCGAAGCTTTGGTAAAAAAGCAATCTGTAAATTTTAACACAATTTTATATTACTTTTGGTAAAATTATGACAATAAAACTTTTAAGTTTTGAAAATTTAGCCCTACAATCCTTGTTTGTGCTTGTTTTTCACTTATGTATGATGCCTAATAATCTAAGCAATTTCCGATTTAAACTATAATCTGGCCCGCCTAAGCATTGGCATCTTTCAATGTGGCCCGCTGAAGAATTCGCAAACACCGATGCAGCCCGCCATGCAGAAAAGTTTGCCCACCCCGGTTCTATGCAGTATAAAATTAAATAGCTAAAATTATAAGGTAATTTTCTATCAAAGGGCAGTCGAGAGGCCAAACCTGAGTGGGAAAATAATCTCGTAAAAATTAACAGCTTTCTATTTGACGAGCATCTTTTCAATCCGAATAATTTCGCTGAAATTTGTTGGGTACGGCTTTCAGAAATTCTCTTCGCGTTCGAAATCTCGTTTCGTTTCTGGAATGACCGCATGTACGGGAAAACGCTCCGAGCCGTCTAAAAATAGCCCCACAATCTGAGCACGAGTGAGTCATAATCGAGCAAAATGGATGCGTCTCTTACGCCGAGAAATATCGCGGAAATATCGCGTGGAGAAAAATACGTAAAAAAGGCAAACTCCGACTTCCATCCTCCCAAACAACCCGAGACGATAGTTTCCCAAAAAAAAATTATCTTCGCCTACTTCGCTCGACTTCCGCCAGGGTGTACATACTCTTATCCAATTTTTTTTAGTGCATCGCCGTCACGAAGTCATCGGCGTTATGGATCGCGGGCAACGTGACCGGAATCGACGTCGAAGGCAGCTAGAGGCACATCGCGGGCTGCTCGAATGGGTAGACTTTGGAAAGTTGCGGAACCGTGCGCTCGCCGTAAAATGTGGACAGCAAATAAAATCCCCGTTATTATGGAATTACAGGATATTTGGAAATTTCCCTAGAAAGCTCGACCCTTAAAACTGGAGACATTATAAAATATAATAGCGCGATCGAGCTATATTTACATAATTTTGCGTAATAATGTCCTAAATAACTTGGTTCATATATCGTAATGTTTTTGTTCATCTTCCCAAATAGTTGTGTACAGATTCGTTAAACGAAGTTGTTGGTATTTATACTAATAACTAATAATTATAATTACCAAGAGCTTGAGCGGTGGTTGTATTGTAATGCTTTATATATACTCAATAAATGAAACTTGCGGTTCCATAGACTATAAGTGAAATTTCGCGTAAAAATATCATTTAAAACGCTACACTCAGCTAAGCCCTCAAATTATATTCTTGTAAGTTTGAAATACCGGTGGAAAGATAATGGTTGTAAGATTGCATACAAGCGATATGATAGTATTCCATATTACGAATTAGCATACATTTATTACGTCACGCGGTGTAATTGTGAAAGCAGTTAACATTTTGCACGTTAACTGCTCATTTTCAAATCCCACAGTTTTGCTTAAATCATTCACCAGCTGTTGAAATTATTCGAAAATACATTAATTTTTGTATTTCGCATTTACGAGTAAACATAAACGGTTTCTGTTGTTTTTATCGATAAGTAAACAATTGCAGTACTTTGTTTATTAAACCTGAACCTCATAGGTGAATTGAATTATCATCAATGGCACCGAAGATGAACCTCATTCCTTTTCGTTTATAAGATGAAAAACAAATTCCCTAGCAAAAAGTTATTTCAAATCTTATCCTAAATTATAAACTCCTAATTTCAAACTCATTAAAATAATAATTTGACAAAACAATTTAGGCAGAACTTCAACATAAAACAGAAAAACTTTTATGTTCATCAGTCTCTGGATTCTTACGCTTTATACAAAATGATCTTATCTTTCAGTCATATGCACGTAAGCATGAAGAACATCTTCCGCGTTTTATCATTAGGATCATAGGACAAGCAGAATAGGGATGGGCGATTCAAGATCGATCTTTTACAGGATCGATCTTTTTACAAGGCCGATTCGATTTTTTGGATCGATCTTTTGTTCTACGATTTTTATGTGGATCGATTCTTTTAGCCCAGAATGGAGAATCGTTCGACCCCTCCTGGTGGGCTACCTATGAAAGAGAGGGGCAGTGGTGATTGGTGAAAGTGGTGAACTCTAGTTATGGGTTTCGAACCTACTAAACCTACTAAGTAGTCGGCAACTTAACCTTACAAGCTGTACCCTCGCAATGTTTGCGCGGTTTTTTTTCAATTAATTTATAATGAATTAAGAAGTGTGAAATAAATTGATCTCGATAATTCACATTTTACTCTAATATTGAATTTCCCCGGTAGAGGATGTTAATGTATTTTGTTTCCAATGTAAGGTTCACGGGTTCGAATCTCGCTGAGGGCATGGCTGTGTGTGCGTATTGGGAATTTATTATGCGAATAATAGTCTGTCAGAAATCTGTAAAATTAAAAATCACATTAGAGAGGAAATTAATGCTAAACAGTAATTGATCGTGAACTTTTATGTTTTTAATTTTCTTTGTTTCTATTTATTATGATTATAAAATGTTAATGTAAAGTATCGGTTCTTATGGCTTGAATCGAAGATCGATCTTTCTTGAATCGATCTTTTTGGTTCGACCTTATCGGTAAATCGATCTTTATTAACACGATCTAGATCGATTCACAGAATCGATCTTTCAGGGTAAGATCGCCCATCCCTAAAGCAGAACATAAGTACTGTGAGTCTGATTGTGAGCCAAACACAACCATACATACTTGAAGGACATTGGGGTAACAAACAACTGCACACATGAAATGAATACGAACTTCCGGAGTTAATGAAAAAGATGCCGACAGCTGGGGTCCAGTTGTACCCGCTTTGCATTTCAGGGACAATCACGGAGCAGTAGCCAATCAAATTAACACGGAACGCGTTTCAATAATCGAGACTGGCCCGATATATTCTTTTTTTTTCATGTGCAAACTGGTGAACCACAAAAAAACATTTGAATGGGAGGAATAACGTAGAATACGCGATGAACCAGTTTTTGGGCAAATTTAAAATTTTGCGCGGCGCGAAATTAAGTAAAAATATCGCCCTACATCTCGCAAAAATCGTGTTAATGTTTACTGGAAAATAATTTATACTCCAGGTGTAAAACGAGAAAATTCTTAATTTAGATCAATTACAGCATTTTAGCGGGCATCACCAGTATACATGAAGTTGGGGCTGGGAAGAAAGTAAATTGTTAAATCAAGAAAGTGATATGGTCGAATTAGAAGGGAGTCTGAATTACTATGTACCACTAAAATATATTGTCAAATTCGTAATGGAGTTGCTATTGGATTTTTAAGAAACATGCAAAAAATTTGCTTTAATGCTTAAATAAATGTATCTTTACTTTCAAATTTCAGGTTCCATTAAAAGTATTGATTTAAAAATATCGCCATATTCCAGAACTTGAAATAAGTTAATCCACAAGTGCCATCTTTCGCTTAATTTGGTTCTGAAATGCGGACACTCCTGACTCATAACATTTTTTACGTCGAAAATATTAGGGCCTTTTTTTACTCAAATTTTTTCTTCCGTGTTAGGTTTGGAGATAACGTGCACCTTCGGGAATAATATTTCGTTTGACAACGAAAATATTCGGAGCATAAAATAACAAAAAAAAACGCTTCGAAAATTGAGCTGTGAAAGACGGGTTCGTGTAAAGGAAAACATAAAGTGAAATGTGGACTTTGAGTTGCGCCAGTTCGTTTGACATTTGTGCTTAGTGCATGGGGGAGTAAGGTTGGTATCGAAAAGCAGAGGGGAGATTGTTGGGAAAAGTCATTTCGTCATTTCTCTAAGTGCCATAGAGATAGACGATATTTTACAGTCAACCGTGTCTAAACCATAGGTGTATTCGACACAAAAATGCTCGTTTTCGTGATTTCGCTTCATCTGTGCTTTTCATGAGGGCATTCTCATTGACGTATGCTTTGTATATTTCTTTTCACCCGCATATTTTTTAGTAGTATTTCATTCCATTCAAAATTAAGCTTCACTTAATCACACTTTACGTCCAGCGTGTCTGGTTGTACTCACGTCGTCTTTTACTTGCCAGAGAGCTAGCGAAGAATATATATGAAAATGTACATTATGTATTACGTTTAATATTTAACAGAATAACACGTATACGCCAATATATATGTGTGTGTGTGCGTGTGCGCGCGCGTGTGTGTTTGCAACTAGCAGAAGTTCCCGTTGAATTTCAACGAATTTAGTGAATCTCAAACTTCGACCGTGTAACATGTAAACATCGCAAGATTAAAATGGTACACAGTTTTAACTGTCGAATAAAGCAAAAAGGAAGAAAACCGCTCCGCATTTACCTATTTAGATGAATGAATGAAGAAAATGTTACACTGTAAAAATCGAAAATTACGTGTAAACTTATGGGAAAATAATTATTGAATTAAGTTCTCCCCCCCAATTCTTATCGCCGTATAGCCTATGTTACCCGCAGGTTAAAATTATATACATATGTACCTATGTGAAGTTTCGTGACGATATCTTCAAAACGAAAACTGTTAGTAAAACGAGCAAGAAACCAATAATCAACAGAAATTGGATGAACAAAGGAACAAACGAAATTAATCAATTTAACGAAATACAAAAAATAAATAGAGAACGTTTAAGAATCACAGAGTAAATATTATCTTCCGACCATTAGCTCGATCCTCTCGTCCAAGATTTCTATTACGAGAAAATTGTTTATATCAACAACACTTTGGAAACGAAACGATTTATCAAATTACAACTTGTGGAATGTCTTCGTCTAATTAAATAAGTTACGTAGTTTTAAAAACAGTTTTCTTTAGAGTACTTTACGCCACACGAAAATATCACTAAAAATATTTATCTACTACAATATATTTTGAAGCGTGTGTTTGTGTATTTGTGTGTTTGTTCATGGAACTCCTCCTAAACGATAAAAGCTAGAATAACCAAATTTGATACGATTCTTCCGTACATCCTAACTTAGTAAACTGTCAAGGTTTGGGCAACCGGGATTAATCAGTACTGCCATTATAGGGGATTGACATTTTCCCATAAGATAACACGTATGAATCTTTTTCTTGACTTGCAAGATATTCTTCCTTCAAGCATAAAAATACGTAAATATGGACCGATATTTTTCGTTTTTGCTTTATTCGACGAATAAAACTCTATACTATCTTATTCCTGCGAAGTTTACATGTTACACGTCGACGTTTTCAAAAATACGCTATTGGTTTCGACATTTTGCGGATTTTTCGTACTCTTTCCGTGCGTTGCCAGTGAGTCTTTCATTGTTGTCTCCGATTCAATTAGTGCCAATTAAATATTCAAATTGTCGAAAGTTAAGCGTTATTCGATTCGCACTTTTGTTTAAGCAACGGAACGATCGATGTTTATGGATAGCAACGTAAATAGATATACTGAATATTTTTCAGGAAGCATTTATTGATGAAAGTAATTGAACCTTCTTTCGTCTGTTGAATACTGGAATCTTACTTTTTTTTAAGTAAAATCATTATATTCTACATTATAATGTTTATTAACGTAAATAGGCTCACGTATCTGGTGTACATTTACCAGTCAGTGTTCAGTCATGGACAACTGTAAGTTGCTTTTTCAAGACATAAAAGTAAATATTTCAGCGAGGCATAATTACACAAGAAATGAAGCTGGATTTGGCGAAAGTAATATGATAGGAAATAAAATTATCGTTATATTTGAATGCAATGGGCTCGGAAACGGATTGTTACAAGCAAAGATGATTAATTGTGAAGAAAAGCTAATTGTAAGGTAAAAAGTATGTACTACTATATATTTTAAAGAGTTTGTATGTTGTGCTGTTGTAGTTTTACTAAATCCGTTGAAATTCAACGGGAAATTCTGCTAGTTAGTAATATTTCAATTAAAATCAATAAACATTTTGTTGTCATGTAAACAAATCAAAGTCGCACACAAATTTAAAAACCATAGTACGTTAAAAGCATTGGAATCTCAACTTCGGCGACAATAGGATTTGTCATGGCAGCTTATATTTGGTATTGTCATACAACTGACAAAATCACGTATTTTTCTGATCCTAAACGAATTTTTACGCTAATTCGACCAGGATTCGGGTTCTATCTTCAATAAAAATAAACTTTGTTCTTTCCTTCATAGAAACATCTTATCTCAAGTTCGTACCATGTTTCTAAGTAATTTTTAATTCAAATGAAAAATAAGTTGCACTCACCTCTATGTTATTCAAATGTAGGAAATGAAAAAAGAAAATATTTTTTAAATTAGAAAGATTAATGAAATCGGTATAAAAACCTGACTACACCACTGAACACTATATTCCGTTTAAAATGAAACCTTCCTCTTGTTCATACTCGCTGTATTTACTGAGTTATAAAAAACATACATATATACATACAAACACTTTATATAGAAGCATCATAACGACAGAAGAAAAATGTACCGATGAAATCAGGACTAGAATAACGAAAGCAAAAGCCGCTTTCAGAAGAAAGAAACTCCTACTAACGGGGAATATAAAAGAGCATATCCGGAAGAAGTTGATAAAATGCTATGTATGGAGTATAGCTTTATATGGGGCAGAAACATGGACGCTAAGGAAAATTTATATGAAATATTTGGAAAGCTTCGAAATGTGGACACGGAGAAGAATGCTGAAGGTAAAATGGGCAGATAGCGTGAAAAACGAGGAAGTACATACTATGAATAATAGGAGAGAAGCGAAAGATTGTACAGACTATCAAAAAGAGGAAAACGAACTGGATTGGACATTACCTGAGGAGAGAGAGCATGATTAAAGAAGTGCTAGAATGAAAACTGGATGGAAAAAGAGAAAGAGGCAGGAAAAGACTTTAGCTGACAGACGACTTGAAAGGGAAAGAGAGCTATCAAGACATGAAGAAGACTGCAGAAAATAGGAGTATATGGAGAACCAAGTTTAACCATGAATAATCCCGGAACTGTCTACGGACAGACTACCAATGATTATACACACACACAAACACCTGCCTTCAATTTTTATATTTTGCATACATCAGTGACAGACAGACATCTTTCTTTTATACTATTACCACATTACGTCCCTGACATTTCCGCCAGCTACTACTTCATCGGAAATTTGGAATCTATTTGGTTTTCGATACTTTCCATTATAAGATCCTAAAGCAGTGGTTCCCATCCTCAGGTCGCGACCCAAATCAGGGTCGCGGGAGGTCTGACGTAGGGTCGCGAGGGGGTTTTATGGAGAACTCGATAATTATGAAAAAAAATCAAAATTTATATCTAAATTCAAACAGAATGATGGAGAAAATGTAATTATTGAATCTGTGTTTATTAATTGTAAACATACTGGAGCAGTTAACTTTTAAATAATTAATGAACACACTTTATTATTGTACAGTACAACGTAGTTGTACTTAAAGCCATAGTACTTCTAATGTTCATTCCACGTTGCAGTAATATTGAGGCGGGGAGTCAATTCCACTGTACTGAAAAGAGAGGAGAATTCTAGGCATACGTGCAGTAGTGGCAGCAAAGCCTCCCCCCCCCCCCCCCCCCCCCCCTCCTTCTGGTAGTTCACATTTTTCCCGCATGGGCAGTTTGGCTGCGTTACAGTCGACTCTAGTGTGTTGTTTACATCTACAAGTGTCACCAGGTGAAACATGCGTTACCAATAAAAGTGTGTTTGTTTTGATAATCAGTGTGTTTCGAGTATATGTAAGTTTACATATATATTTTGTCTTGTTAAGTTTTGGTAACTTAAAATGGCTAAACGCAGTTTACCATACAAATCTGATTTCTTAAAGTTTGGATTCACATAACTTAAAGATCGAAAAGGAATGGATCGACCTCAATGTTTGCAGTGTTTACAAGTCTTGGCTAATGAATCTATGAAAGAAAACAAGTTGAAGCGTCATCTGACTACAGTTCTTCCTGATTTGGTTGATAAACCGTTGACTTTTTGGAAAGAGAATGAATCACACGTAAAGCGTATGAGACTTGATGCCCCATCTTGCTCTGCCACTGTGTCACTTTCTAAAACAACAAAGGCATCTTTTGAAGTTGCTTGGAAGATCGCCAGATGCAAAAAGGCTCATGATATTGGTGAAAAGCTTGTAAAGCCAGCTGCCATTGCTATGGACAGTGGAGAAGAGATCGCTAAACAATTGAAAATGGTTGCCCTGTCAGACAACACAGTAAAACGGAGAATAGACATGATGTCCGAAGATATTCTTAACCAACTTATTTTTTTACTTAAGAAGGCTGGGAAAATTTCTTTACAAATCAACGAATCTATGGACCTTGAAAATAAGCCTCAGTTAATGGCTTTCGTCAGATAAAAATCATGTGACGACATTGTGGAAGAATTTCTGTTCTGTGAATGTTTGAGCACCACAACAACAGGCTCAGACATATTTGAGTTAGTCTCTAAATTCTTTTCAAAACACGATCTTCAGTGGACAAATTGTGTGGGACTGTGTGTCGATGGTGCCCCTGCCATGATGGGAAGCAGAGTTGGATTTTGTAGACATGTGAAGGATACCAATCTACAAGTAGTTATTATGCACTGTCTTTTGCACCGAGAAAATCTCACAACCAGTGCCATACAGGCTGATCTCAGTGTAGTGTTACAGGATGCTGTTGACATTGTGAACTCTATAAAGTCTAGGGCGCTAAATTCACGCTTGTTTTGAGCTTTGTGTGATGAAATGGGATCTGAGCATCAGAATTTGTTGTACTTTTCAGATATTCGTTGGCTTTCACGTGAAAAAATGCTTTCTCATTCGATGGCACTTCGTGTGGAGGTCCACATTTTTTTTAATGAAAAACAACATTTAGTAGCAGAAAGGTTTACTGACGAAACCTGGCTTGCAAAACTCGCATTCATAAGTGATGTATTCCAGCATCTTAATGAGCTGAACACGGACATGCAAGGTAGGAACCACACACTAGTAGATATTGGCGAAAAAGTCACATCTTTTAAGTGCAAACTTGTTTTATGGCGGGACAAAATTTCAAAATGGAAAATGGCTTCGTTTTCCTTTATGAATGAGTTTTTAGAAGATACCAGTAAAGTTTCTCTGGATGACTTGAAAACTGTTTTTGACGAATATTTGGAAAAACTGCACAAAGAGTTTGATCGGTATATACCACAAAATGTAGAGTTTGAAAAGTACAACTGGGTAAGAAATCCATTTAACGCTGATGTGATGACAACTGGGGATGACATTGATGGCTTCCAGGAAGAGCTTATTGATCTTAAAATGATCAGCTCATGAAAGAAATGTTTGCACAAGTTTCACCGACGAAACTTTGGACAGAGCTTACAAATAAACCGATTTTGGTCAGAGAGTCGGAAAAAGCACTGCTTCCATTTCCCACAACATATTTTTGTGTGACTGGATTTTCCAGCATGGCAATAATGAAGTCGAAATCTAGGGATCGCTTGGATCCTCAGCATGATCTCCGGTGCGCTATGTCAGTGAACATAGTGCCTGACTTCACGGAGCTTGCTGCAAGATTACAGCACCAAGGAAGCCATTGATTTTTGACATTATTGTTCTATTCATTTTATGCGACGATCCATATGTTCAGTATTTCACAAGTTTTTAATTAGAAGCAAATGATTTGTTAAACCAGCACATGTATGAGTTATTTAAATAAGGATTTGTTTCTTGCATGTTTTGTGTATTTAATATTGTCCCAAAAAATATTGGATTGACAAGTAACATTAAAAATTTAATATTTTTTTAAATAAGTGAAATGTTATGTAGCGTTCAAGAAAAGGCATTAGTATTAGTTCATTTATAGTAAATATCACTGGCTTCCATGGTAGGGTCGCGGGTCACATACCATTTTCTACTTTAGGGTCACACACATAAAAGGTTGGGAACCGCTGTCCTAAAGGAAGGGATAATAAAATGAGCTTGTTTATGCTCAATTTGTGGAATGATTTCATTATGAATTAAAGAAAAATGGTATAGTATCAGTTATCGTTTCATGCTGTAAAAGATGGTATTCAAATTTTTTCTATGGAAAATAGTTTTCTTTAATTTATTACGAAGGGAGAATACTTACCAATAATATCTAGAATTCCATAATCAAAGAAACAAGGAGTGGTTACATTGAAACATGATGTATAAATATTTAATTCATGATTTGAAAAGTAGATTAAGACCAACTGCGTAATAGGAACTGCATTGAATGAGGGTTTTAACTAAAGACCTCTTGTCAAGAAACTGTGGACAAAATGCAGTAGAATCTCGAGACCAAATGGCTTCACGATAATAGCTTTTTATTTCGCGTTTTGATGTGGATAGTGCACTCTTCGTGGAAACTAATTCCGAAGTAATGATCCATGCTAAATTTCCCAAAATGAAAACTCTTATTATTCTAAAGAACGTACCACAAAGAACTTCATACGAAATCCGATTGACTATCTCTTTTCTCAGCTAAATTACCCTGGTAAGTCCCCTTGATGGGGCTAAATTCACGACCAAAGGATGAATGAAGAAGGTGAAGAGCAAGTAAATAGGGTTTGGGTTAGGATCATCAACTTTTCATTTCTTAACGAAGTGCATATGGGAAAAAAGATTTCGGCCTGCTTCAGGGAAAAAAAGCATTAAATCTTCAGGGCTTTTCGAAAGATAAGTGTGAGGAGTGAAAGAGGTAGAGTGAAAACGAGGAAAAGATTCCGAAGAGATTAAGGTCCTCTTTCCTGTTTGTGGAGAGAAGATTGGAGAGAGGAGACGGAATGGGTAAAGGGTAGTTAGAAAGTCTTGGATGTAGGAATTGGATAGCGCTGAGTGCTGAGGTCGGGAGTCTGTAGTGGCTTTCATAACCTCTTCGCCCCGTGTTTGTAATCCCCGCTTCCATAAACCCCATATAAACTAGGCCGGTCAAAACACTTCCATCAGTTCATCATCGGGGCTTTCTCTTCTCCATCTACTCACTTTCTCTCCTACATCTACTCACTTTCTCTCGTGCCGTTCACCCGTTTCCTTATTCCCATCAAACCCTACCGTCACTGCTGCTTCGCTAAAATAAAAAAAAATCCCCATACATTTACTCCCACACCTCTCGATAATATATATATATATATATATATATATATATATATATATATATATATATATAATTTAGGAAAGCATTCCGATGATTTTAACCGAGAGATTCTAAAAGAATATTTGATTTCGTTTTCAGTAAGTTAAATAAACCGTTTTTTGCATGACTCTTTGCAGGATAGATAAGGAGAGGGAAGAAAAAATTCTTGAACGTGAAATATTTTTGTTTACTGCAGTGCTGGAGGAAATTTTTTCCAACGCCCTAAATTAAAATTAACATTCTTAACTCGTGGTCAGCGATTAAAAATCCTAGTTAAATGTTATTTAGTTATCATATACTGAGGGGAACTATTTCTAGACGAATAGGATTTTACAGAAATATACGGTTACGGTGTAGCACAATGATGATTCGCACCTTCTCACGCCTGGCTACCGCTGCTACGTTCTACACGGCCAACAATACGACGTCCGATAGCAAGGCAACGTCCCTTTGCTTGGCCTGAAACTGCCGCGCACAGTATACGTCCATAGCTAGATTGTAGCGAATTGTAACATTACTGTATGTTATATAAACTATGCTAGAAAATTATGAGCTGACGACAAAAAGTGACATGGTGCAGAAAGTTCGAAATTTACGGCTAAGTCATCGGACGATTTCTCGTTGAATACAAGATATGGCGCAAAATATTTAAACCCAACTAGTTAAAGAACTGTGCTTCTTGTTTGATAGCCATGGATGAGTCAACTGACATAACGGCACTGTGCAACTCGTTTTTTGGATTCGTTTTGTCGGAAGATTTCTTAACTCATTAAAAAAATTCTCGCAATTCATGGTCTGAGAAACCGCATTCGTGGTGTCAGTAATATTGAAGTTATCAATAATGTTGCTAAAAAGGTTAAATTAGATTTGAAACAAATAGTTTCAGTAGCGACGGATGGAGCACCTACGGTGGTTGGACACAAATCTGGACTTATCAGCATTCTGAAGTGGCATCTGAAAAATCCTTAATAACGATGCTTTGAGATCGTTCCACTGCATTTTGCACCAAGAAAATCATAGTGCTCAAATGACGGAGAAAGACCTTTTGAAAGTTGTAATGGAAACGGTTCTTAAAATTGTCAGTTATATCCGCGTCAGCGCTCTGAACCATCGACAATTTGTAGTGTTGTTGAATGAAGCGGAGAACGCTGGTTTTAAAGATGTCGTGTATTTTTCAAATGTCCGGTGGCTGAGTCGATGAAAGGTCTTGGAACCAGAGCCGTAATTAGTGCGGGGCAAGCGAGGCATCTTCCCCGGGCGCAACTAAGCAAGGGGCGCAAAAATATCCAAATGGTAACTAAATAAACTAGAGAAAATAATTTCTTGAAGGGGGAGAGGGCGCATATTTAGTAGTTTGTTTATTTTGTTTGCTTCCGATGTCCAAAGGACAAGACGTGTTACGGATTAACCTCTATTCCTCAGTTTGAATTTGTCAGATATAAAGGAACATTTGGAATAAATCACGGAACAATTACGATAATATTCCCCAGAAACGGACGATTCTAATAATTTGGTGGATTTTTCGCTTCCACAGGAGAAGAACAAGAGAGCCTCATGGATATTTCTACTGACGATGACTTAAAAATTAAATTCTCGAAGGTACTTTCATTGCTTTCTGAGCAAAATTATCAAACAAATATGTGGAAGTGGCTAAAAGAGCAATCAAAATATTCATTTCCCCACAATGTGCATGTGCGAATCCGGATTTTCGCCTCTGAGAGTTAAATTAACACAAAAAATCGTCAGAAATTGCATGTAGGTTTTCTTCAACAGAGTCAATGATTGACTCTCTGTCATGCAAAACAGACACATTCATCTCAATAAGTGTTATTTATTATGTATATAACCTCGTACGTTTTTAAATAAGTCTGTATTTTGTAATACTTGTCGTATTCTTTTATCAGGGGTACTTCAATTGATTGAGTTCCAAGGGGCACGCGGCCAAAAAAGTTTGGGAAACCCTTATCCAGCTAATAGAAAGGCTTCAGTTTAGACGTCACATTTATGGATCACTATTGATTATTTAATTCTGAGCATGTTTTACAAAAAATAATTGCTGTGGTACATAGAATAAAAACCACCATTTTCTGTGCTCGAATTATCATTTTATATTCTCTCTCTGGGAACGATAACTATTGATCCACTTTTGTCGCATAGAGAAGTTTATTCGAGTTATACTTTCTCTTTCTCTTGCGTGCTCATTAACTGCTAGAAAGGGAACCTCTCATCCATAAAATTGTATTCCACATCAACACCTACGGGCAAGGAGGAAGTGAGTCAGTTCTATCCCAAACACACACACACACACACACAAAAACCACGGGATTTACAACTTTCCATTTTCGGCCCCCTCCTGAATTTTGATCACGTGAAAACGCATGCTTAGTACGATCGCGTATACCTTCTTCCTCTCATTCCCCTCCACACCTCATCGCATAACGCGCACGCGAAAGTGTGGTAAAAGATAAAGAAGCAGGCGCGCGGTCAGAATTCGCACATTTCTTTTCGTTTCACGCCCTCTCATTTTTCATCTTCCTCTGGGGATGGAGAGAGAGAATCGTGAGAAGGCAAAAAAGAAAAGAACAACGAATCGAGAAGGATATGTGGACGGTAGAATATCGGCCTTTCGAATTTTGGAATAACGTGATAAAGGTATATAAAAAAACAGCTGACTGAACTCATTCGTTTGCCATATGCAATCCCTCGACTCATGAAAGTAAACGATGAAGTGTTTCTCTCACATTTTCCTATCTCACCCTCCCTCATCCTATCTTTCCCTTTCTCTTCCTATCTCTCCCTCCCTCTCTCTTTTTCCCTCTCTCTTTCCCTCTCTCTCTTTCCCTCTCTCTTTCCCTCTCTCTCTCCCTCACTTCCCCTCCCCCTCTCTCTTTCCATTCCCCTTCCCCTCCCTCCAACTAGTCCACCTTTAAAAAAAAAGGCTTAACCCCTCCGGAATGCGTAAACATTCCTAGTTCCTCCGTGACAAGTCTAAGAGGGAGTGAAAGAGAAAGAGAAGACCTCTTATCTCCCGAGTTCGTTATCGCCTAGGGAGTTATAAAAAGAATAAGACGATGAAGACGTCGGAAAACTCTGCTATACCTAGAGGATAGGAAAAAAGGGCTTATTTTTTTTCCTCTTTTTATACACGGGATCATTTCTAAGATAGATGTGCGAGAGGGTGGGACTTGTATGGTAATGAGGATAGATAAGAGGGAGAGGATAGGACAGAGGATGGTCCTATTTTCTCTCCACAGAAGGGAGAAAGGGCTGGAAGTGAATGGAGAGGAGTCGGGAAGCGTTTTGATAAAGGAAAGGGGAGGATGAGATAAGGGGAGAGGGGGCGGGGGTGGAGAGGATTTAGGGTGGCTTTGGGAAGTGGGCGGAGATAATGAAGTAGGTACGGGATAGGGAGAGATTGAGAGGGGGGTGGGTGTGGGAGAAGAGGGAATGGAGAAAAGGGGTAGAGAGAGAGTTGTAGTCGACGGGATTTGTTTTATTTTAGGGAGAATGAAAAAGGGAATGGATGAAAAGAGGGAGATGGAATGCTATATAGAGAGACAAGCGACTTTATTAAGGCGAAATTGAGACTATATAGTAGTTTGTCTTACTCTATACTTTTTCCTCTGTCTTCGTATCTATATATAGAGAGAGAGGTGGGTTTAAGAGTATCGCGATGTGAACGGGGTAGAGGGAGCTTTAAGTTTCCAGGGCGACGGGGGTGCTGTTAAATCGAGTAGGCAATGGATTTTTTTCCCGCCAACCAGAGAGAGAGAGAGAGGGAAGAGAAAGAAGTCTGGGTTGGTGGAGGAGCTTGTGTATGTGGTACATCGGAGACCGTGAGACTTAAATGGCTCGTTTCCTTTTATGAAGTCCATATTCCACGGTTCCGTGGGCGGTGCCCTCGCTTCTATTTTTCCGGTCGGATTTCCTGCAGCCTCTATTTCGCCGCCTCTCCGCCTTTAACCCGTTTCCCACGGCGTCTTCCTTATCCAGCGATTTTTTTTCTCGCCCCCCTCCACCCCCAACGTCCTTAACTCTTCCCCCACCAGAAGTCTCCCAAGACTACTTCCTCTTCTCCCCGTCCCAACCAATCACGTCTACACTCCTCCTGCGTCTCGCCATAACCTAGGGACTTATAAACCAACCCTATCCTTCCCCGCCCTTGCTCTTGCAGCGCGTCATCTACCCACAACATTCGACCCTACGCCGTCACGTTGCGAAACCCGTGAAATTCTCGTCCACCCGTAAAAAGGGAGGGGCGAGTAAAAACAGTCACCCCCCTCTCCACCATTCCCCTACTCTCCCTCCCCCCATTCCTCTCTCCTCCCTCCCCCACTCCCCTTTCCAGAGTCCTCGCGCCAACAAAAAAAGTAAGTTTTACCGTGGAGGAAGAGGGTTTTTTTTGTACGACGTCGCGCTGTCCTGTGCTTCTTTATTTCTTTGAAATGGGAAAGAGGTCTTCCTTTTATGAGTTGATCCTCTGCCCGTCTGTTGTGCCAGATCGTTCGAATAAATCCTTATCCGTCGAAGTTTTCTGAGTTACAGCTCATTTCTTTTACATAAGTATATCGAGTAATGCTTTTATTCATCGTAATTTAATGATAGCGAATAACAGAGACATTGGTCATGTAAGTTAATTCATGAAAATCCCTCCATAACTTTTTAATATATATTATTGTGGTCTGAGGTGAGTGTGCCCTATTACAACATCTATATGCTAAAGATTTATTTATAAATTTACATCTTAAGACGCTTGCTACAATAGAAGTTTATATTTTCATATTATTATAATAAAAGGCTATAACCATCTTATCTTCGCGCGAAATTAATCAACATGCACATAATTAATTTTGATTACCGTTTTTGGGTGGCTACACTAAGAAAAAAAGATATTAGTAATGACCCCTATGGTGAATCAGTGAATGTGAAAACTTTCTTTATGCAATAAAAGCTCCGTCGGATGCATAACCTCACCCGAAGTGCCGCCAACACGAAATACTGAAATCCTAAAAATAGATCCGCGACTCTTGCCTCCTCCTCCTCCTCCAACCCTCCACTTAGCACACTCGGGGAGTGCTCCCGTCTAACCCTATTTAACATACAAAAGGGTCCTTTAATATTCGGCATGCACTATCGACTATTCAGGACCGTTAATAACCGCCCTAAAAACGTGCTTTAGTTGGGTAATTGGAATTCGAGACCCGAACGTAACGCCTTGAAGGAGGGCCTAAAAGGGGTTGGATGGTTAAAGAGGAGGTTGGTGCCATCTTCCTATCGCCGTCCACAGGTGAAGTAGCGACGAACGAGTAAAGGAAGGAAGGGGTGTGGGTGAGACAGAGAGGAGGGTGTGAGGCTTGTTAGGAGGCGATTGTGTGGACGCTAGGTAGAGCAGGAAGATAGTCGCACCCTTGCTCATCCCTCATATTTTGTAGTGCACCCATATCCATTTTACCGCATAGGAGAAAGAGGCGAAAAGAAGTAGGTACTGTACTGAGAGTTAGGGAATATGTCTATATTCCCTAACTCTCAGTACCTACTTCTTTTCGCCTCTTTCTCTTTTCCGTCTTCCCCTTTATCTCATGTTCTCCTATTCTCTATTTTTCTTTACATATCCATGTCCTATTTTTTTTATTCCCCACATTCTGTCTTTATCATTCCCTCTTCGCCCTCCCTATCATCCTCTCTCTTTTCCTTTCTCCCCTCTATTTCACTTAAAATTTTAGTTAAAAAGAAAAAACTGGACGGAAAGATTAGGAAAAGGTGGGATAGAGAGAAAGAGTGAGAGAGAGAGAGTGTGTGTCGAAGAGATTTTCCGAAGTTGGAGAGGAAAAAAAAAGCTCGCCAGAACAAAAGGTTGTGACCTAGTTTCTATGCGACCGTGTGTGTTTGTGTGTGCGACGTGTGTGAATGTGAAATACGAGAAACACATGCGATGAATGTGGGACAGAGAGAGAGAGAGAGAAGGAAGATACAGGAGTAGAAGAGGTGGTGGAAAGTGGGAGGAAAGTGGTTGGCAAAGCGGGAGGAGAGAGGATCTTTGCTCCACCCATTCCCTCGAATCTTTCCACCCAAATGCAGTCGGTTCTTTTTATTTTAACGGTAAAAAGAAAACGCCGCCCGAACAAAAGATGTGCTGCCTTGCGTCTATTTTAAAAATTTTTTATCCTTGCTTCGTCTCTGCTTCCACACCCTACACTCGCCTACTTTTTCCAAAGCGTACTCAACAATGCGAGTAACAAGTCCGGGTCGTAGTTAAATTGGTAGCCAAAGTGAGAGGAGGCGAGACGAAGATGTATATTTTTTTTAAATTCGTTCTTTTATTCGCTCTTCTACGGGAACGGTTGTTATTTTGTTTTACATCGAGCCTAATTACCGTTTTGTCTACTGGGGATCCATGGGCTTAGAGGAAGATTCCAACGGCGACTTTCGTTATCCTAGTATTTCTCCACAACCCGGCAGTTGCCGTGCTAAGTGCTATGAGGAGGAAAATGTCTCGTCTAGTTTACAATGACGATGTGGATAACCTTAACTGCTTTGACCTCATGTTCATATGTTACTTGGGATTATCTAGAGCTGTCGGGTCCATTATTACATTCATCTGTCCTAACCGAGCTAATTTTTTTTTATCAAAGGTTTCAACGAAAGCCTATCTTAGAGAATGTAAATTTGACGGATACGTCGAGTTATAAATTTCTTCCAAATAACTTTCAAATGAAGTCGGTTAAATAACGTTATACGAGTAGCTATATTTCCCAAATGCATCGCTCGATTTAAATAAAACTTAGTACATGTTGACATGGATGTATTATTTTTCGACATAGCCACCTAGTTTTTTCATTGAATGGTCCCAGAAAATGGAAGTTTTTCTGTCTTTCTAAGAAAACGATGTAAACCAATCTGCGATGGTTCCAATTACGTCGTCGCCGCATGTGAAACGTTGCAATACTGGTACTTTTAAAGGGCTCGAACGTGTTCACAATTTTTACTTTCTCATATGCGAAGTATGAGAAAGTATTGTTATCGCGAAAAAATTCGACCTCGAGAATTTTACGGAAATATACGATTTAGGTGTCGCTGAATCCGTAAAATTTGTTTTCGTAATGCCGTCTGTCTGTCTGTTACTGGTTCTAGAGCCTAAATGGTAGAGTGAAAATGAATGAAATCTCATAATGAGGCATTTTATCATACAGAGCAGAGTATATGAGGAAATGGTTGACATTGCTTAATAATTAAGGGAAGTTTATTCTACGCATTTTTAACAACAATTTGATTTTCTCAAAAACGGCTCTTAACGATTTTGATCAAATTTCGTAGTTACTTGAGTTTACATCTTCAATAATACTACGTAGTTCGTATTTCTCGAAAAATGAGTAGGTTTAGGGCTAGTTTATTCTAGGCAACTTTAACAATAAATTGATTTTCTCAAAAACGGCTAGAACGATTTTGATGCCGGCCGGGTTAGACTGGTAGGCAGTGCGCAAGCCTTCTAACCCAAATGTCGCGGGTTCGAATCCCGCTTCGGGCATGGATGTTGTGATGTATGTTGATTTTCTTTAACAGAATTTGACGGTGCAAAATAACCTTAGCTGTTGACGCACCTAAAAACCTAATTACTACTACTACGATTTTGATAAAATTTCGTACCGTTACTTGAGTATACGTCTGTAAAAGTACTACATATTTCATTTTTCCCGATGAATGAATATAAGGCTAGTTTATTATTCATGGGCAACTTTAACAAAAATTGAATTTTCTAAAAACCGGCTCATACGATTTTCATTTTCTAAAGATAACTGAACGACGCATTAATACATGAGAAAGTTGGTACAGTGTATGTTGTAACGATTTTTTGTTACGTATAGCCTCTACCTTCAAATGGAAGGAACAAAATTCCGGTTACTTTTATCCTTTTGCATTCATATATATTTAAGGTGATTTTTTTTTTTTAGAATTTCCCTTTTTTCCACACAGATTCTTTATTCTAGACTTGATGTAATTTGCATTCAGACTTGACGTGATGTAATCTTTACCTTTATTCTCTTACGCGTAGAAATAAAAACACAAAGGCAAGGTTTCAGCTTAAAATGTCGTCAGTGGCTCGCCAGCAGCTGGAAAATAGCTTCTAGTATTTGTTATTTTTATAGAGGATAATTGAATTGTTAAACTCTTATAAATCGTTTTAAATAATCACCTCGACGTTCTAAATATAAATTTTTAAACGGAACTGTATATAAATATAGGTCACATAATCTCCATCCAACCCTTTCCTTCATCGAATTGGGTGAATCGATTTTATCCACGAGCTCCGGGTTGCAACTCGGACGAATTTAACTTCCAAATTTCCATTAGCCATTTCATCCTTACAGAAAAAAAACAAGCAGCCCAGAAAAAAGATACGAAAGAAAACAACGCCTAATAACAGTCATTATTGCAGCGCCATCTCCAAAAAATACGTCTCCGAGCACGACGTTAAGATAGACGCCATCGAGGAAAGAGAGGGACCGCGAGGAGTGTCGCGAATGAAGCAAAGAAAAAACATGCATCGCTGACGCGAGATAAAACGCTTCCGCATTACAAGCTAGGAGGCATGGTGAAATCGCAACGGGTTATTTTTTCCCGCCGCTAGAAGAGAGAACGGAGTCCGCTCCATTCGTCCATCGTCCATTTTTTTTATCCCTCTATCACATGTCAGTCGACTGTTAACCTTTTCCTATGCGCCACCATCTTACGTGACTACTTGAACAAAGAAAGGTTTAACTGTAGCGCAGAACCTGTATTTTTGAAAGCAAGTGAGTTACACCCACGTAAAAGACGCGTACAGATCTAACGAACGAGCGTGAACAGGTGCGAACGGGTACTAGCGAACGTGTTGCGTTGGGTCTGTTTCGCAGCCGATCGTTGGCTGCATTCGTTCTTGTTTGCTTCCGTTCGTTTACGTTCCGAACAGATTAAAACACTCGATAGCGAACAGCATGAGCACCGGCGAACAGCTAAAATACGTCCAAACCTTCCGAACAGTAGCGAACATACACTTAGATCAGTGGTGAGCAACCTACGGCCCGCGGGCTACATGCGGCCCTCGAGAGCGTTTTATGCGGCTCGCGAAGCTATTATTAAAAAAATTTAACGCAAATTCATATAATAACATACATTCAAATTATGTTATAAAACATTTGACATTGAAATGTTAACCCTAAAAACAAAATCTAGGATTGATTTTCTCCTAAGTAATACCTCAGAATTACTACTTAACGTCCGATGTAAAGTCGAATCTGGTCCGTAGAAGCATTGACTACTTGCAGTGCGACCCGCCGAGGAATTCGCAGCGATCAGGTAGAATAGGTTGTCCACCGTTGACTTATTGTTAGATGTACCTGCAACCAGTGGAACAGTATTACCTCGTGTCTGTCTGTCACCGGTCGCATGGCTGCGGCTTTAAGAGACGTTAAGACTCGTTAACAAATTATTACGGTTCAATCGAATAGGTTTTTCTCCAGCATTGGTTATGCACTCTTTTCAGAAAAAAAACATACCATTAAAGCAGGGGTCTCCATCGGTTTTCCCCCATTGGAAATTTTCCATATCCGTTAGTTTTTCCAAATCCACCTAGAGGTGAATATACCATATTAAAACCGCCAGGCGTTTTACTTATAAATAAATTTAGTATTACTTTAACAATTTTGACAAAAAATTCATATGTAACAGTTAAAATGGGCTGTATTTTAATCGTCAAATGACCATGGGCCGCAGGTTGGAGACCGCTGCATTAAAGAATATAATGTGGGTAATGACTATAGAAGACGGCGACGCTGTAGAACAGGACAGGGGGGGGGTTACATAAAATGGCATGTCTAGGTTTCCTATGAGGGGTATGGTGACGAACCCAGATATCACGTCTGAAATCGCTTCACTCTGCCAACCTAAGGGGCAGTCAAACCCCGAATGCGAAATTGGTTTCTTAGAGGGCAGAGAAATGGCAAGGAGGACCCTCCACACTCTTAATAGCCCATTACGTACTCCCCCTCGCTTACAACCTGCCATTTTCAACCCCTCTCTCCACCTCTCCCTTTATTCCTTATCTCCCTCCCTCCCTATATTCCCTCCCTCCCTATATTTCCTCCCTCCCTATATTCCCTCCCTCTCTACTTCCCTCTCCCTCTCTCTCTCCCTCCCTCTCTCTCCCTCCGCCCTCTCTACTTCCCCCTCTATCTCCCTCCCTCTCTCCCTCCCTCCCTCCCTCTCTCCCTCCCCCCTCCCTCTCTCTCCCTCCCCCCCTCCCTCCATCTCTCTCTCCCTCTCTCACTCCCCTCCTCCCTCCATCTCTCTCCCTCTCTCACTCCCTCTCTCTCTCCCTCCCTCCCTTTCTCCCTCCAGCCCTTACTCTCTCCCTCTTCTCCGCCACCAATCTGAATATAGATGCCGTCTCCACCTTTTCTCTCTCTCTCCCCCTCTAACCTCATTTTTCCTCGTTCCATCTCCATCTCGTGTGCAAATCGCGCGAAATTCTCGATTCTCTACCTCGTTCGCGTTCCCGCTCCCTCTCCTCCCTCGATGCACATGGAATGGAGGCAGAAAGAAGCGAAGGGC
Source organism: Uropetala carovei (assembly GCA_036926305.1). NCBI lineage: Eukaryota > Metazoa > Arthropoda > Insecta > Odonata > Petaluridae > Uropetala > Uropetala carovei. The sequence goes on from JAXCHB010000125.1 coordinate 1,461,574, forward strand.
GGTTAGGGAGAGGAAGGTTATTTGGGTTATTGAAGGAGAGTAAAGAGGTTAGGGAGGAGAAGGGGTGGCATATGGTCGTGCGACACAAACCCCTCTTTCCCTTCCAAACCATCCCTCCATTAATCCACACTTTCCTCACTCCGTCTCGCGTGTTTCTCGTCTGTCATTCCAGGCGTTCCACTAGAGAGGCAGAAGGAGATGATGATTCGAGAAGCCTTACATGCCGTGGTTGCTTATGCGAGACGCGTAACCTTTTTCGTTTTTACTCCTCATAGCGGAGTCAATTCGGTCGTCTCTTTTCCGTATCTTTCCCTTAAGCCTCTCATTCTCTTCTGTTCCGTACTTACACGCAAAGCAAGTTCACTTGCACTTATCCATTTTCCATTCGTTCAGCCTTCTCTCTGCGCTCCAAAACCTTTTTTAACCCGATTATTTCTCGCGGCGCTTCTGGAGGGCGAGGCGTGATATCTTTATACCAACATATTCACATTTTACCTTTACTTCTCCATACTCTATCTCAGTAAAGACTCTTGGTTAAAAGTTTAAAATCATTACGGTGGGTCGCAGTTCTACGTCCCAGCTCTCTGTTTGGCATTCTCATAGTTTTTGTCTTTGAATTAATGTTTTTTGACTGAACCCTTGATGCTTTTCAAAGGGGATTTTGCTTGGTATTTTAATAACGACCACTATATTTCGTCTTTTTGTTTATTTGATATGGGGCGGGCTATTTAAAAGCTCGGAAACCTCCGCTTCTTGAAATGAAAACAATGTTTTCACCGGACCATAATATTTATATAAACGTGTTTTAATTATTTTATGATTGATTGTGCTCAACCGTGGAATTTTTTTGTCTTGCGATCATTTGTTCGTTTTCTCAAATTAGAATCGTACCGCTCGAACGTAAAATAAATCTGAATTTTTCGTATCATCCCAAAATTTGCAGAAATCATTCCTTTGTTAATCCACGTGATTATTAGAACTTTGCAGGTATAGGCAGCATGTATGATAAGCCGAATCGTATGTTTGCCGTTATCAAGCATTAATCCGAATGCTTGCGTATCTCATACTAAAGGGTTTTATAAAATTTTGCATATATTTTATGTGTAATCGCATTATAACATTAGTATTCGATTCGATTAATGGACCTCATTATATAGTGTAATATTGGTTTGGCCGTTGTTTCCGCATGTTTCTCTCGGTAGTCGGAGCGTAATACACCAAATCCTATTAATACGTTGATTGGAAACATATGCAGCAGGTTTTATTTATGGCATCCATTTCCATGCGTGAGCCATGATACCGATCAAAATATTTCCTGCCGTAAGTTGAAGGCCATACGCCGAATATTGCCAAAAACGAGTTCGATTGCTTAGCTCCCGTGAAGTTTACGAACAGAGTAGCACGAAACGTATAACAGTAATTTTTTTTACGTTTCGGGTGCTTAATTAGCTCCTATTTATTAATCATTCCGTAATCATTATTCAGAAACCATTCCGTGGAAAATTTATGTGGCGTGTGATTCGCAAAACAGTGGCGGCGATAGTTTTTCCTAGCAGGCAAAAGTGTTTCACCTAGAATAATTTCAACTTCTCTTTGAGAGTAGGGAGAAAAAACGACCATTCCGTAATGCACGGCCTAGTGACTCACGAACATGTCATCCCCATCGCGCGAGGCTCATCGGGCCGTAAAATTGGACTTTCCGGCGCTAGTGTTCCGACGCTCGGCGATGAAATAAAAAAAATCTCCGCTTCGAAAAGAAAAGAATGAAGAAGATGCTCTATCCCCTAAGCGCATCAAGTACACCTTGGCAATGGAATTAAATTAATCGAGGCCGTGTTTAATCGGGAATTTTATCAGACACTACTTAAATATGCGTGAACTGGAAAATTGGACAGGGCAGTAAGTTTAAAATAACTGGGTCTCCGTTGAAATAAATGGCGCGAGCTTTTTAATTTATACTTGTCGCTGCTCAGTTGCAGTTATCTACAAAATATCAGGTTTCCCACGTGTACGAAGTAAGTAGGATGAAATTTAAGGAACTTGTAATTCGTTATGTATTTGTTAAATTAAGAAACTATGTAAATATCATAATTAAACGTGGATAAAAATCTGCAACCTAGGAAAACGATGCTTCATTATAGGCTGGATAATACTCTTAAAAAGTTTTAAGATACGCATATCTGAAAGTCTGTACCAGTTTCCACGTATATGTATATGCGTGTATATATCGATTAATTAGAAAACAAATAGAGTACATTCCCCTTAGAAAAATTGCTTAAATAATTTCGTAGCAGCACCGGTGTCCTGGAAATGACGTTTTGGAGAAATCTTTAATTGGGAAAACGATCTGTTATGCCATATAGATTACCGTTATAGTTCATTAGTCGTTGTTCATTTGATTACCTAATCATTATATAGGTTAACGGTATTCACCAGTTGATCAGTTTATTCAAACTTTAATAGGGTAGCCTATAGATTACCTGACTGCATTACGTAAAAATGTAGAAATGTTAACAAAAATATCAACTCAATCCACATATTTAAAAACTATTCAACGCAGTAAGGTATTTTTAGGTTGTTTAAACGAGTAGTTCTTAAAGTTTAAATTGTTGCCCCCCCTCCCCCCCCCCCCTTGCATATCATACGCGTCCCTTTAACTTGAAAATAGTGAAAATAAGAAAATTCAGTACATTTCTTTATTTAATTTACCTATTAATAATTTTTATAGCCTACTATTTCCTAACATTCCCGATAAAATTTCATTATCCGTGAAAGTTTTATTTTTGCATTTCACCTTACATCCCTAATAATTTTAGCTGCTTCCTCTTTGAGAAACGCCAGTTTAAACGACACTTTTTCACTTCGACAATGAAATTGAGCGCATATTTTGTCACGTAGACTTTTTTTACCCTGTGTAAAATACCGTAGTATTATACCAAGACCAGCATTCCAATTTCATTTATTAATCTTAGGAATTGTTGAGTATTTGATGCCATCGCGATAAAATTTAATTTCTATTGCCAATTATTATACCGGATGCCAATCTAACTGGGTAATCAACAGAATAACTAGTTATTCTGAAGCGCTATCGCGATCCAGCACTTTAAATGATGTCATCCGATAATCTCTTAATCAGTAGATTAAGGGAACTCGATACTTTAACGGTCTTATATACATTTATTCCCTCGCCTTTGAAATAACCCTAAGCATCGCATAAAGATGTATTTTCAGGGACATCACACCCCGTTTCATAGCTCCGGAACACGAACCGCCACCCTTTAATTATCCAACCGTGAATATTTTCACAAGAGAGCCGCCGCAAAAGGACCAACCAAGCAACCGGAGCGGAATTTTGAAAATTATTATTTTCTCGCCTCTCGTAGATAGAAAGAGAGAGGAGAGGGTAAAAGGGAAGGAACAGAGAGAGAGGAAGGGGGTAGAAAGATACCCTTCAGTAACCCCATTATTTTAAGGTATCGCAACATCCACCACCCGACACGACCAATTTCTGTCGCCCAGTCTCCCTCATCGCCCTTCGGCTTTATTCACCCGCATCCACTTGAGTGTGTGTGGCTGAGAGTAGATAAACATTACGTACGCATTGCTGTAAAAAAAATTAAGAGAAAAATATCCTACGTAGAGAAGGCGATGTCGCGAATGACAAAAAATAATAAAATGAAAAATCGCCCCCGCGAAACGAATGGTCTGAAAGACGACGAAAAATAAGTGTGAGAGAATGGAGGTTGATGGGGAGGTCAACATAACGATAAAAATTCTTTTATCTGCCCGCGTTTTTTTCTCTCTCTCCAAGGTTCTGTTTCGTTGGGTATGTCACTGCGACTAGACCCGTGTTTCCTTTCTGAGCCGTCGCTAGGGCACAGGCTGGGACCATGAGGTTGGATGCGCGATTATTTCTCTCCCTATGTGTAGCCCTCTCTACCTTAACTCTCTCCACTATTCCTCCGCCCCCTCACCTCTTCCTGCTCTTCCCTCTTCTCTTTCTCCCTCTTCTCTCTTTCTCCCTCTTCTCTCTTTCTCCCTCCTCTCTCTTTCTCCCTCTTCTCTCTCTATCTCTCTCTTCTCTCTCTTTCTCCCTCTTCTCTCTCTTTCTCCCTCTTCTCTCTTTCTCCCTCTTCTCTCTTTATCCCTCTTCTCTCTTTCTCCCTCTTTTCTCTTTCTTCCTCTTTTCTCTCTTTCACCCCTCTTTCTCCCACTCTCCCCTCTCTTCCCTATTTCTCCCTCTCCCCTCTCTCCCTCTCTCCCTCTCTCCCCTCTTTCTCTCTTTCTCTCCCCTCTTTCTCCCCATCTCCCGTTTTTCTCCCACTTTATTCCTCTCACCCCTCTCTCCCCCTTTCTCCTCTCCCTCTACTTTCTCATCTTCCTCTACCTCCCTCTCACTCCATCTTCAGCCCCTCCAAATCTTCTCTCTCCCCCCCCACTCTTTCCCTACCTACCATTCTCTCCTCTCTTACTCTCTTCTCTTTCTCCACTATCCCTCCCTCTTTCCTTTCTCTTAAACCTCTCTATGCCTTGATTAAAGTTTATTTATGCAACTACCGACGGCATTGCACCCAAGAGATATAGCGACATGTTACGGGAATCGGGATGACGCAATAATAGAGGCAGTATGCAGAGAGAGAGAGAGAGAGGCTGAGGGATACAAAGAGAAGATGGAGAGATGGGAAGAGGAGGGGAGTAGATATTGAGAGAAGCGAGCGTGGAGAACGGGATAATATAGGAAGGAGGGAAAGGAGAGGTACAGAAAGAGGGGTGGTATGCCTAAGAAAGAGGGAGGGATTAAGAGAGGGAGAGGAGGAAATCGCACCGGTAGATATTAGAAGCATGCAGAAAATAATAGGGAAAGACAGCTAGGTTAAAGTTCGGGGTGATGAAATACGGGGACAATAACTGCATTCCGTATTTTTCTCCCTCTCCTCCTCTATCCCTCTCTGTACTCTGAATTTATTTTTTCGCATCCTCGATCTTCCTTTTTTTCGTTTTGGAAATTTGAAAAAAAAAAAAGATATCGTCGTTTTGAAGAAAAAAAATTGAATTTAATTTCAAAGAAAAATCTGGGTTACAGGTTAAAAGTTCACTGAAAAATGTCCAATATACAAAAATGTCCTACATATTAAAATGTCCAATATATTAAAATGTCCAATGTACACTCATGTCCAATGCAAAAATATCCTGTATATTAAAATATTCACTACATGTAAAGGTCCACTTAATAATGTTCGTTATTTTAAAATTTCCACTACACACGTCTAATAAATGAAAATACCGAACAAATAGATGATTTTTATGATACCCAAAAATATTAAGGAAAAAAGATAATAGAATAAATGAATTAATAAAAATGTATTGTAAATTATCGTTTATTTTTACAAAATACTTAAACAGGTTCTTCTGATTCACTGTTTTCATCAGTATGATTTATTTTAAGATCCACTTGAACACGTGTATAAATCACAAATCATTTTCTTCATAGCACTTAATTTTGGTAGATTAACACACTGAAAATATTATCCTATATATATATATATATATATATATATATATATATATATCGACACGACTCGATTTCTCGGATTTTGGTTGGTCTAATAATTTAACCAGAACACGAATTATCGTGCGGAATCTTAATTATGGAATGATTCAGAGAAAGTTTTCTATAAATGTTTACATTTTTCTGAATGCATTTTAGCTATAAGTATGTCCTATCAAGTTCGAAATAAATTAAAATCTAGCAGAGCTGTGATATTATGTGAATCATACGTAATTTTAAATAAGAGATTTCCTAAGATTAATAAAACTTGCTTTTGATTAAGCCAAATCGATAGTATAACAACATTTCTGCCTGACAAGGAGACACTACGAGATTGATGTCGCGGATTTTTGTGGTGAAACTAGAGTCAAAATAAGGAGACACGTGTCTCGGCTTTCTCTCCCATAGGCCCTGGTTCGCGAGAAAAAAATGAAGTATCTGTCATTTTGCATACAATATTTATTCCGATCGCATTTATATGTCACGGTTAGACACAATTATTCGTTGCTGTCTGACGTCATACCGCTGCAGACCCTGGGATGGTATTCATCGCAGGTATTTTTGTGCGTGCAGGAACCTGCAGGTAAATTCGGTACCAGAGAGTAGGTGAAACCGTCCGGAAACTTGAACGCGAGTTTACCAATATTTTCGTTACCTGCTCAAAATCCGGAAAACTAACAACGGTCTCGTTAAAATAATTTCTTGAGAATGTTCTGAAACCGAATGTGAAAAGGAAAAAGTTTTTGTTGTTACTCGATTCTTGGGGCTTGCAAACGAATGAGAAATTCATCGACGAACATGGTGTGCGCATTAAAAATCCACCAAAATGTACGCCGTTGTGTAAACCGTGTGACGTCTATTTTTATAGGAAGTTGAAGCAGTTCATTGCGCTGCTCCAGAACTGCACGTATCTACTGCAACAAAAAAGAGATCACCTCGCGAGAGGAGGGTATTAAAATACATTCCAGCTGTCTGCACCTGCCCTCCAAGACATGCTTCATTACGCGTGGTACACTGCGAAATTGGTGGAAAATAGGTGTGTTCAGGAATGAACGTGCAAGTTTGGGCAAGTTAGCATTCTTAGATGCGTTTGGTATAGCCAAAACCTATGCTTCCCTTGCTTTTACGATGAATACGATCCCAGGGTCTGCAGCGGTGTGACATCAGACAAAAACGAATAATTGCGTCTAACCGTGACATATAAATGCGATCGGAATAATTATTGTATGCAAATTGACAGATTCTTTATTTTTTTCTCGCGAACCAGGGCCTATGGGAGAGAAAGCCGAGACAGGTGTCTCCTTATTTTGGCTCTAGTTTCACCACAAAAGTCCCCCACCAGATCCGCGACACCATTCTCGCAGTCTCTCTTTGTGAGTCAAAAAGCAGACGAATGAATCGCGCTTCTGAATTTTCTTCAAAATTAGCTTATGCTCATTTAGTACACGATAGTAACTGAAATGAAATATTTCTTATGTCTTCCAGTAAAGAGCACTGTCGATAATTATGTAATATCTGGAATATAAAAATTATGTAGTTGACGACTTATCGACCCGCAGTTGGCTTACTACGGCCAACCTTAGCATTGAAGTTAATAGAACTACAAAGGTAACTGCAGTCTAAAATGAGAATTTGAACGACATTCGACTAAGAAATTTAAGCCTTTGATACGATCGCATTATATTTTTTACATAAAATGCTAAATAAAACATTAATTGGCAACGAATATTAAATTAGGAAGTCGTTCGCGTTAGCGTATTTACGAGAAAAGAGGAAAAAACAATGCAATTCTTTTCTTTCTGTAAAAATTCCGCCCCATGCACAAAAAGACATTTTCTCTTAAAGGTCAGTCCGCGAATAACATTGGTTAAAAACCCATTCGCCGTTTGAAAATGTTTAAACTTTACATGATGGGCTAGTAGTTAATGGCATAAAGAAAAATTACCTACATACATGATTCTCCCAAACTTGAAGTACTCGTCATCTTTGTATTATGTACGCCTTCCTTTGTCAATGTGAAGTGAAATATGAGAATTCAGCAGCGTATGCTCGGCCTCCTATTCTCCTAAAGATTAAGTATTCGATAATGCGGAAGGGACGGACCGGAAGATTGAGTTGCCTGGTGTATGGATAGCTCACGTGGGCCGCGGAACCTCCGCTAAACTCTCCAGAATTACAGCATGCATCCACGAAATATGAAGCGTTCCTATGGGGCCGTTTTGGAGGCTTTTACTCCCTTAAAAATGGGTGAAGAATGTGTGTTAACGCCTCAGCAGGCGAGAAAAATAAGGCAGCTGCGCCTTATCCCTGCTTGAGCAATGGCTGGGCCCGATGAATGTAACGTTACCATACGGTTAAAGGAGGAAAATGTGCCACGTGAAAAGGTCGTAATAACACTTGAGGCGAGGATGAATAGGAGGTGCTCTTGTTTGCGTTGATGAATGCACGAGGAACTGCGATACATTTAACCTTAAGCTTTTCATGCTTTTCCGCCATAATATTCATAGCTAAGGCCAATTGATAGAATCCATAATTCTTGAAAGGAGTGCAATACGTTAGTTTTCGTGTGTTGAAGGATCATTTCGTATACAAATTGATACCAAAAAACAAAAATAATCGCATTGAAATATAACACGTTCTTCAAACGCGAAGCATCGTAATTTCAGCATAATGGAATTTAAGAGCCTCTCCGAGAAGTTCCATTGTTTTCACGATCCATTCATAATTTACTTCTTCATAACAAAATATATTATCCCTCGGAAAACCAGAAATTAAAAACTCTTCCCATCAACCGCTCGTTCCCAACAAAAACCCATCCTTCGAACAAACCTACTAAGCGTCTTAAACAACATCCATTCTTTTGTTCCGCCAACGTACATTCTGAATTCCGGAACTCTCGAAATAGGCCACACGTTAAAAGCCGATCTGTACCGCTTTTCGCGCCGTGAATTATTAACGCCGAGCCGACCAAAACGACCTCTATTTCACGTGCCAAAAAGGGAATTCTGGGAATCCATGATAAATAATGCTCGACAAAACGAATAAAAATTAACTAATTCGCCGCGAAACTAGTTCAAGCCGAAGCGAAAAAAAAAAATTAGGAGAAAATAAACTTTTTTATTAAGGCCTTTTCCGCATCCTTCAAAATTAAAACGATTTAATAAAAGTAATAATGTTTCAGAAAAAAAAAGCTTAAAATTCTAAGGCCTTCCTACCGTTCCGCGGCACTTAGGTATTTTTTTCTTCCTGTCCGGTGTTCGAGGACGATTTTTATTCACGTGCGTGCTAGAAGAGTTCCACGACATCATTCGGCCTCCGTGAACGTTTCATCTCTTCTCTGAATGGGCTACGCGTCTTTAAAAAAAATCTCTTAGCTTTTGTTTGCGTACCTCGGATGGTGCATAAGCCGACGAAATTATTTAAGGCCACAAATTTCCCTAAGTACCTCTCTCTCTCTCTCCCTCTTTGTGTGTTTTTTTTTACTGCGCTGGACAAAAGAGAAACCCTACCAAAGCGGATACCCAAGACACAATGCTCCTTGGCAAAAGATCCACGGTTTGATCTCGTATTACGGTTTTTGTGTTCGACTTTTCTGGACCAATTTTTTTTCTCGCATACAGCTCTGGCTTATTAGACGGTGTTATATAAGAGTCGGATTCTCTCTACAGGAAAAAGACGCCTCACAAAGGTGGCGTAAAAGAGACGCAGTATCGTGTGTGTTTTGAAGGTAGACGAGGAAAAAATCTTAGGTTACGCTACGTACCATGCTCATTATTAAATGAATTAAATGGTGGAAGCTGTAGATTGAGGAAAACGGAAATGCTTTGAGGCATTAAAGACTAGTGTATTAATTTCGTTTGCATATACTCGTATATTAATTAAACTTATTTGCGCTTCCATGAAAATTTAACTAATCAAAGGCTTAAATTTTCTGCGATTTATGATTTTTATCGATACATTCAATGGATTAATATATGTAGTAATGACCAATAATAGTAACATTTTGTAGAAATTGATATCACGTTGATATAAATCTCAAGCATCAAAGGAATTTTATAATTAACTATTACTATGTCAAACTTCCGTTGCTGAAAAAATCTTGATCTATTTTATGAGATTTATGTGAATTGTCTTTGGACCACGTTACGCGGGTGAATTATATTTTATAAATGACAGAACTTTGACTGTGCGAATTTTAAAAATAAAACCTCATTAACACTCGAATTTCCTATTTACAATTTATCACGAATCGCTGCTATAATTCACATGAGTAATGCGTATCAAAAACGTGTCCGCCATATTCACGTATAAACATACACTACACTCAATAAAAAAACTCCAGACATATGACTCTCGATTGAACTTAAGCCCGCGGGTCATATAAATCACAACGAGAGAGAGAGAGGAGTGCCGCATTGATGCCGGCCATTTCATCCGTAACCTATCGACGGAATGAAATTCTGCAGGATCCAAAATATTACCTTGCGGCACACCTTTCAAACTGCCACGTATGATCACCGGTCAACGAAAGATAGACGCCGACCTTTCATCCCATCACACACTCAAGGTCTCTGGGACCAAAACATCGAATCTCGGAAACACCTAACCCCTTTTCTGATCTCCAGAAACCTCTCTCTTCGCCTCCACCCCCGTCCAAATTGGCCTCTCCATCTACCCCAAACTCCCTCCCCCCGCACTTCCTGCCACGTGGACCCTCCCCCCGCCTTCTACTCCTCTACTTTACTCTTCAGCCTCCATCTCTCCTCCCCTAACCATCTCCAGGCTTTAGCTACTACCTTTTCTTCCAAGTTTCCAGCCCTACTTCCGGACTCCGGGCCAAGAGTCCATTGTGTTCCCGGAATCAAAAGGGATGGAGAGTGGTGTTGGATACAGGAGAAGGATGGAGGGAGGCCGGTGCAAACTCCTCTATTCCCCCCCCCCCACCCTTTCCCCCCCCCGAAAAAAAATCTCGCAAGAAGAGTCTACTTTATTCCATCTCCCTCTCGGAATTCTTTTCTCAAGAGGAGAAAGGAGCAACAAAAGGAGAGGATAGGACGAAATTCTTTAGTTTAGGGAGTGAAAAGTAAACGTAGAGAAAGATCGTACGAAAAAGGGGACAAAAAGGAAAAGGAAGATGCGGAAATGGAGGTGTTCCACGTTGGAATCAATTGTTTGATTACCTCTTCCTTGGTTATGTTATAGATCTGTTTTTTTCCTTACCCGTGCAATTACTGATGTTTTCATCCTATACTGATAAATACATTTACGGGTTACCGTTTGAAAATTACGTGTAGCAAAATGGGATCGTAAAAAAAAAGGCGAATAAATCCAAAATGAAATAATAATGTGGCGATTTTAAATTTCAATGTAGGATGAAGAAAATTCGTTATAAGATAAACATTACCGATTAAAAGAAGTTTTTTTATTTTCAATTGTCGGATTGAAAATTACGCGTAATGTGGTGATTTACAACCTTAAATGTAAACAGTAATTTCAGTCGGTTTTTTTTCCTTTTGTAAGCAATCTATTATGCTAATTGTAAGAGTTGGGCGTGCTTTGATATCACCATCATCTTGTTTAATAATCTGTCCTAAAACAGGTCGGTGATTATATTAAAACCAGGCTCTTCAGGTCGTCGTCCTTTCCGCATACCAATTCATTACTTGATAGCATGTTAATTTTGGTCTTCCTATGATTTCCATCAAGGTATAAATAGTTCTTAATTAACAAGATAGGAGATATGAAAATCAAGGCACAATGGTTCGTGTAAATATATAAATATATATGCCGTAATCTAATATTACATTAAAGCCTAATTTCACTTCGGTATGGAGAGATTGGATGAGCAAATCAATTCATGAATCCGCATATTATACAAGTTATACAGCACCTTGATATTCCTCACCTTCGTTGGAAGAATGATCAACTAGTTTTCGAAATTATGTACACAGGAACCATAGTCAGTAAGGTTGTTGGCGACTGACAAATACGGGTTAATTCTCGTTCTCTTCAGCCAGATTAATTATAACATTTAGAAAAAATGAGTGTGAAAAATAATTTTTATATCTTTTTTACCTATATACAAGACTTAAAACGTTAGTCTAATAAAAAGTTATAAAAATTTCAGGGCTATCATAATATTATCAGAAGTGTTTCATCGACGTACAAATTAGATAAATATGCCCACCAACATCCTGAGGTTTAACATGCAAATAACATTTTACTACTCTTCCTTAATTACTTTCTAAATACGTGCATCTAGATAATTAACTAGTATTTTTTTAAAATAACTGTAGTTCTAGTGTATATTCCGGATTTAGTTTTATTAGTTATTTTTCATTAAATGTGACACATCACATGCATTTTCAATCAGCGTTGATCAGTTTTATTCTTATCAATGAAAATGGTGCTCTCATTTTACTGTATCTAAATTCGCATTGAAAATATTTAATATCTGCTATAAATTTGTATTCGTAATAAATTATTCCGAATCGAAAACGGCCAAAAATGAGTTATTGAATTCTAAATATGAAATGCGATAATTTCCAGAGATAAAGCTTTAATACGGGAGTTAAACAAACATTTCGAAATTTTTAAAAAATTCAACCATAAATTTTAGCTTTGAATCGCCACGTAAATCACAGATGTCTTTAACGTTGTTTTAAATGATAACGCGCACGTCATTAACCTCAATCTTTTTGTTTCTACTGCTGGAACCGTAAAAATGTTTATATTACGCGATACGAGTTTCAAATAAATATGAATAAATGCGGAACTAGTAAAAAACAGTTAATAGTCAAGGATTATGTTCTTCACTACCAAAAACAAAAATTAAAGTGTAGATGTAGCCGTGACAAGTGATTCATTTGCCCAAGCTGAAAGAAACCAATCGCGATCGTTAGCTATTAAATAGAATTTAGACACTTTTCTGAACTTTTGAACGGTTTCATAAAGGGGAAAGGATCTTATGAGGATAGACCTTTATGGTGTCGCAGCCAGGTCGCCTCGAAACATAAAAAGCATACAGTCCCAATTTACGAGAAATTTTACTTTTGCTCAAGCTCCGAAAAACAAGACTATTTGGGCAATATTGTAGCTTGTTATGACAAGAGGAAACACATTAGCGAAATAAAAAAAACCACACGGTTTTTTTTTACTACATCCCACCATAAAACTCCTTTCACTTTCTCGTGCGGAGGAAACATTTTTTCATCTTGTACTAACTGTCCGCATTTTTTTCCTGATCTTCCACCAACCTCTCACTTCCCTCCAACCCCCTCTATCTCCCTCTCTCGCTCGCCCAAAAACGAGCAGATCTCACTGATACGTCCCTAAATAAAACAAAAATAAAACCTGCTACGTATGCTGGGGAAAACATGCAACTCCATCCCTCTCGAAAAACAGTCAAGGTTTCGGCGCTTATAGTGTTAACTGGACAATCTCCCTTCCCTCCAATTCACTCTCCCTCCCTTTTGCTCTCGCGCTTATCTCTCGCTCACCTTTCGACCATACAAACTCTCCAACCCCAAAAGCGAGTCATATCTGCTAACTTCAAGCACCCCTGCCATCTACGCCGACCGTAGGACACACGTTTTCGCACTTCATTCGACGCCTCTCACTATTTCACCAATAACGCGCCGTTACTTATGACACCATCGTTGGTTAAAAACTTTGGCCAAAATGAAAAAAAAAAAAACGCGTCGCCGACCGAACGCGACGGTCCGTTAAAAAAAAAAATTCTGTCGAATTAGTCCGATGCGGGAAGAGCGGTAGCTGCATAATCAGTTTATGTCATTTTTTCATTTTATGCCGTTTTTTCTGCAATCCTCTCGGGAATTCTGTGAAGCGAGCGTGTTTTGTCAGATATTTAACTTTCTGCTTGAGCGCTTTGCAGAATTTAGTTAAACTTATAAGGTAAAATACATCGGATTTTATCCCGGTGATTTAGGACATATTTTTTTCGATGTAGGGAAATTTTTTTAACTCAGCTCATTACTAGGCAACGCAAATGAACGGTATCAAGGATAAGCTGAGATTTTTTTATTTGACTTTTGCATCTTTTTGTGGATAAAAAAAAAAGAATTGAACTATCATGTGCCTCCGATAAATTCTTCCTCTCGGTGCGGAATGCTATTTCGCGTCAACCCTCTTCGTTCATAACGAAGAAATCCCGCCGGTCAGCAAGTCTGTCGATTAAAAGGACCCCTGTTTAATTACCGTCCGGCAAAAATAGGATCAATTAACAAATTTAATTGGTGACTGAGACATCCGCCGTAAAAATAAAATAACTCTTAACAAAATAAGGATATAAAATTTTTTCGGAGTGTTATTAATGGACGCTGAAACGTGAAACAGTCGTGTAATGCATGATGTACGCGTTGAAGCTCCTCCTGACCGGGGGGAAAAAGCGCGAAGACAAAATGGAACTAATAAATCAGTAAGGCGATCAAAAGTGTTCCGCGGACGAAAGGGAAAGAGGGGGAGGGAGAGAAGAGATGGACTATGTGCTAGTGTGCGAAGGACAGCAGAGAAGAGGAGGACCATTCGGACGTTTGCATCCATACTGCCATCCCTCCCTCTCTCTCCCTCCCTCTCCAAATTCTCCAGGCTCTCCAATTCCCCTCCCTCCACTCACCTCCGCTACCCTTCGGCGAAACCCAAAAGGCCTTGTCCGCGACGTTTTCCAAATTGCCCGTTGTTCCAAAGGGTCACGAAGGGTTGCCGAAGTCCTTTGTCCCCGTCTCGCGTGGCCCGCTGAAGTACAAAATCCGAGTCGCCGCAGATGCTTGGTGCGCTCTTTACATCCAGGCGGCCTCGCGGGAGTAGGTGTGGTCAGAGGAGGAGGAGGAGGAGGAGGGAGACTTGCAAAAAATGTGAAGTATGGAGGAGATGGAGAGAGAGATAGATAGAGTGGAAGATAAAGGGGAGAGAGAGAGATGGAGGTGAGAGAAAGTTCGCTTCAGGAAAGGGGCGGAGAGGAAAAAAATGAGCGTGGATGGAGTCAGAGAGAGAAAGGGGATGGGAGGAGAGAAGGAAGAGGAGTGCATAAATAATGACGTCGTGGGGGGGAAGGGGGTTGGGTTGGGTGGTTGAGCGTATTGTGAAGTCCAGACGCCAGTATAATGGATGCTCCAAGGTAGACTCGGCCGCGGTGGGCGCTGCGGCCACCCTTTAGAGACTCCCGTGTGAGGATTTCGGACGCTCTGGGGAGAGAAGTTTGCCGCCAGACGAAGGACAGAGGCGGGGAGGTGCGACAAGAGAGGACACGGTAATTCAAAGAGAGAAAGGGGAAGAGGATGGGAGATAGAGGAAAATAAATTTGTTAGCGACACGATGGCGGATATTTGCTGCGAAGGAGGAAATCGGAAATGGCGAAAGGACGATGGAAAAAGCGATTTCTGCGATGATAAAAAAGAGATATTACGATTCCGTTTCTCGCACGATTAAGCAGATAAAAAAAGCGACCTTTTTTTTTTAGATTTTTCGGACCGTTTCTAATCGAGATAGGCAGAAGCGATGGGGGTTTTATGGGGAAAAAATTATGGCGTCCGAGAGGCCAAAAGAATATCGATTGTTGTCAGATCCTGCGTTAATACATGGTAAGAATCAAATCCATTACGAAATGAAATAGAATGTGTTTGTAGTTGTCCTGGTGTGTTTTGGTAAGACTAAAACATGGACATAGGTTAATAATGATTAAATAAACAATGTAGGTGGAATAATAAAAGGATGCAGTAAGCGCGAATATAGCTCTTGATGGTTAGGTGAAAAACAAATTTTACCAATTTCCATTAATTAGCAGAATATTTTACAAGCTTTTTTTTCAATATCTAAGTGGGAAGAGCCAAGAATGAGAAATTGGAAAAGGTTAAGCTGCGATATTTGAATGCCTTAAATTAAAGCAGAGAAGTGTAGTCAGAGATGAGCGAATACACCGTATGGATTTATTCAGAGGTAACTGAATGTAAACGGAGGAGGACATGAAAATCTGAGATTTGTTGGTAAAAGATTGGTGGCAAGCAAAAAACTGTTTTCGATAAATAATTCGAGCGAAGTAATGTTGTATTCGGTGTGCTTAGGTTATTCATGGCGTGGTTGGCACATGCGTATTTCGTATCTACATAATTCCATCCGCGTCCTAACCATGGAAATTTCGTCGAAATGGGCAAGCATACTTGTGTGTTTAAATTATTTAAATTCTAAAACCGTTGTCATTTTAAACTTTCGAACAAAATTCCCAACGGAAAGGAAATTTTAATTCCCTCGCTATGGTTAGAACTGTAACACGATGCAAGACGCTCGTGGAGTAAAAAACCATAAAATATAGTAAACCGCGTTTCTGAGGAAGATAGCGAAGCCTTCCCGGACAAAATACAGGTGGTAGGTTTGTAATAAATTAAAGACAAACTGTTTTTACGGCAGTTTCAAGGCGTGGTCTCTTTCCCTAGAACATCTTCACCTGCGGTGAGAAACAAAAAAATGTTACCACGCACCTGCAAACATGAAGTGGGTCGTATGAAAGCTTTTTTTCTTTTTATCCAGGAACACAATGGGAAACTCCAAGCCGTTATTATGGAAAAAATTAAAACGCGATACTCTCTCTCTCTCTCTTTTCTCGAAAATAACGATGTTAGATTCAACAGACGTCGTCTGTCGACAGCGTCATAAATGTTCATTTTTTCCTGCCGTCACAATTCGACGCACAAGTTGTTCAATTTCAGAAGTTTTTCCTCGCGACAGGATGCATTCCTTCAATTCGCGAATCTCGAGCGAATTTCCGGCGCGTATGTGTATATGTTGTATTAATGCAGAACGTGGCGTTTGATGCCTTTCGGATCGAAAACTTCAATTTTTTTGCAATTTCAAACTTAACGACGGATTCGTCGCGATGTTTTAAACGGATACAATACCCATGGTTGCCTCCGTAATCGTCGTTATTTCGTTCCATGAATAGGCGGCGAAGCACGTTTTTCCCCTATAAGAACCGAATTATAAATAGACAATCCGTCCCGGCTGACCCCGTTGGCAACATATAAAATTGGTTTTTAAGCCCCTTAAATCCTGTAAATCATTGATAAATGCCTTAGTTAGAATAAGAAATTTAAACACAGTCGTCCTTAATTGGTCGTCGTTCATTCGTTCCTTAAACAGCGAAGCGATGATCAACAGGATACAGTTTTCTCATTGGCGCAATTTTACATAAATCGGCGACAAAAGTGCCAGTATTTAGGGTGTATAACGGTGAACAACAATAATGCGAAACGACGAAGAGCACAGGCGAAGATGTTTGGACACCTGTACGGAAAGTCTAATGGCCGTTCCGAAAACTACTGCGATCGGCGTAAAGCAACCGAAGAATGATATTGGAATCATCAAAGGTATTAATATGTGATTGAAGCGACTACTTCGGAGGTTGATCGAGGCATACCTGTATACGACAAATTTCATGAATAATCCAGCTTACGAGATATCGCCAACGCCTTATAAAAAATGCGTAGAATAAACCACTCTTAATTATTGAGCAAGGTCAACCATTTTTATGTATACTCTGCTCAGTATGATAAAATGCGTAAGTACGAGATTTCATTCATTTTCGCTGCAACGTCTAGGCTCCAGAGCCAGTAACAGACAGACAGCATTGCGAAAACCACTTTTTCGGATGCAGCGACACCTAAAACGTATATTTCCGTAAAAATCTAGACGAATTTTTTCGCCATAACAATATTTTCTCGATACTTCGTATGAGAAAGTAAAAATCTTATGTGGCCAACACATGACTTTCTCCATATTTCGGGTATAGATATTTAAATTATTACGAATAGCATTATAAGGCAAAGTTATTATTTCTTATTGTAAAAGAATACAGTCGACCTTATTGCCGTAAATTATATTTTGAATATGTTTACATAATTCATCGCTACATGGTGGTGGCGCTGTATACTGGAAATTACGAAAAAGTTAAATATCTCCGAAATGGATGGTTCTACGAAAATTTGTTTAAAACAAAACTTGGAAGAAATATTTTTCTCTACAACTTTAGTCCTCACGAAGATTACCAATAAAGGAGATATGTGACGGAAACCGAAAAAACCGATTATTTATAATTAATTCCTAAACAATAACTGCTATGAAAAATTGTTTCAAATAAAAGTTGTAGGAAATTACATTCTCTATAACCTTAGTATAGAAAACCGAATCGGGTTTCGAATAAACCTCGACTTCCGGTTAACCGTTATTGTCCAAAAACTAATCAGTTCTTTGTGCTCATGCTCAAGTGTTAGATATGAAATTTGGTATTAATATGACAAGTACTTATTGAGTTAGAGCGCCCACAATCACATACATCCCCACACACACACATCATTCCGAAAATAATCTAAACGTGTTCTAGGGACCTCAAAACGTGTATTTCCGTTGGAATCTCGAAGTCGATTTTTTTTCGTGATCGCAATATTTTCCCTATACTACGTATGAAGAAAGTGAAAACCTATTAATTCATAGGATATACTTTTTGGACGAACTGCCTGGTATATAAATGAGAAACAGCGGAATAAGACTATCCCGGGTTTTCAGTTTTCCATTCAGTTTCGCCTGGAGTCGATCTTAATTAGGCATTTATAGCGAACTAGCAGAATTTCCCGTTGAATTTCAACGTATTTAGTGACTCTTTAAAATATATAGTAGATACTTTTTAAATTACAATTAGCTTTTCTTAACATTTAATCATATTTGCTTGTAACAATCCGTTTCCGAGCCTATTGCATTCCAATATAACGATAATTTTATTCCTATCATATTACTTTCGCCAAATCCAGCTTCATTTCTTGTGTAATTATGCCTCGCTGAAATATTTATTTTTATGTCTTGTAAGCAAGAAATCCGTGAAAAAGCAACATTCAGTTGTCCATGATTGAACACTGACTGGTAAATGTACACCAGATACGTGAGCCTATGTACGTTAATAAACATTATAATGTAGAATATAATGATTTTACTTTTAAAAAATGTAAGATTCCAGTATTCGATAGACGAAAGAAGGTTCAATTACTTTCATCA
The DNA here is from genome assembly GCA_036926305.1 of Uropetala carovei. Lineage (NCBI taxonomy): Eukaryota > Metazoa > Arthropoda > Insecta > Odonata > Petaluridae > Uropetala > Uropetala carovei. The sequence goes on from JAXCHB010000125.1 coordinate 1,480,178, forward strand.
ATAAACACTTCCTGAATAATGATCAGAATCTATTTACGTTGCTATCCGTAAACATCGATCGTTTCGTTGCGTAAACAAAAGTTCGAATAGAATAACTATAAACTTTCGTCTATTTATAAGCTTCATTGAAGCTAATTGAATCGGAGGTAACAATGACGGCCGCCTTGGCAACGCCCGGGAAGGGTACGAACAATCCACAAAATTTCGAAACAAATCGCGAATTTCTGAAAACTTCCACCGTGTAACATGTAAACTTCGCAGGAATAAGCTAGTATAGAGTTTTATTCGTCGAATAAAGGAAAAACGAAAAAAATCTATCCATATTTACGTATTATAATGCTTGAAGGAAGAATACCTTGTAAGTCAAGAAATGGATTCATATGTGTTATCTTATGGGAAAATGTTAATCCCCTATATTGGCAGCACTAATTAATCCTGGTTGACCAAACCTTGATAATTCACTAAGTTAGGATGTAAAGAAGAATCGTACCAAATTTGGTTATTCTAGCTTTTATCGTGTAGGAGGATTTCCATGAACAAACACGCAAACCAACAAACACACGCTTCAAAATATAATATAGTAGGTAAAACGGTCGAAGCTAAGTAACGATACGACCGAGCGCCCTCCTTTGCGAAAATGGAAGGAAGCGATGATAAGGCTGCGTCTCCATCGTGCCTCGTGGTTCACCCTACAGAGAAATTCCCCCTCTCCGACGGGGAGAAGAACTCAGGATGTCGAACAAGTAAGAATTTTTTGCGCGAGCAAAACGGGTTGAAACGCCATCGATCATTGCCTTTTAACCATGTCGAACAAGAACGCGCATAATGGGCAAACGTTCTCGAAAGTTCACCTTAGTCTTCACGAAACAATCGGCGAGTGATATACACACACACACGTTTAGAGAACGGTATCCAAGAAAGGCGCCTTAACCGGAAATCTGCCTCGGGAGATGCTCGGACGCTCAGAAATTCCACCAATCTAACAAAGTCCTTTCTAGGCACGCAGCGACGAGCGAGAGGCAAAGACTGGATTCCAGGATAGGCACGCCGGAGCACTTTGAGTCCATTCCTCTCTCCCTCCTTCCTGCCCTTGTACTCTTCTATGCTTTCTTTCCATGTGGTCATCCCCTTGGCACGATCTTTGAGGTAGACGGTAAAGGATGTGTGCGTGGGATTCAAGGCGATTTTTGTTTTATTCTTGTCAAGTAATTTATTCTGGCAATATAAATTCGTAAATTCAACATGGATGAAAGTGTTCGAATTTCAAGTGCTTCTTGTGGCAAAATTGTTTTCCATCGATATTTCATGACAATAATTCGCATTTTGGTGACCCTGTGAAATTTTCTGCACTGGAATATTATTTGACGGTAACTATTACCATGTACAGGATTTATTATATTCTTTTCGTTGAGATAAATCTCGAAACTTCATACTAGGAATTTGGCAAGCGAGTTATTTACTATAACTAGCAATAAGGACGGATAATTTGTAATCTGGTTTACCCCAACTCATTTATAGCTATAGGAATTACCCAAGTATCTAACATGTTACCTGGCCATAACATGCCTACGACACTTAAAGAAAAGTCAATGAATTACTTTAGTACAAATTAACTTTTACAAGCGAATTTGTGGACAGTCACGCATAGTTACTATCTGAAATTGTGAGTTGCGATAGTATGTTTTTGATTTTCGGTGCACCTAAGCCGTTTTCTCTCTCTCTTTGAGAGTTTATATCTACTAACACATTTTCGTTGAAATAACTATCAATTCTCGATTGAATGATGCTAAAGTTATTATCAAGGCATTAAATATCGATGGCACATTTCAGTTGCATGATGTACCCAAACTTATCATCGTTTGACTAAAAGTAAAACACTTGGAATTACGACCAATTTTCGAACGAGCCGAATGCTAGTTGAAATGGGTTCAAGTTTTCTGTAATTCCATGTCAGGTGTTTTTATTAGTAAAAAAATAGTTTTTAAGGAACCCTATCCGCGTACAGATTTATTCTGTATTTATTGCTTAAATCCCCAGTAAATAAATCTTCCACGTAGAAATGATATCCCGCCTACACCTGCTCAATATTTTAGACAGATTTACTACCCCTCTCACCGTAAGCCTCCCATGTCAGTTCCATTTACTTCCTCCCCTCCCCTCCCCTCAAATGACTCCTTTTTTTATTATTTCCGTCTCCTCCCACCTCTGTAAACCCCCCTCCTCCACTCCCCCGTCCCCACCCTCCGCCGAAGCATCAAACGTGAAATGCAGAGAACTTTAATGAAACCTTCAATAAATATTCCTTCACTCCCTTTACTTTGTAATTACACCCCGAAGTGTCTAAAAAGGAATACTGCTGCGAGATATTTTAATGTATGCGTAGTGCGAAAATAGTAGGTCCTGAAATCATTTGAAGTTCTTTCTCTCATCCCTCTCTCTCTCTCTCTCTTGCACACAACAAAAATGTCTCTTCCTTCTCTCTCTCTGTGAATCCGACCGTTTCCCCTCCCACCGAACTTCTCCTCTTACCTGTCTTCTCCCTGCTCCCCTTCCTTTTACTCCTCTTTTGTCAAGGATTCGATGCCATACCGTCCTCCACGCGCACAAGCTTTAGCTCACTGTTCCGGAATATTTAACGGGTTTACGAGAAGGGCTCCGCTCGTATGAATCGAGGATAAGATGAGATGTGAAAATACACAAGAGAGGGAGAGAGAGATTACAAAGAAGTGCGATGAAATGATGAAACGAAGAGGGAGGTGGGAAATTCTTATTAGAAAAACGACTGGAGCAATAAAATAGGTGTGGGGAGTGGGTGACATACTATAAGGTCCAAAAAAAAGGCGAAAATTGGACTATTTTATGAAACGGAGCCATTTTTTCCTAACAGTTGCTGGGGAAAAATATATACAAAAGTAATGTCACATAAGGTCGGTTTTGACCAAATAATAAATCCATCTCATTTTATTACTTTTTAATTTTTAGCCTAGAATTTTATTTTAAAATTACTCCTATGATAACAAACTTAAAGTTAAAGGAAAACACTCATAATTATTGCGCCCAAGTATTTGCATAAATAATTTTCAAGCCGAACGGTGTATTAATTAAGTGACGCCATAAATATTGATATTTTAGAAAACTGTTCCTAATAATTTCCGACCATCCAAAACTTAGCCGCTTCAGCAAAAAATAAACAGATGGCGAACTTTTCAAAACCGCTTAGAAAGCAAAACGAATTTCTTGCGGCGGGATGATCGCGAAATAAGTGCGCCCCCAAAACACGGAAATCTTCTTTGGGACGTAATACCTCTCTCTCCCTTTCTCGTAAAACTTTCCGCGACCGCATCTGACTGACAATGAGACGATCTTCACTTGTTGGTCAAACATGCCATTGTTTGAGCACTCAGGGTTGGGGCTATTTTGGAGAGACGAGGGAGGGAGGAAGAGAGAGAGAGAGAGAAATGAGATGGTAAGAACGGTGAGGCAAGAGAGGAACCGGGAGGGTGTGTAAAGTGAGGTTTGCTCGATAGAGGCGTATAGGGGTGAAAAAGAGAAGGGTAGAGAGGAAGAGAGAGAGGGAGAGGGAGAGAGGGGAGAGATGGGATAAGGAACGCATTTGTGCCCGACATAGGCCTTTGAAGCAGGCGAGGAAAAAAATGTGAAAGGTAGAGGAGGAGAGAGAGAGAGAGAGAGAGAGAGAGAGAGAGAGAGAGAGAGAGAGAGAGAGAGAGAGAGAGAGAGAGAGAGAGAGAGAGAGCCGAGATTTAATATCTGTCCAACCCAGCAGTTCTAGAGGAGGGAAGGGAAAAGGGATGGGAGTGAGCAAGAGAGAGAGAGAGAGAGATATGGAAAAGGAGGGCGGGTGAAGGAGAATAATGCGAGGAGAATGGAGATGGGAGGAAATAAGGGGAATAATGACTGCGGAGAAAGAGATAAAAATATACAAAAATGAACGTGTGTGAGAGAGGAGAGATTTGATGTGACGACAGGACAGAGTTGGAGTATGATCTGAGGGAGGGATGGGGATGTATATATTGGGAAGGAGTGATAGTGAGGACATTGAAAATTGAAACAAACTGAAAGGTAGATAGAAGAGTACAAAAGGCGACTGATTTAAAAATCTGCTCGTTTAAGAGGTGGAAAAGATAAAAGTAATAATTCTTCGGCAAGAAGATTTAAGAGGTTCGGATTTGCGCGCGTGTATTTAAAGGAGCGACTTGACGACGACGGCGAATCGTCAGAAGAGATAGTGTGACGATTTTATGTGGAAATGAGTTCTCAGTTTAAACTTTTGTATTTACCGCCTTCTACGTATATCTTAAGTTATGCAAAATACAGGCCTCCTCAGTGAATTATTATATACATATATACAAATGCGCGCTCACAAAACGTTGAAAGGATGACTATAACGTAAGGTGAAGAAGGGAAAGAGGAAATTATAAATAAGAAGACGAGTAGAGAAAAAGGATAGTCGAGTGATAAAGGAGATAAGGCAATGAACACAATTTAAAGTTATGGAGAACAAGAGCGTGAGAGAGGGAGAGAGAGAAGAATACAGGAGGGTCAAACAAGAGGGGAGAAGAGAGGCAGCTAGGGAGCAATGGAGGGAAGCTGCGGGAGCGGTATCAGCAGCAACAGCGGCGAAGAGGACGAGAAGGAAACACCGTGTAGCGTTTAATTTTGCAGCAGTTGGCCTGGAAACGAAGCCATTCGTAACCGGTTCGGAATGAAACTGAATGTGACAACGTACACTTGTTTTTCGGCCCTCTTCCAAGCACCGTGAAATGGCGTACGCTTCTTTTTAAGGTCTTAAAATGGTCTCTTACCTATTTCCTCTCCCTTCAACTTTCCCCCACCCCTTTCCAAACTTCCTCTTTCCCTCTCAACTTCTCTTATTCCTTTCCCCACACCCATCCCCAACACCAAAAGTCCTATTCCATCCACCTCGGAAACACACTCGCACAAAACTTCCACATTTTTTAAAGTGTGGCGAAGGTTAGGGACAATTTGTCAGGGAAACGGCGTCTGTTAAGAAACTCCCCCAACCCCCTCTTCGCATTCACCCCATCTCTCTTTGCGGCTCCTTATAACCCCTCTCTTTCTCCCCTCCTAACCCCTCGACTCCTCCGTTCGCTCCTCCATTTTCCACACTTCTAACGTCACTCGGGAGATGTCTTTTTTTTATATAGAAAAGAGGAAGCGAGCGGAAGGAGGGGAAAGTCTTAGAGAAACCGGAGGGTAAGGAAGGAAGCAGAAAGGATGGTACGGAAAAGGGGAAAAAAGAGAAGAGAAGAAGACCAGGAAGAGGGAGGGTGTGTAAGAGGGAAGGCGTTCGACACACGGGCAAAATTAGAACTCCGGCAATTTTTCAGATAAGGAGTTCCCTTCCGCGTCGAAACCCCTTCCAGGGCGATAGAGTCCTTTACATTTAGGCAAGGTGGAGAGAGATGCGATAGAGATAAGGGTGACGGTGAGGATAAGGGACCTTTTTATATACGGCGAAAAAGAGAAAGACGAATTTCCTCAAAAGCGTCGCAAATATTGGCAGTATTACGGTCGCGTCTCGCACGCGCGGAGGCGGGCGCATTTTTTTTTTGCGATCTTCACATTCGGATTTCCATGTTCCCGTCGCGTATTCGCGAGAATCCCGATGCTAAGCTCGCCCGGGCGTTGATTACCCATTACCTTTGAACAAGGAGCAAACGATGTGCCGAGGAAATAGACGGAAGGAAAGCGTGTTTCGCGGAATATTAATACGAGGCGAAAGGAACACGACGGAGAATGCAACTGTGGGCGGAGGAGTCTTTGGAAAGGTGAGGAGGGTGGGGGGGGGGGGAGGCGAGGACGTAGTAGGGTGGAGTTGGAAGCGGTTCTCCCGTAAAGACGAAACGAGAGGGTAAAAAAGATGGGAGGGAACGAGGGAGGAAGCGACGGAGAGAGAGAGAGAGAGCGGGATGCAAGAGAAAAGCCCTTCAGAGAAAGGCGGGCGACTCAATGAAAAATGCACGTTGTCTCGGGGAAGGAGGCGGGCTAATGGAAAATACACACGCGAGTCTCAGCTTGTGACTCCTTTTGCGAGGTAGCGAAGTAGCTCACGGCGTTGTGGAGCGGCGGCGTGTTTCTGAGGAGGCGGAGGAAGAAGAGGCGAGAGGACGAGGAGAGGGAATGGGTACTCGGAAAACGAGGAGGTGTGGGAGGGTAGGTATTGGAAGGAGAGAGAGAGATAGAGAGAGATGGAGTAGGTAAAGAAGACAATGAGGAAGAGGAGGCAAGGAAGACAATGAGGAAGAGGAGGTAAGAAAGACAATGAGTAAGAGGAGGAGACAGATGTCTGAAGACAAAGGAGTAGTAAACCGAGAGGAGATATTGAGGGAAATGTGGGGAAGACGGGAAGGTAGTGAGAGAGGGAAAGGTGAAAGGATGTACAATAGTTCGAAACAGGGTGTAAGACAGGAGAGATGTAAGAATGAGCGGAGAAGAGAGTATGGAGTAGTAAGGGAGGAGAGGAAGAAAAGTTGGGACGGAAAAACTGGAGAGAGAAGGTGGAAGGAAGAGGTGAAGAGGAGAGAGAGAGGGGTGGGAAGAGGAGAGGAAGATGGGAGGTGGTGAGGAGAGGGATATATAACGTGGAGGGAGAAGGCGGAGGGGAGAGGGAGAGATGAAGTGGGGCGTAGAGGTGGATAGGAGGTAGATGGGAGAGAGAGAGAGAAGTTGGAGGATAGGAAAGAGATGGAGCAAAGTGGGCGACGTGGATGAGGACGAGAGAGAGAGGGAGAGAGAAGGGTTAGAGAAGTAGGTTTAAGAGGAATGTAGTAGGGATGTATAAGTAGCAGGATGAGGTATATTTGATGGTAAGGAGGAATCGTTGAAGGGTCTTGGATCAGGTGAGATTCCGGGTGTGGAGTCGGTTTGTGAGCGCAGCATTGGCGTGATAAGGCAAGTCTCGGGCAGAGGTAGAGAGATGGATGCGAAATGGCTCCCCTACTTAGTTCTGCCATCTCTTTCACCCGTCCTCGGCCAACCCTCCCGAGAGAGAGAGAGAGGGAACTATGGAAAGGACGGACGGAGCGGTCGACCTTAACTCGTGACCGCTAGGAGTTATTAAAGGACTCCTTGAAAATCGCATTGCAGAAGAGAGAAGTCAGCGGGCAATGCGGGGCTCTGGGTCCGTGTCGTCTTTTTCTTTTTTTTTTTTTTTTTATCCGGACGACGGATGCAGGTCTAGGTGAGAGATTAACTGTTGCGTCACATGGAAGGAGTGATAAAGGCGCGGAATAAGTCAGAATTAGTCTGAGGAAGGGGGCGAGCGAGACGGAGATGAAAAATAGACTCGAAGTCATAAAAGGCCGGGTGATAAGTTAGGATTTGGAAACTGACGAATGGAATGCTCTTAAAAGTTTTACCTGCTTTAAAAATAGAAGGCGCTTAGTTGTGTAATCTGCTTCCTGAGTCGATATCGGTTAAAAAAAATTTTTATTTAAATCTCCGAAATTGTATATTATCCAGTTTAGAATAAAAAAATTTATTCTTAAATCACGCCCGCATTTCCACGATAAATTACGGCGGTAATTGAGCGTGTTTATTTTTTAAACTTCCTTCTCAAATCATTAACTGGTATGTTAAACAATGCGAAAATGGATCGATGATTAGCGTGCAACATTTTCTGTATCTAACAATGTATGGATCTCAAATGGCGTCCCGAAATTACTTAAATTAGAAAAAGTTATTCTTTCTCTCAAATGCAACCAACGAAGTAATGCCCTAAACATTTTTATGCGGCATTGCTTGCAAATAATTAAGTGAATTTTTACAAATCCAGTCGTTTTTTGGCTGAGGAGCATTTTCAACAGGGGATTCGCACTTTTGACAAGATAAGTTCCTCTTGAAATATTTAAATACACATAATCCGATTGCGTTTAATTTGAAGAGCTTTTATGTCACTAAAATATGAATTAATTGACACTCAATGTTTTTTTAACTCGAGCAATAGGTTTATGAGAATTATACTAATTGCGTTCTATTATTCTGACGTTCGTAAATATGTATAGGTAATAATAAATAATTATGGGTAATTATTTATTTAAAGAGTAACTAATAAACATCTATCTATATACCTATATGTCTTTTCACTTTAATGTAGCAAGAGATATTTAAAGCTATATACATATAAGAAAAAATGAATATTTACTAAAGGGAAAACTTCAAGTCTTCATTCTCACCATTTGCCCTACTTTATCTCGCAAAAAGCTAATTTGTAATTCTTCTACCGAGGACTAGAAAAATATTAATAAGGAAAATGTTTAATCATCAGCATATTCTTCTCCACGATTTTTTAAAATTACATAACCATATTAACCTGAACTACCGCACTATGCTAATATGAGATAAACCATTTCCAAGAAACAAATATAGGGCAATGTAAATTACATCCGGGAAGTTAGGTCTCCAAATAACCCTTGCCACAAATCATGCTTATCTAGGGGGAGCACGCTATTATGGCCTATTAATTGCTTAGATACAAATTTAAGCTAAATCGAGATAATAAGAATAAAGCATATACACGAGCGGAAAGGTCCTTAATTGTACTTTGCTCACAAAAGAGATTACCCAAACGATAACCTTATAATAAACGTAAAGTGTAACGATTTTTATTCCTTAATGTTAAAGTTGTATGATTTAAGTAAATGTATGCCGCAAACGGCCTGAAACGAGAGAACTAGCTGTATACTCACGCTATAAAAATATTTTTCAGAATGCGAGGGGACATAATTATAAATGAACATTTCCGCATTATTATTCTATCAGAAAAAATCACTTATCTGAAATTTCCATTACGAATTGACAAGAATGTAAATTCTATTTCTTTGACTGCATCCCTATCACAAACTTTTATAGATAACATCAAATCCAAATCAGTATTCTCTGTCACTACTAAGACAGCGTCGGCGTCATCAATTTTGGGCATGCGTGTTTGCATATTTTTAATGACAAAAGTTGGGAAATCGTTTAGCTAGGACAAGGAAAAAAAAGAACAACGGGACCGTCCGTGCGAAACCGCAAGTTTGAGAAATCCACGAGAGGAAAATGGGAGGGAAGAGGATTGGAGCGGAAGATTAAGAGAAGGAAGTGGACGGACGCGGAAGAAGGAAGAGAGGATGAAGAGGGAAGTTGGTTCCTCTTATATGAACTCCCTTAATCCCGCCTCTCATCCCGTCCTCTCATTTACTCCGACCTATTATGCTAACTCCTCAGCGAACGGCAGCGACCTCATCCGGACCTTCCGTTATTAATTGCGTCCCCATCCTATGGACCCCATCACCAGCTTCACTCGGATATACTGCCGCCACCTTTTCTACTGCTAGTACGGCTAGAAAGGCGACGTGGTCCATCCCTTCGCCATTCTTCCCCTTAGAAAAGCTCATCCTTCTCTCTCCGGCCATCCCTTCCAAACCCATTTTGAACCTAACTTACAAATCCGCTCATCCTTTGCACCTGAGTTGAAGTAGGTTGGATTACAGTGTTGCAGAGGCCTGAGTGTGTGTGTGTGTGTGTGTATGTGAGAGAGAGAGAGTGAAAGAGAATGCGGTGATTGGGAGCTGGATGGGAGTTATAGAGGAGACAACGGAAGCGAAGGAACAGTCCTTCAGGCGCTAGGTTAGAGGGCAAATAGGTGGCTTTGACGGAGTGAGCGAGGATGCATTTGGGTAGGGGGCGTGGCAGTTACGTGTTGAATGAGGTGGCGGTACGGAGGCGGAAGAAAGGATGGCGAATTTCATGGACGGGAATATAGAATAGCGAGGCGACAGGAGGGATCTCGAAGATACGGCGGGAACGGTGTGGGTTGGTGTCTTAATTGGTGAGTCGGAAGGCGTGGATGGTGGGAGGGATAGAGGTCGGAGGTCGGGAAGTTCATTCTCGGGGTTATCGTACATAGCGTTGTCTGTTCGGACGGATGACACGACGGCGGTCTTGCGTCGAGACGTGTGACCTCGGCGAAATGGTCCTCCCGAAAAGAAGGCCCTTTCGGAATCAACTTTGATAGAACACCATCTCTCCCAATCTCAAACAGCAGAATTAGACCCAACCGCGGATTCCGCACGGTAAACTTCGCAAGATTGCTTTATCCGCCTGTCTTTTCCTTCCCTTTCCATTTTCCCCTTTCCAACCGCCATCAACAGCCTCATTTTCCTCCTTTCTCATCCAGCTTACCTTCTAGTTTCTCAGACGGACGGGAACCCCTCCCCCCTCACCCCATCCCCTTATCCACAGTCTTTTAAGAAGAGTCCTATAGGTAGGTGTACCCCTCATTCCCCCCCCCCCCCCATAACCCGTCCTAATCTCCCGCGAGGTGATGAAAATATGACGTAATGGGTACACAGGGTCATAAAGTCTTCCCTTCCCCCCGTGCGTCGTGAGCGGCGTTCCTTGGGATTAAGAGAGAGAGGGCGGCGGAGGTGTTTTGGATGCGGCGGGAGGGAAACGCAGAGAGAGGGCGAGGGAAAGGAGGTTAGAAGGTGACGGCCATATCGTAAGGAGTTGTTTTGGAACGCCGCGCGAACCTCGCACCATACGCACGCTTCCCTTGCCAAGTAAAGTGAAGGCGTAGTAAGGAGCGAGATGAGATCGTGATTACGGCGTTTTGATGGACGTCGGAAGTGTCTCTCACAAGCCTTCTTGAGGATGTGAAGCAGAGAACGACGTCTTTAAAGTGTTTCTCGGCAAGAGGGTGAGAGAGAAATATAATAGATAGAGAGAGAGAGAGTCTTCCGTTTTAGCGGGATATGACGCCTCGAGTGTTTACACGCGTGCGTCTTACGTGTGGATGCGGACTTTTTAAACGTCTCTCCCGATCTCTTGATAAAGTTTATAAAGTTGATTGTTTCCCTTCTCTTTCTCTCACTTTCTCTTCCTCCTCCGGTGCTCGGGCGAGAGGAATTAGGTTTTTTTAAGTGGCGCGATTTCCTTCGGTCGTCATTCGGCTCGGATGACATATTTCTTTCTTTATACCTCACTGTACCTTTTACTTCTCTCTTTCTTCTCTTAAAGCACTTTCATTCTCTTAATTCCGGAGATTTGAAATCCCTTTTCTACCATTTTCCTACCGGTGAGTTTCCAAGGAAGCTAAAATTTACTGCGACGTAACTTGTCAAAAACAATTTATTCGTTCTTCCGTCTCGTTCCCCCGCTCCAGTTCGCAAGTATATTTTTTAAAGGCATATTTAGTAGAACTTGATATGCAGCTTGGTATTACTTTCGTTGTCTTACGAATCGTTATCCAATCATTCTCATAAGAATCAAATTTCTGCGGAAATCCTATTTTCGTTCTTTTGAATCTATGAAGGACTTTTAACAAAAGTCTTGAGAATTTATCTCGAAATTAGCTTGCAAAGAGTTAATGAAGTAACCTCATGTCTAAAATTAAATTGGCAAACATTCTCCAAATTCCAAAAAAAAGAAATGTTTCTAGTAGCGTTTGTACGCAGTGCCTCGGGTTGCAGCGCTTAGAAACGTAGGTTTCGGGTGGGACGAACCAAAAAAAAAAACAGATCGCGATATAAAAATCTGGAATGAAAGTAAGAACGGCCGAGGTCACCGCAGGCATTCCTCCCGTCTCAAGAGAGCGGCCGTCGCAACTCCCGTCCGAAAGCGCTAGAAACCGGGGAGTTTAGGTTTCGGGACGGTTTTCACGGATCAGCTAACCGGCGCTTCCGAAATCAATCGTCTCTACCTTGACGCCTATCGTATTGCAGATGATGTAAATGTCTGTGGTGCAGTGCCGCGTATATAGAAACCCGCTGCGGGGTCGCCCTCACACACGAGGCGACGGACTAAACCTCCGGCTCACCAACACACACCTCGGACACACATGCTACTCTATCCCTTGCGCGTCAAAACTGGGGCGGCGCCGAGCGCAAATCCTCATCGCTCGGGGGCGCATGCATCGGTGCATCATCGCAACGGTCACACACCCACCACATCGCCGCCTCTCGCCGGGCGAGAAAAAGAATCCGAAGTCGCACTCCCCCTTCCATCTCTCCCCCCCCTCACCCCTTTTCCCTCACGTCCCCCACTTCCCGCGCACGTGCTCCACCGTGGTACGTGTGTTATGAACGGATGGCGTCCCCCATCAGAGCGCATCAGCATCCTCTCGCCCTGGAAACAACCCAATTGCGACCATGCACGAGAGGTCGGCCGTACGAGAGAGAGAGAGAGAGAGCGTGTCTGTGTGAAGAGACGTGGTGGGAGGGGAAGGGGGAGGTTGGCGCATCCACGTACGGGTAACAACGCGCGATGATAGGCAACTCGGAGGGAAGAGGATGAGGGTGATTGAAGGAGGGTGATAAAGAGACGGGAGTAGACAGCTGAAGGGAAAATAGCGGAGTGAACAGGATGGAGAGAGAGAGAGTAATAGACACTTCAGGTGGATTCGAAGACATAAAAAAAAGAAAAGGAGAGGGTGCGTATTCCATCTACAAAACGACCGCCATCATTTGCGATTGGTGTATGTTAGATTCTGGAATGTTAGAAACTTCCATTGGTCGATCGCCGGTTTCTATCTGAAATGCGCGTCTGGTTTTCTAGAACTGCTTCTATGGCTTCCGGTGTAATCGAATGTATGGATAAATTTCCTGCAATTAAATGGTCTCAATAATTTTTTACTAAATCGATATTAAGTCGGAGATTAAAATAATTCCGAAGAAGATTCAGGAAGAATACGGGCAATAAGATAAAGTGGCAGAGGATAAAAGTGGAGAAGGAAAACTTGATGAAACATGGGAGGCAAAGGAGAAAAGGTAGAAAGTGGGGCCAAAGGAGAGCAAAAGAGGGTAAAGGAAGGATGGAAATGTGTACAAATTTTACGATGGTGGAGTTGAAGGGGAACAAACGAATATCGAGGATACGAAGAGGGCTTGTTATTAAAGAATGAAGGATATAAAGTGAGAAAAGAACCTCAATTAGGGAAGAGGGAATAACTGCGTCATGCCCTACCTCTCTTTCTCCTCACTCACCTTGGATAGCAGAGGACGATCAGGATGACGTAAGGGAAGTGGGAAGGGGAATCCATCGCGTTGTCGGAGAGACGAACGGATAAAATGAACCCTCGCGCTCCCCTCTCCCCCTTTCTCCTCCTCCTCCCACTCCTCCCTAGATGGACCTGCGGAATGGCACCCTGATATGACATTATCGCACGCCCCTTTTTATATCCCTAACCCTTCCCAATGTTTTACGAACGACGTCCGAGGGAATTTTAGCGCGGCCTTCCGGTCCGCTCGTTTGTCTTATTGTGGGTTAATGAATTCCGCGTCGGAGTCCGGACGGTTTTACATTCCAATTCGATCAGGAACGCGACAGCACCACGGACGCTGGGCGTCATTTAATCAATCAACTAGTCCGGCGGAGGAAAAGGAGAGAGAGAGAGGAGGGAGGGGGAAAGGAAGGTTGTAGTAGTAGTCGGATCGTCCGTTTGCGTCGGTGGTCGCCGGGTGTTCGGAGGCGCCTGGATTACTGCCATTCGACATTTCGTTAAACCCACCGTAGGTTAACAAACTCTCGCTGAAAGCGCTCCGCGCTGAGAGAAGGGTGGATTTTTTTTTTCCTCTCGCATGGCGCTGCAAATCCTAAAACGAAAACTCGTTTAACCGCTCAATTACCGCCAGAGGCCGATCATCCCACCCACACTCGCTCCTTTCCACTCCTCCCGCCCACAATTCCTCTCGTCCTCGTAGAGAGGAGATAACGCTGCCGTGCGAACCATCACGCCGCGTGTGGTGCGAACGTGTAAGCCGCTTTAGGGTCAACGAATCGCCTCAAGGGCGTTGAAGGTCGTCGGAATGGTGGGCAAATTGGTGTTAACCTTTCACCAAATATCTATCAATCAGATTCTCCGTCGGATCGCGCGAGAATTCTGGTCCCAACTTTTCGGCGCACAACTCGGTATCGCGTCTCGGTGACAAAAGGTTGGAGGGTTCGTTCGAACGTGAATAGTTTTCAGCAAGTTTCGTGTTCATTTGTTTCCCCTAACCGGTCGATAAGGTTGTGTGGGTTGTATAGGATTAAGGATAATCAAGTAAACTGTTTTACTGCGTTTGTTTATTGTTTTATGACTTCCAATGCACAAAGTAAAAGCATTTAGATTGTTGAGCAGTTGTTAAATATAGAAATATTTGTTATTTTAAACTTTTTTATCTCGTCTTCCTATATTTAGTGAAACAGCTGAAATTTAAATTCTTATTGTAGATTGTAAATATTGGTTACCAACTTAAATGGATAGGAATCTGTGAAGGAAATTCTGAAGTTGCCTGCTTTTAGGCACTAGACATACGCACTAAATGATGTCAGAATTAATCGAAAAAACTGGAAATGAGTTATTTCGCCATTTTATAAATAAAATTGCCACTCCATAAATTTGTTATCTAAATTAATTCATGATAAACGTTATGGCATTATATTAAGTATAATGAATTTAAAAGTATGCTAAGATATAAGTTTTGTAAATGTAAATGTAATTAGTATATACGAGATCGTAATACGGTAAAGGAATCCCTCGAATTCTAGAAATATAACTGTGGAAGAAGATAACGATGTGGAAGAAGATAACGATGATTACCTGATAATTTTTAAATCGCTTTGCCCAAGTTATCCCGTAATTTGACGTAGTTTAACGAGAAATCTTCCATTATAAAATTACTTTATTTTTCTCTTTTAAACTTTTTTTACTAAATACCAAATATGCTGGCACGGTTTAATTTTTTAAAAACTGAAATGAAGTCCTAATTCTTTTCTATGCCGGTCTGTTCAGATAGTTACTTCTAAACTACTAGAAAAATTCGACAAAATTCTAACATTAAAATGTCATGTACCAGCTCCATTATTGTACATCTAGAAGACTAACGGGAACAAACTCAAACATCTCTTTGGAATCATTAAATTTTGTCCTAGTCGTTGGATATTTATTGGGGCGCTTGACTTTCGCCTTTATAACTTTTAATCGAATTTAATATCCCGCCAGTTTTAGCTCTCAATTTAAAGAATTTGCCAAATGACGAACTTCATATATATGGAGATAAAATTCCATACTCTGTAGCCGAATTTTATTTTATAGGTTTTTTGTCCAGCGTATTTTAATGTATAATGTAATCATATTTGAGTCGTGTGAAAATTAGTTCGCTACCAATAAAAAATAAATCTCCTAAATAACGATGCCTTTGCGCCAATCAAAACAAATGGAACTTGCTTATTCGATATGTCTCTTTAATTATACAATTCGCGGGAAGAATGGGGTTAAAATTTTCAACGATATTTTTCCGTTTGACTTTTATTTAATTATACTCGCATCAATGCTTATTACTTACTTCAATTGTTGGCCCAGGCATGGAAAAATCTTTAATCTTCCGCCTCGCATAAAAAACGTAAGAAACGTAAGCTTCAATTTTTTTTAAGGCCGCGGCAATCTGGGCGCATGGATGATACGAGACCTTTACGCTTTTTTTTACCCCAATCCCCAAGGCGTCATACGGAGATATTCGGCGAGCATCAGAATCAGATATCATTCGCCATGATGACTCGAAGAGATTTCAAAAAAATAACTTCCCCTATCGATGCGCGCGAGGTCCATGTAGGTCAGGGCCGCGGCGACGATGCGAAATGAAAATCCCGACATCCACTGAGTCATGAAATCCCCTGAATGTAACGATAACCCTTAGAATCGAAATTCCCTTATCCGAAAATATCGGTGGCTGCATCGAAGATTTTTCTGTTGGAAATAATGGATTATTCGGAGATTTTAATGCGACGGAAGGGCGATGTTTATTCATGTTTTACGCTGCGAATACGGCGGAAATCTTGGTGGAGTGGATAATAAAGGTCTTCCAATTCGCGCGTATTAGATTTTATAATTTAAAAGCGTAGAAAGATGTCAAACGGATCGGAGACCAGTGATTATCCTTAAAAGGATAAAAGGATAACTTGATGTTGAATTGAGAAAATTCTAACAAGAAACGCTAGAAATGTTTGAGTCTTAGGAATACATTAAACCAAGCAAGTTAAGTATTATTTGATCAATTATGTACAAAGGCTAAAAGATACTAAAAGATACTCGGAGTAATTCCAAACAGAGCATGTAATTCAACAGAGAATTATTTAACACTTCAAGATAAAATACTTCTCTGGTATCTTCAATAACCACAACGAAGTTATATAAAAAACATGGTTTTTTATAACCTTGATTTAGGTTCTTATTTCAAGTGCTTTTTCTTGAAGAGTATGCAATAAATATCATTTTGCGTGATGTTCAATCTAAAGAGGAATTTCAGATGTTTTTTATGATTCTCCGTCATTAGTGAATTCCTTAGGTTTTGTAGCGCAAATGTATTGTAGTTGAACATTAACATTATAATTCGCTCTAAATGTATTTCCTGTTTTTATAAAAGAGCTAAAATTTAAACAAAGGTTAATCCACTCGTTGAATACGGTCACCTAAACAAATGATGTTTTTTTTTAATTTACGCATGTTTTGCCCTTTCAAAACATAGACCTTGGCCACCCTTTAACGGCCGTGGTATAGAAAAAGCTCATTCTCGAAATTTCCATTCAGAGAAATGGATTGATGGCAATGGAAAAGGCTTGAAAAGAGATGCAGTAATTTGCATCGAGACTTACATTTTTACATTATCTGGTCATATTCCCTTATTCTTAGTTACGAGTCAAACCGCCTTCAAAGTGCCTCGTTTATCAGCAGCCATCTCTTGGATTCCTATAATGCAGAGCGAGACGAATTAAAATAACATGTGAGGAGGAAAAATCTGTCGATAAAAAGAGTGAGGTGAGCAGATCTTGTCTCCCGTGGAGAAAGGGAAGTAAAGGAATCACATAGCTCCAGGAGAGGGGGGGGAGAGAGAGATGGAAGTAAGAAATAGCGAAGGAATAGGGGAAGACACGATAATCTTCTAACACGGATTACTGTCTCGGCGTCTCAAATTTGAAGCGCCTCTCCGGACTTTTATCTCAGAAACTTGACTTCGAAACTGTGCCTGAAAATTCGATTTCAACGAGTACCGGTTTCTCATAACTTTGTCTAAGTAGGTAGGATGGATGGGGGTCTATGCCTAATGTTCTGATTTTATTCTTAAAATAAAGTAAATAAAGAAATTAAGAAATTATATCGATAATTCGTGATAATTTCGAGTCTACCGTCAATATTTATAACGCAAACTTGCACGGCGATGAGAATTTCGATTAGGCATATACCTATTAGGATTTCATGCATGAAATTCCACGAATGAAAAAAAGCTCCAGGCATTTTCATTCTGCAATGAACATGTAGCCCGAACAAGCCGGAATGCATACGCATGACATCAATTTTCACAATACGCACAAATATTGACCATATTTGACTTTCTTAACGACATACATTGAAAGGAACAAACTACGAAGTGAAGGAAAAAGACATGCTCTCGCTAGATCCATTCCATACAGTTCATCCTTAAAATTAACCTCGTTCGTTGCGACATGGGAACAAGAATCAATAAGCAAATGTTTTACAAAGAAAACATTATCCGTTGCAATGCAGCAAATCACGTATTGTGCTCGGATGTCGTCTCAAGAAATGAAAGAATACATTCTCATTAATTACCTCTCGAAAAAAAGTTGCCCTTCGAAGACTCTTTAATCGCCCTTTTACGTCAGTATAAGCGATCGATCGCGTTACTTTTTGTTGGCGCCTTATTCTGCTCCACAAACTATCGAAAAATCACGTCTATCACGGCACAGTTATGGTGAATGACAAAATATTCAAGTAAATTTGAACTTATTCATTAGCAATGTTATATGGAAATCGGACACTTTATTTTATTAGTGGTCAGTGAGTAGATAATATTAACTGAAAATGGAAGAAAGCATGGTTTGATTCGTATAGGAAGGATTTCATTCACACACATTTTAAAAAATATGCTAGCTACGATCTGGCCAAACTTTTCATGCATTTCAACGAATGAAAGTTTTGATTTTTTATAGTTATAAAGAAAGGAATTGAATTATTCATTTGTCATACATATCAGTTTTTCTTTCTATCTTCCGCTACAAACGGGATCAATTCCGCAGAAATTATCATTGCGATTCGTAATAAATCATTAAATACTAAATGAGAAAATCGTATTTCTATTAGCACGCGGTGTCTGTTAATCAAAGTCAGTTTACTTTTGACAGAAAGTACAGGAGATCTTTAATAAACTAAAGGCGGTCAAACTGCAATATTTTCCACTTGCGTAATTTTGTTGAGATCTCAAACACATCGTAAATTATATTAATCTACCGTTCTGAAGAAAAAATCTTTGATTTCCAATATCAGGATGACCCACCCGCAGCAATCCCTTACATAATCGTGACGTATTTGCGACAACACTGACAAAAACAATTCAGCAAAATGATCGAGTTCCTCCGAGAAGGATGAAGTGTGTGATACCTAACCAATACGAGGAGAGGGGAGAGAGAGGGAGAAACTTGTAAAAATATCCTTCTCTCGTCGAACCCTTCCCCATAAATGGCCCTTTAAAAGCGGGCTGTACACACAGACAAAAATACACAATGTGCAGAATACATGGAGCCAGAATCCCATATCTGGATCTACTCCAGTTCACATCCCAATTCCCCCCCCTCTCCCTTCCATCTTTCTCCCTTTTTTTATATTCCCCGGGAAATAAAGTCGTCAGAGTCGCCCGAGTGTCTGCAGAGTTTCATTCGGTTCCTTCGTTTGATGGCTCCATTCAAGAACGAATCTATAGCGGTGGAGAGGATTATGTGCAATAAATTCAATAGGGTTTGGTTATTGAGAGGGGGTACTATGCGTGGTGTGGGAGGAGGAGGAGAGGTGGGCTTACAGCTAGAGAGGAAGAGGATGGTGAAAAAGGAGGAGAGAGGAGGGAAGCTAGGTCGGTTCACTCGTTGATGACCAGAACCATCCACGTCTATTATGTCCCCATTGCGAACTCCATTTGCTTGCCTCTTTTTATTCCTCCCCCGTAGCTCCAAGGTCCTTCTCCCGCCCCTTTAAGAAATATAAAAAAAAGAAAGGAAAGGGCGAGGCAATAATAATGGAAAGATGAGCTTACTTACGGCGTCATCCTTCTCAGATGAGCGTTGCACACAAAAGGCTTTCATTTCTTTTTTTGTTGAAAATATGTGATTGTGTGTTTTTGCGCGCGTGTGTGTGTGCCAAAAGAGGCAGAGACGCATCGGAAATCGATATTTGTGTTAAGGAACGATCGTCAAAAAATAATTTCGGGCGGATATAAATAATGGAGAGTTGGAAATGTCCGCCTGTGCATGACCGCACAAGACGGGTTCTGGTTGTTTTATTTATTTTTTTATTATTCGCTTCGTTCGTCAAAACGAATGCTTGAAAATCCGAATGCCCGACCTATTTGGTCCACAAAATTGTTTCCGAGATACTGATTCGTAAACAACATTATTAGAATGTCTTTTTTGGTTTTTATTTATTTTTTGCGAAACGCGACGCCACCTCGGAATTCTCGTTTCGTGCTTAATGCTCGTAAACTTCGTTATTTCGGCACTCTTTTGATTCCAGGTTCTTTCGAGATATATGGCGTTCATTAAAAATTCCCCCTTGGTTGAATTCATCTGCGCAAATAATAATAATGATACGCACTTTTGTTGAAAGAGGGCTGTTACGGAACGACGCTCCTGGCCTTGCGCTCTAACCCTTGGAGAGCTTTTTATCTTGTCTGGCAGGGAAAAAATATCTGGTAAATCGCGATTAGGTTAAGGAAATACGACTCATCATTGTGCGTTAGTCTTTATGACAATTTCGGTATGGTTTCTTTGGTATAGTTTGAATTGCCGCAAAATTGCTAAATTCTTTTTTATTTTAAGTTTTCGGTGTAAAAAATGAAAAAAAAACCTGAATCGACGAATTTAATGAACATAATTATGCCCGAGAAAAATAAATTTATAAACTTCAAAAGCTAAGAAGATTAATGGGAACTTTTTTGTTGCGGTTTTAATCTGCCGCAAGCATTAAAGATACGGGGAAAATGTTATGCGGAAATAATTACGGGAGAGTATAATTTCCTGGGTAATCCTAAACCTTGTTTAATCCCATTCCAGGAAGGGTAGAAGAGTTTTAGCTTTAAAATTCCTTTGGTTTAATTCCACAAAAAATAATTTAAGAGCACGACTTAGTTTTCGGTGCTTTGCATCGTCATCAGCGCATAAATTTACTTGGTTGTGTACGATATGCAAAGCGAATCGCATTACAGAAATCCTCAGGAGGTGATGCGTAGAAATTAATTACAGACGGATGATAAAAAATTTAGTGCGAACAAAGTATAAATAAAAACAACGTTTTGGAGTTTTCCACTGCGCATGATGGTACTGGTAGAAAAAAACGTGGCAAAAAATCTTGAATAAATATGAAGTATCAACAGTAATGTTATTTGATTAATAACGCTGTATTTTATATTCACCTAATACCGTCAATCTTAGGTCGTCGAAAATATCATATGCTCATTACAATGTTATTCAAATAGAGTGAGTAAACTCTTCTGGAAACGAAATGGTGATCCATTTAACACTTGATAGAGGACGCGTCGAATATCTGGTGAAATATTCAATGAAACCCAACATATCATTTTTGAGTTATTTGCCTTACTTCATAAAATCTTACAGAATGACCGGGTAACATGGCAATGAAAGAATGAGATGGGCTTTTATCGAATTAGGAGGGGCAATATAGTTACTTTAACACTTACAACTATACTTCAGAACGTTTATATCATTAATCACTCGCACAAAATGAAATATATGGTTTTATAAAGAAAACATTTTTGGCTATTAAGAATCTATAACATATTCTTCGGAAAAGTTGCTTATAAAAGCAACTTATCACTCATAATGCATTAAGGAGTAAATAACCAGAGCCTGACTGTGAAAACGTATAATTTTTTAAGTGTGGCACACGCGCCACCGTGCTCCTTATTCTAAAAATAGCCGAACGTAAGTTGCTAAATTTGAAGTAGTTTTCAGATTATCGAATCGATCGCGCGCAATGCAGGATGAAGATCATCGGCGCGCCATTGGTGCCCATCAAACACAAAAGGTTATACATTGCTAATGAGCTACGAGATCGAAACGGCTCACATTGTCATGCTAAAAAATACATCTTTTTATATTCGCCAGCATCCAGCCTCTAATCAGTCTCCCGACCTATTTTCTGCGCAAAAGTCTTAAAAACTTTCTAGCGCACCTGCGACAAAATCGGTAACTCTTCGTCCTATCTCAGAACTCCTGCAATTTATAGGTAGGTTAGAAAATTCCTATTCATTTTATCCAATCGGATTTAAGACTTCTTTTTTTTTTCCTCCACTACTTCCTCCACTACTGATAAAAGGCTTTTGGCGGGTTATAGCTTTGGCATCTTTACCGAGTATCCGTTGAACGATTTTAACAGCCGTAGGAACGGTAACTTTTCTGAGAGCGGAGAACTGCGCAAATTAAGATTCAGAATGGTTCTATGAGAGATATCGAAAAGTTCTTCTATACGGGTGGTCCAATTATTCCTACGGCGCGTATGAATGTGTTTGATTTTATCCGAAATGGCAGTAGGCAGTTGCGTTTATTTTTATGACGATCTTTTAGATGTTAACCGTAAAACTGCGTTTTGGAATAATATACTTTTAGTTGTGGAGTTGTGGAGCTTCAAAAATTTAATTTCGGGTGTTCAAAGTACCGTCCTGTTTTCTAGATTTATAGGAAAGTATTCACTTCGAATATTCATTTCGTCGCGGAGGGATTCTTTTTCAGCGCCGTGATGCGCTAATTCACGAAAACGGGAAGTGTCGTTAACCTCCTTCTCCATCGCATTGGTAAAGCCGTCATTTTTATTCTGCTTGCTCCTGAGGTCAGTAACCCAAGACGGATGAACGAAATGGGAAAAGCACTGCAACTCTTGAGACATATATTCTTTAATATCTTACTTTCTCGCGACTTGACAGTTGACAGACAGAGCTCCCCTAAAAACTTTCCTGAAAAGGGCGCTCCCATTCTGCTTATTTCAAAGAAACAGTAAAGATATAACTACACGCGTATCCTTAAAGACGCATTAGACGCGATAAAACGCTAGTGTTTCCCTATCAAAGGGCGCATGCGTTAAATTAGCGATATCTTTTCTGGAAAGTATACAGGAATGGCGAATAAATGGATGATACGCGGAAAAGCGAAGGAAGCTGACGCCTCTCTCTCATTATGAGGAAACGAGGGGTGAAGTCCGAAGAGGTCGGTAAACAGTTGAGAGGGAGGGGGGGGGGGGGGGGGGGGGCTGGGTGTGGAAGGAACTTTGCAGCTCCTTTTTTTATGAGAGCTTGGTATGATCGATCTCATATTTCCCTGGGAGACGGGAAGACACACAAGAATATGGGTGTAGGGGATGCGGGTTATGAGAGAGGAAATCCTTTGGAAGATATGGGAACGTGGAGGAGGAGGCACACACACACTATTAGCAAGTTTAGGGAAGCTAAGGAGACGCGAACGTGGGCGTTTTTGAAAAGAATCCCTTGGCGATACAAAGGGGGACAATCCTTTGGGGGGTAGACACTGGAAAATAATAAAAGAAGCCCCTGGGATATTTTTTTCATGTATATGAATGGCACCCTTCGTGTACACGAGACGTCGTCTTGAGCGCTGGAATATTAATGAAAAAGCTTAGCCCTCATTCTGTTTTTATTTTTTTTCTCGGGCGTCAGATGGATCATGTCGAAAGCCTCCTGACGTGTTAAAGATATAAAGAGTGTAATTTAATGCAAAATTAAAGTATGCATTCATTAACCGTTTTTCGGGTTATCTATAGTCTATCTGTAGATATCTATAAAGAAAAGTGTTTGTATGTATGTATGCATTTATATGAGGAAATTTTTAACTTAAAATCGTTTTCCGTGTACGATTTAGCTTTGTTTACATAGCAATCAAATATTTGTTGATTTTAATCTAAATGTTACTAATAAATAGTTTTTAATGATATTTTCGTGTCGCGTAGTTCTGCAAAGAAAACCGTTTTTAAAACTACGTAACTTATATAATTAGACATAGATTTTCCACGAATTGTGATTGGATAAATCGTTTCATTGTTTCCCAAATATTGTTGGTATAAAAATTTTCTCATAACAGAACTCATGGATGAAAGAATCGAGCTAATATTAGTAGGATAATATTGACTCTGCGATTCTTAAACGTTCTCTATTTACCTTTGGAACAGGTGTACTATCGTACTCCCCAGATTTTTATAAATAAACTAGACGAATGAGCCCGTTTAAAACGACCTTTGAAAACAAACAATATAAAAATAAAACCAACAAACAAATGATAAAATTATAATATTTGAATAAGATTGGAAAGGGCTACAAATGAAAACAAAGGAATAGTTTTAAAAAATTAAGAGGAAAACAGTCTTATACTTCAATAATATTATTTATAACGATGTTCCTTGTAAATACTCTTTCGTTTAACAGCAATATTGCCCTTGATTATCTTTATCCTTAACCCAAAATTTCAAATTATGTTTGTCACGTGTTCTAGTTATAGCTACATACAGCTGTCCATGTGAAAAGCAATATTTAATAAGTAACCACAATCAATCGTTCAATTCCACTAAACAGCAGTTAAGAACAATCTCAATAGATATATCAATACACACGCGCATATACCGTATTTATTTAGATAACAATGTAATCGTTGTATGGTTGGTTACCCTATAATTGGATTGACGCGAATTAAAAATAAACAGCACGGAAAAAAAATATTTTCATAATATCGGTTCTATTCAGATAATGCGAAGGCACAGCGCAAGCAACTGCCTTTAATATGCAGGAAGACTTCGATAAGACAACGAAGGCACGTTAAAACATCGTCGAATTATTTCAAACATTAGCATGTTTTAAAATACGTAATTTACCGCATTTATCTATCCGGTACTTACGTATTAACGGGGAGCCCAACTTAATACGTAAGTACCGATTGATTTCTATCAAGATATCTGTTGTCTACAAAGGAATTATATCTCGCTTGACTGTTGCGCCGCAAATGCAAAGGGTCAGACAGGATATTGGCGAGCCTTTGGCTCGCTTTGTTTATATTGTAGTTGCCACCAGAAATTAAAATGTGATTGATTTTTCAATTGTTATCTATAACAAATCATTTAAATGTTAATTGGTTTCTTTTAATGTTCATCAAAATTAAAACATGATTTAAATGGTATTTGTTCGGTTTTTATGTTGGGCTCCCCGTTAATGCGTAAGTACCATCCATCCAATTTACGTAAATGAATATAGGTGCGGCCGCAATTAGTTATAGAGTAGGGGCAGCACTAATTGTTCTGGCAAGTACTGCCATCTACCAGCCAGTTTGCATAACTAACTGATGAGACCGTCCGGCCAGACACCGACAAAGACATCAAGCGTTTTCTTATAGGAGATGTTGCTAAGTATATACCGTTGCTATGTATTTACTATCTATATAATAAATTTCTTAGTGTCCGTCACGCTAAGATTCATAAAGCTAATAACTCGAGTAGTAATGAAGATAGAAACTCGAAATTTGGCAGGGATGCTTGATTAACACTTTTTCAGATGATGACGAATTCGATTCGCGATAAAATTCCTTGGTTCGTCTCCAAGGGAGGCATTTCCATTTTCCATTACTTAACATGTAAAACGCGATTTTTCGACGTGCAGCCTCTTATTCATTTGGAGATTAAAATTAGAAGGAATTAATCTACGACCTTCGGAGTTGAACCATTTTGAAGAAAAATTTATAAAGTTTCTTATTCTGTTCATCTTTTTTCGCCCACAGTTCGAAGTATTCCATGTTAAACGTTTAATTTACATATTTTATGCAAATCTTGCCATTTTAACGGAATGTTGTCATGGTGACTAATTATATTGTTAGACCTCAAAATCCTATTGTTAAATCAATTTATGGGTGTAAGCGTGCACTGAATGTTTTTAATACGAGATAGGGGGGGAGAGGGAGGGAGGGAGTGAGGGAGGGGGAGAGAGAGAGTAGGGAGTGAGAGAGGGAGGGGGAGGGAGAGAGGGGAAAAGAGGGGGAGGGAGAGAGATGGAGAGAGGGAGGGAGGGAGAGAGGGGAAAGAGCGGGAGGGAGAGAGATGGGGAGAGAGATGGAGAGAGGGAGGGAGGGAGAATATAAAAAAGAAATGGTTATAATATTTTTTATACATTCCGTGTTTTTTTATAAAATTGCTGGCGAAGCTGCAACGGCTACTAGTTGGCAATAAAACTGAATAAAACAGTATTAATATTTATGGAAATAGTTAGGGAAATGGAGTGGACAAAGGAATAAATAGTTTTTGTTGTTTTTGATGATACATTGTATTATTTCTAAAATATATAACCTTCGGCTCGCTTTGTTTTAATGGGTAGTCGTCTCCGGGCGCTACAGCGCCCTTCGCCACGGCTGGAACGAAACTGTCCCTCCCTATTGTCCGGTGATCGGGTTTGTAAATGTTGCGACAGGTCAATCTTTCCCTAGGTTAAGAAGCTTTAGTTTTACTTTCTCATTTTGGTGGTGATTAGGTGGGTAAATGTCACCACAGGCCGTAGTTCTCATTCTAACCGATAGGACGGCGCCACATGTACAGCCATTTTCAAAAGTCTTTCCACAAAGTGGGCGGCACCACTTTCGACACTTCACCCAATGCATAATCATTCCATGATTGAGGTACGGCCAGGCATTCTCTCAGTTTTTGACTAGAATCTTAGACAAATCATTAGCTAATGAATAATTATTGAAAACTAAGGTGGAGTCGTGCATCGTTTTCAAGTGTTTAATTCACTTTAGGCCTTCACATTTCGTTTTTCAGATTCGTACGGCCCGTTTGACAGCTACATTGTATCTATTAGAGCTTCGAAATACTGGTTGAATGATGCTATTAGGGTAGTGCGAATAGAAGCTGATGTCGTTGGGCTGTTGTTGACACCTCTCTGTTCGAAGTTCAATTATGAAGTTTTCAGGAGCGAAAAATCTCCAGTTTCTCCCAGACTCCTCTCCCCAGATGCGGTTACAAGCACAAGCTCGTAATGAATTAGGTCACTTCATTCCATTAAAAATTTTGCGAGAAGTTATTTACATCAAGGAAAGTCTGCCGCCTCCTTTTATTAGTTATGCTTAATTCTTATCGACATTTTATCGAAACGCGTTTTCCGTGAGGACCACATTCCAAGACCAGAAAGAGGGTACGAGTACCTCGGGAAAAATCATTTCTGCGAAAACTTCGGTATTTTCTGGTTTCTTTTCACTAATAAAAAAAGTATTTTATCGCGTTATATTCATTTACAACGGTGAATATTATATATTTTATAAAATTGAAAAAATTGCTTTGTGTATTTAGGGTAGGTATATCTCCGTCTCGCTCTCAAGCCCATCCTATTTAAGTTATATCTAGCGAATTTATATCTGGGATTTTCCATGGGCATCAGCAAAATGGGCAGCGCCCAGGTTTTGGCCGTACCATAGCCTCATATTTATAACTCTCAGCCTGGTTAGGGCAGAAAATTCAAGCATAATGAACTTACGAAGTAATTAATGTTATTAAAGTAGTTGTCCAATCCGCCCTTACTCTTACCTCCTTGACGTGGACTTTTAATGACTCCTCGTTTCTTTCCCCGGCACAAGCGATTCCTTCACCGTGAGGCACCACATATTTTACAAAGGCGGGCAAGCGCGGTGGCCATGGCAAGACGGTTTTGCAAGGATTACCTTCGAAAAACAGTTAAATTGGCCTTGTGTATCAGGGTCTTATCATGAGCCAATACTATTTCCTCATCTTAGGAAACCACCTGGAAATTTTTCAGTCGCTCCATGAGCTTTCTAGGAGATGCTTCGTCGCGGTAACATGCCTTTGAGTCCTGCAGAGAGGGGAAAAATAATAGAACTAATTGAGAATGGACAAACTGTTGGCCAAGTGGCAGCAGACATGAACATTGACAGGAAAACGGTTTATAACTGGTTGAAGAGGCACAGGGAAGGAGATAATATACTTCAATCAAAACCGAGGAGCGGTCGGCCGAAATGTATGGACAGGGATCAAGACGAAGCGTTGCGGCAAGCTGTTGCAGAAACCCCATTGTCCATCGGTGGTGTTGCTCAAATTAGAAGAGGGATGATTATCAACTGCAGCTTACTCCACGGCAAGGCGTCGTCTATTGGAAGGGGGCGTCCGTCATCGCAAGCCGGCTAAGAAACCTCTAGTTACCGAGGATCATCGATTAGCTAGAATAGAGTTTTCTCAAATATTTCTAAATATGGACCAAGCGTATTGGGACTTGGTCATATTTTCAGACGAAAAAACCTTCCGCAGCAATCAGCACGGAAAAATTGAACTTTAGAGTCATAGGAATACAAGGTGATGATAACATGTTAATTGAATAGCGGTATTTTTCTTTTTATGATATTCTAAGATAATATTTGTGATACGCATAATTATTTACAGAAATGACCAACATCATATATTAAAAACAAATAATCCTGGACATATAAGTATGAGTTTTTGGGGGGCCATGTCTGCTGCAGGATCAGGGCCACTAGCGAGGACGCCCACGAGAATGAAAGCTGCAGAGTACGTGCAAATACTAAGGACTAACCTGCTGCCATAAATCAATGAAATAGTTCCTGATGGCGAGGAAGTAGTTTTCGTGCAGGGCAATTGCCCAATACACATGGCAAATATAACGAAACGCTTTTTCGAGCGTAATCCTCAAATAACCCTCTTACCCTGGCCATCGTACTCGCCCGACCTCAATCCTATTGAGAATCTGTGGGGCCTCATGGTTAAGGAATGAACTTACGCCGAAGAAAGGAACGAGGAGGCATTAGAAGCCCACATGTTTGGGCAACCTTAGTCCAGCGTCCCAGGGTTACAGAAAATTTGGTAGGGTCAATGAGGTCGAAGCTTGAATCTGTATTGGAACGCAATGGAGACGCAACAAAATATTAAAAGCGTTTTTATTAGATATGTGTGTTTTCTTTCCCATGACTTGAATTTTGTGTCATTCCTGGAAATTGTTTGCTTGAAATTGAGGTTATCATATACCAGATAATGTTATTTAAAATTATGCGATGTGATTACCTTTTGGTCTGCGCTAGGAAATTTATGTTGCTCCAATTTTTTGCAAAATAATTGCGATCGATAATAGCAAGGGCAAAAAATCACTTCGATCGTTAAAAGTCACTAATATGGTTTTTTAAGAAATTCGTAGCAGAAGAAAGGAATGACTTCAGCTGGTAAACTAATTATTAAAATAACTATTCATATAAAAATATTGTGATTCTCCGATTCTCCATTTTTATTTGGAGTTGCATAGTCTATTAAATTTAATCTGCCACTTATGTCTTTCTTATTACGACTACATGAACATTCTCGGAATTTTCTTCACTAGTTCTTCGTGAAAAATTCCGAGAATACATTGATTTTGAATTTTGATGATTCGATTCATAAAACAAAATAAGTAGGAACTACGTGTGATAAACAAACAAATAAAAAAAGCTGGGTACAACCAGGAATCGAACGACTATGTATGAACCCAGACTCCATAATCACTCTGCCACGAGAACCACTGGAGTCCGTCGAACCAAATTCTCGATAGCATCACTATTTTACACGTTTGTGCTTGAGTTTCATCTCAATATAATTCGAGAATGAACTTGATCGGCCCTACAGCGATATAATTCCATTTCAACATTAATATTACGACTGCAACAAATCACAACGGATGCCAGTAACTAAGTATCTGTGGTAAGATACAATGTAGCTTTCAAACGGGCCGTACGAATCTGAAAAACGAAATGTGAAGGCCTAAAGTGAATTAAGCACTTGAAAACGATGCACGACTCCACCTTAGTTTTCAAAAATTATTAATTAGCTAATGATTTGCCTAAGATTCTAGTCAAAAACTAAGAGAATGCCTGGCCTTACCTCAATCATGGAATGACTATGCATTGGGTGAAGTTAGATTTCAACCAGTGGCTCACTTTGTGGAAAGACTTTTGAAAATGACTGTACGTCAACAACCCATCAAGAGTGGGGAGTACGTTAGTACAGCTAAGCCTTACCTTTTTACTTTCTCCATACATAGTAGGGGAAAGTATTGTGATCACGAAAAAAATCGACTTCGATATTTCAACGGAAATACACGTTTTGAGGTCCCTAGAACACGTTTTCGGAATGTGTGTATGTGTGGATATATGTGATTGTGGGCGCTCTAACTCGAAAAGTACTTGTCATATTAACACCAAATTTCATATATAACACTTTAGCATGATCACAAAGAAATGGTTAGTTTTTGGACAATACCGGTTAACCGGAAGTCGAGGTTTATTTGAAACCCGATTCGGTTTTTGCGATATTTCTCCGTTAAAACATCATTATTGTGTATACAATTCTGTACAAACGTTATAGAGAATGTAATTTTCTATAACTTTCATTTGAAACAATTTTCCATAGCAGTTATTGTTTATGAATTATTTATAAATAATCGTTTTTTCGGTTTCCGTCAAATATCTCCTTAAAAACGTCATAGTTGGTCATCTTCGTACGGACCAAAGTTGTATAGAATAATATTTCTTCCAAGTTTTGTTTGAAGCAAATTTTCGTAGAACCATCCATTTCGGAGATATTTTGCTTTTTCTTAAATTCCAGTATACAGCGCCACCACCATTTAGCGGTGAATTCTGTAAACATATGCAAAATATACCTAATTTACCGCAATAAGGACGACTGTATTCTTTTATGATACGAAATTAATAATTTTTCCTCATAATGCTATTCATAATAATTTAAATATCTATACCCCAAATATGGAGAAAGTCATGTGTTGTCCACATCAGTTTCTTACTTTATTCGACGGGTAAAACTGTATACTATCTTATTCCTATGGTGTTCGCATGCTACGCGATGGAAGTTTTAGATTCACTAAATTCGTTGAAATTCAACTGACAATTCACCTATTTATAAATTTTCAATTTAGAGGTAGTTTTTGGAAGTTGGCAGTTTTTTAATGAGCACATCGATTAGATAAAATTTGTATGGTGAAGTTTAAATTATTGTTCTCCAAACAAAAATATCAGCTTTCTCTATTACCGATTAAGTGATTTCGTAACGAAAACAAATTTGTCTAACATAATAAGTTTAAACGCCAATTGTTGATGTAGAAAATAACTTGGTATAAACATGTTTATTTAATGCTAAAAGAACGCGTCGGTGTAGAATCGTTATTCTTATATGTATTTACGTTTTAAATGGGCAATGCTTTGACGTTTGTGGCTCTAAATGTGTCTTACGTACTGTGTTTACTTTATAGTTTATTCTTAAAGTAGAGGCTCTCTTATCTTTCAAATATGGATATCAATTTTGATTAATAGCAAATAACATTATGTACATATCGACACCCTCTTGCTTAAATACCGATGTAGGTATTAATCCGAAATTAATTAAATTTAGGGTAAAGAGGAGTTATAGAGAAATTATCGCCATTTATCGTTTGTCGCGTTCAGTAATGGCATTAAAAATATTTACATTCGCGTAAATGTGCTGAATACCTTATGTAAACACGAAGGAATTACGCGATGATAAAACACGCACCACTCTGAGGAGTGTTTATTGCATGTTTAAAGCAATGCGAGAATCGTTTTCACCCAACTTCGCAAGCATCCGTAATTCCGTCTTAACTCCCAGTAGTGATCTGCCGTTCTTAAATCAAAAGGAGGGAACTTGTTCGTGGGAGGCGTTTTCGTGCCATAGCAATCAACTTTATCTCTTTGAGAGAGCCCCTTCCCCAGACGGCGAAACTACGTGTGCAGGAAAGCAAAGGAATCAATAGCGATTTTGTTGAACGTGACCCATTTTCATCTCGAATTGGATCCGTACATCGCGGATCCTTTTCATATAGCCTTTCCCCGTGCACTTGGAAGTAATATATTGTTTGTACTGGGCGCATTTCCCGTCTATTCGCTTTTCGTTTTTAAGATTCTATCGCGAAAAATTATGCAAATTTTAAATTAAAAATACACGCGATGTTCGAGGATCCTGCATGATTGAATTAATTCCGTGAGATATCCGTCGACTCGAGAATAAATATCGTCGAGTTAATCGTTTGTACGCAGACACAGATAAAAGTGCATCTACTATATGTTGAAAGTTAAATGAGCAACGCGTTTGATATGAGCGCAGTGATCAAGGTGCGCATTTTTTTCGTGAGATATTTATTTCAGCAACTTGACATGTAATTCGCCGGAAGGATGGAAAACTTAATGATAATTTTGACTTATGTTCAAGGAGAGTAGGTTGTAGCGCGAGTTTTTCAATTCTTTCTTTCCAAAAGTTTTTCACTTATAGTGTGAAATGCAGGTTTCCGCGGTGATTATAGATTAAAACAAATGTTCGCCTCTCAGGACCCGTATGAAGAGGGAAACACGTGTAAGGTGCACGCGAAAGGGTGGACAGAGGAACCCAAATATAACCCTGATATACAATCCACCTTACAACTTCCCTCATCCCTTTCTACTCCTCTTAACTCTTTCCAACCATGTGGAGAAACATTGCCAGTGGAGCAGGAACTCGTATTTATGGGTAAGAAGCTCACTTATAAAGCATTTCCGGATACGGTTGTATCTCATACACCCTTCCCGACCGCCTCGCCCACCCTCTTCCCCCTCCTTTCCCAACCCACGACAGAACCTCAAGGTTCTCGCAACATGGCAGATCCACATATTAAGGAAGCCCCGACATCCGTATGTCTGCAAACTCTGCGGACCGTCTGGTCTTCCGGAGTGGAACTTCTATATTTACCTTCCGTTCCACACCATTCTATTACGCTCCATTTCCGTAAAATAATCGTAGGAATTTCGAATCGAAACACGTTAGATCAGAAGTCTCCAACCTTTCAGCACCCAAATTTACCGGGGATCGACACAACGGAGTGAGCCTTGACACGAGAAATACTGTAGAGCAGGGGGGGAATCCCCACAAATTTCTCCCGAACTTTCGGAGACATCGAAACCAGCGCCATAACATGAATGTTCTGCTTAACACGTTAATCCACTTTAATCGCGTACAACTTTTTATTCGAGTTATACATAGTCGAATAAAGTTTTATTCGAGTTTTTGTACTGTAAAAGAGAACATTTTAGTTCAAATAAAATTGATTAAAATTTTATCCACCAGGACAATTCAATGTATTACTAAGTCGTAAGCTATTATAACTTGAAGAAAAAGTCTAGTAAATAAATATACAGACGGAAAAAATCAACCAAAACATTACTTTTATTAGTTAATCAAGTTACACTTAAAGTCGCAGTTAGGCTCAAACTTTTGCCTTTTGCAATAATTCGCGATTGGAACACCACATATCGACCATACTCAGGGTCGATAAACATCGATATGCTCGTGTCTCGTAGCGATGACTGATATTGAGAGATGTCTGTATCATTTGATTTATGCATTCCGATTGTTCTTAATTTTTGGACGATTATAAAATCACCTGCATTGCTCGATAAAATAAAAGTTCCAACTCTTTAAGTTCAAAATCTATATCCGCTCAACATTTCTCACTTGATTCAATAAAAATTAATAGCGCTGAGGCAAGATTAAGCTATCGACTTTAAAAGAGCCAAAGATCGACCGGTCGATCGCGATCGACTGGTTGGAGACCCCTGCGCTAGATATTAAATATTTAGGGAGATATATATAGATGGACGGAGGGAAAAGGGATTCGATTTTTTTATATTAACCACCCAGAAAGTTTTTTTTTGTAACCCTAGTTACTGCTTGCCACTTTTAAAAAAGGTGTCCCTTAGAGGGCGTGCACGTTTTCGAAGTAGGGTTTTCATTTCGTACCGCAGAGGAACACGAAAGCGGGGAAAGGCGAGTGCGTCCTTTTTTATTTTCAAAAGTGTAGGCGGCTCGGAAAAAGTTGGAGGTAAAACGCGCGAGGGAATTAAAATTTACGCGGTCTCCTCCCTCTCTCTCTCACTTGTTTCCTAGCTGCCATATGTCGTATTTTTTCCCGTAGGAAAAAAAGCTTTCCACTCTCTGCAAATGAATGAAATATAACAAGAGTAATTTCGGCTCGACAGAAAAAAAAACGTTGCGGTGCAAATTTAATTCTAGAATTCTTCAGGCCGTTGAGACACATTGTGACGATTTTTAAAAAAATACCTTCGAGTAATCGATCTTTTATTGTTCTTATTATATGTATCACTTCCAGTTATAAGCGAACGCTCATAGGGAAAAGCCCTGTTAAGCAGCGATGCGTTCGCTATTTTCTACCAACAGATTGATCAGTAATAAGTTACTCGCAGGCAGGAACAGGAAAAAACTGCGACTCGAAAAGACGGCTTCGAATTCTTCGCCATTAAAAAAAATAAATAAACGCTGGATCCATCCAGCGTGAGTTTTATTTTTAAAATAAGAAACGGAATCATCCAATGACCCACATTCAAGCGCTCTTTCCGCCCTGAACGCGAAACAGGAAGGTTCGTCTCCGAATGAACACGGAGAGATAGTGAGAGAAGAGCGGGTTTGGGTAGGGAGGGAGGGAAAGGCTGAGGAAGGGGGAGGAAGAGAGAGAGCAAGCAGCTTCATCTCCCTAGGCAACAGCTTAGAATAGACAAAACTCAACTGCGTCCCGTTCACGCCACGCCTTTCCACTCCTCTTTTTCCCTCCCATGTCTACCAGTAAGCCAAGCGAATCGCTCTTCAGCGGGCGTCAGCTGTGGATGAATTTACCTCTCGGTAGGAACTCTCTCATCCTTGACCCTGTCCTCTTCCTTCCATCCTTCCTTCTCATATCAACCTCTCCTTTAAAACCATTCTCTTAACCTCTGCGCCCGTTTACGAGAGTAAATCCTTTTTCCTCGTCCTCCCTAACCCTACCCTTCCTCACACACAGACACACACACTTCCACCAATGGAAACAGCGAGTTGGAGGTGATCAGGAGAGATGAGAGCGAGAGGTGAAGGGGAAGAAGGAGGGGGAGCCTTGAAAGGGGGGGGAGAGAGTAGGGAAGGGGTGGAGAGTGGAAGATATCGCGCTCGCCCAACACCCAAGGCACACTGGGGCGATAGAGGCTTCGCGGTCGGACCCCGTTGACTCCATTGAGTCGGCGAGGGTGTTGCCGGGAATTCTGGGTAATGAGATATTCCCCATTCCACCCTATTTTACCATCTTCTCCTCGATCCTCCTCTCCTTTTCTACCCTCTAGCGGCCGAAACGGGAAGCTTCCCAGTGGAGAAGCGGCCGTATACGAATGGAGGAACTATTCGAGGTGGAGCTGCGAGTGTGTTGGAGAGTTAGGAGAGAGAGATGGTGGGCGCGAAAAGAAGTCGGCGGGGAATAGGAGGTGATGGGACGGATGATAGGAGAATGGTTTGAAGAAAAAATCATTGCAGGTAGTCTGCGAGAGAAATTTTTAGAAATGAGAGGCGTAAAAATAGACCGGAAAAAAGAACTGAAATGAAAATACAGCTGAGAGGTTAAGGGAATAAGTGTGTGCATTTATATATATATATAGAGAGAGAGAGAGAGAGAGATAGGAGATTTTGGTGGGAATTTTTTAAATTGGAAGCATTCGTAAATAAATAATTGTCATTTAACAGCGAAGCATACTTTCTTTTGACGTTCTGAATCGCGAATCAAAATGTGTAATTCCGAGTGAGTAATAATTGAACTAACAGACGAATTTAATCTATCCGAATTATATTGTTGTGGTGAGAGAAGTACTAAAATGGAAAGATGGGATATTTCAACAAAATAAAATCGTGGAATATTTCACTTTTTATTTTACGCTTTATATATATATATATATATATATATATATATACACACACACACACATATATATATATATATATATATATATACACACATATATATATATATATATATAAATACTTAAGGAAAAGGAAAGGTAATAATAAGGGTAGCAACAAGGTGTTGGAGGAAGCCCAGTGGACACTTACCTAGAATGAAGAGCCGCTGGGGGTGCTGAGTACACACGAAAAACTCAAAAGAACACAAACTACACAAAAATGGAGCTTTCGGGCTGATGCCCTTCTTCAGCGACGGAGAAACCTTCCTCCAACACCTTGTTGCTACCCTTATATATATATATATATATATATATACACACACACACACACACACACACACACACACACACACACACACACACACACACACACACACACTTAAATTAAGAAATTAATTAGGGCCACAAACAAGCGTTAAACCCTTTGTTTTGGGGCTAAATAGTAAATGTTTCTTTCGGGTGCCTTTTGATATAAATTTACTTTAATTTATTGGAAAGGTCATGGATCAATGTGGTCATAGATATTTTTAGTTAAATTAAAACTATTGTGAACCCTAATGGATAGTTTCTCAAAAGACAATACATATATCTTTACTAAACAAACTTTAGCTTTTAATTTACCTTAAAAGCTCTATCTCTTTATGCAAAACCAATAATGACACAGACAAATATCTATACTAAAAAAATGAGGTAGCAAAAACACAAATGTGGAACTTTATTAATTCCCTTGTTGCTTTGCGGGCATTATTAAATTTTTTTCAGAATCAATCCGGATTATAATTTTAAAGGGCAGAAGCAGGAGGAAGGGTGAGCCAAGCAATCAAGATAATTCGTAATCAGCAAGAATATTCGGAATCCGTGGCGCATATTGCCATCTAATTCTTGGACGAAGAATTAATTAACTCTAATGCATCAAGAAATGAAAGTTGGAGGGACATCTCTTGTGTAAAGATCGAAAATATTATTAGCTTACTTTGAATAATGCAGCATCTAATAAATTCTCCTCCGCAATAAAAGTTTTAAAAAAAAAGTCCTAACGAAAGAGCTCGAGAGAGAGAGAGAGATAGAGGTGGCAATCAATCTCTGGTCATCATTTCAATTACCCTCCTTATTAACTATTACGTCCGCTCATTCTATTTATCCCACCTTTCTTCTTTTTATATTACCCTTCCGCTGTCGATTTTCTCTCCGAGATGCACCAAGCAGTGAAGAGCGGCGACTAATCTGAGGCGTTTTTGAAGTGTGTATTCGTCTGAAGGACGCTGGTGAGTTTAACGAAGTGGGTGCCGCCCAAGAGAGAGAGAGAGAGTGTGTGTGTGAGAAGGGGGAGGAAGGGAGGGAGTGAGAGCGGGCATAAAAGTGAGATTTGTTTGCTCGAGAGCGCTCAAGCCATCCACTTCATCTCCATGAAAATAAATAAAAAAACAAAAGCGTTGGATAGTCCCGAGGGACTACGCTCGTGTCAAAAAGCAATGAGAGGGGGAGAGGAGGGGAGTACGCCGCTTAATGCGAGGTACGAAAAAAAAACTCTGGTTTTGTTATTTTTAGGCAAGCGGGATTTCTTACTAAAAGTACTTCCGCGTTGGGAGAGAGAGAGAGAGACGGTATTATTATTATTATTTTTTTACCCCCCTCGCGAGGCTACCTAGCGGGCTAAAAATAAAAGAGGCGAAGGGAGAGAGGAAACTCCCTTAAGTGGGTTTTAGCGGGACCCAGGGAATTTGAAACGAGTGAAAGAGATGGAGAGAAAGAGAGAAAAAAAGGGGAGGAAAAAGGGAGCGGACGAAATGAAGGTAAGTATTCAGAGAATAACTCGTATAAAGCGGGATAAAAAAAGGGTTTGAAGAGGACTGTGGGCAAAAGAGGGATTGGAAGGGTTGGGAAAAAAGGAGTTTGAAGAAGGGTTAGAGGGATGAGTTGAGAGAGGATAGCGAGAGAGAGAGAGAGGGAGACGAGCTCGTCCTCTTCTCCCTTACATAAAGAGCGGAGAGATAAGCGAGGGGGATTAAAACACGTGGAGTACTCTCCTCTCTATTCTCTCCATTCCCCGTCTACCCCTTCCTCACTAAACGATGGCGATGAGATTAGGAGACCCTTTAAAAAAAGAATGGGTTTCTTTTCACCTGGTTTCTTATATATGCTGTTGACTGTTAATGAAACGAAAATAGAGTGAGCACTTTGCGTGGTAGTCTTGGGAAAGGTATGCAGTTGGAGGAGGAAGGGGGAAAGGGTTGATTCTATTGCTTTACGGCGGGGTTTTTCAATTGGGGAGCATGGATGAAGGGGAAAAGGAGGGTTTTTTCGCTCTTCTAATTTGGGTAAAACGGTTTTTCTCGGCAAAGTGGGGAAATGTTTTGTCACACGATTCGGCGAAAAACATGCGTGAGGAAACTGTTCGGTTTTTGTTTTTGTTTCCTGCTTTCTCTCTGCTCTAAAAAGGATAATCTGGCGTGTTTTTTTTTTTTAGTTTTACAATGTTTTTTTATGTTATGACATGCATTTTTTTAAAAAGAGAAATTAATTGGATGTTGCGTCGTCGTAATTGCCCAGCCAATCGTTTATTCCCAGAATAATTGATTGGACTCGTTAGTTGGGACTTTTGACAACGCGGAGCTACTAACAACCGCCCCCGTATTAATTGCTCTTGCGTTACGAAGTCATTATACGTGAAAGGAGTTAAGTATAAATGGGCTCTAAACGTTAATTGCTAAATCATCGCTTGGCTTTTCCTGAAAAATAACTACCGAGGAAACTCAACTCTTTTGACAGTGCATGCTAGTGTATTCTCTTTATATTTTCATTGAAAATTCTACAGGTAAATTCATTTTTATCGAAGATGTGTCCTGATAATTAATTTATTTATCCTTAATAATCATACTTTTTGTATGTTTTCCACTTCGAATTAAAATTAACACTCGTATAATCCTGACATCGTCTTTCCGCAAAAGCACTGTATACTTAAATTCTATTAAGGATCAAGGAAAATGTTTCCATTAAAAAAATCATCAAATCCCACAAATGCTCTCGAGTCTTTTATGAGACAAAGCAGATTGGAATGAATATAACCTTAACATAGAGATACGGCATTTCTTTAAGCATCCTCTCACCTTTACAAAAAAAACCCTAACCCCCTTTTGCCTCTCCTTTCTTCTTCTGGGAATGGAATGTTATTATTTCGGAATAACTTCTCCAAGAAAGCGAGGAGGGTAAAAGGATTCTCGGATTTTATATCGTTTAAATAGACTTTGGCTACGAGAGACAAAATAAATTAATATAAACGGAGGCGGAGGAAGATGAAAGAGGTGAGAGGGATGGGTACATAAGAGATGACTGGAGAGATGATGATGATCGGTAGAATATGGCGATGGACCAAAGAGAAGGAGAGAGGGAGAGTGAAAAGTAGAGGAACAGAAAAAGGAAAGAGAAACTTGTGGGGAGTAAAGGATGAGAGTGGGAGGTAGGTAGGAACGTGAGATGAGAGTGAAAGGGAGATTGGAATTTTATGAGGAAAGAGTTCGAAAAAGAAACGAAATGAGGCAGTCGCCATATTACCGTTTAAGATAAAGGGACGCTAATGACGGAGGACCATTTCTTTTTTTATTCTTCGCCGTGGTGAAGGGTAAATTGAAGATCAAAGAGCGCTGCTGCTCTTCGCCTTCGTAGTTCCACGGTGGTCCGGGAGGGAGGGGGGGGGAGGGCTATGGGAGAGGAGGATGAGTAGGAGGAAGAGGAGATCCTAAATCTTGATTAAAGAAATAATCGGTCGTATCATCCAGAAGGCGTCCGTCTGACGAGTTTTCTCGGAAGGTGAAAGGGAACGAGAGGGGGGTGGATGTAATTACGTTCCCTTAAAACCTCTTCACTCATCCCATCACTCCATCTTCCTCCCTCTTTAACTCTTAAACACGTTCACACACACACACACACTCGAACCTCCCCCGCCCACCTTTGTGGGCGAAAAATGTAAAAGGGGGTGGAATTTTTCTCTTTCGTACCGAAGAGGAAAATTAATAATTTCATTTCACGAGCGACGGCGTCCGGGAGACGAAAATAACGCGCGAATTTTTCGGCGTCGCGCGCAGGAATTGGTTCTCGAAAAAGCCCCCTACGGAGGTGTTTTCCTAGCACTCAACCCCACTTGACGAGTATTTTTTAAAAAATGAGAACATGTTTTTCGGTACGCTCCCGTCTCCGGTGCGGAATCTCTCGTTAGCTCTGATAAATTCCTCGCCATGTCGAAAGTGGAATTTCCTCCCTCCTTTCACCTAAACTTTTTCTTTTCTTATCCGAAGCGAGCTCGGCGAGAGCACGGCCGAAGAGTAAAAGATGCCATTCGCGTCGTCTTCTCCACTTTAGACCGAGTGAAAGGGAACCAGGAGGACTCTATAAACGTCGAAAGACTGTAAGATGAAGTGGGAAAGGAAAGAGGATCGAGGGAGGAGGTGGTTCCAAACTAATCACCTCCATCTTGTCAGCCAGTCAATTACGTCTTCCCTCAACACCTCATTCCATCTCTTTCTCCCCTCGAGCCGCATTTCCAGGCCCACCGTCTCCACTCGTGGAAAAAAACCTCCCGTCTCTCTCTCTCTATCTCTTGCACTCCCTGCCACACGCCCTCACATCTCTCCCCTCGACTTCCCGTAACAACCCCGCATTCCTCCTCACGTCACTCTGCACATTACAGAAGGGTGGGAGGGTGACAAAACACTTCGAATGCATGTGGGGGAAAGAGGCTTAAAACAGGAAGAGGTCTCCATCGTGCTTATCTAGCAGCAGAATTCTAGAGGGGCTAATTCGCATGTCGGGCCGATGAAAAATTAAGTACTAATGTTCGAGTGCAATTTGGCTTTAACTCCTCCACATCCTCATGTTATTTATAATATATACAGCTTATGATCCTGAAAAGGCATTACGAGTTCCAGTTCTACCCAGAAATATACGTACTTAATTTACAATTTTCTGTCGTTCGATAAACTTTTTGTATTTTAGACGTCATGGCTATACATTGTGGAATATATGCTTCGATCGATTTTACGTTTTAAACTGGCGCGGTAAAATGGATTGGCTAAAAAAAAGCATTTTTTTCTAAAAGTAAATGTACTACAAAAATCTTTTTTATATTAACCACCGTCCGACATGCTAAAAAGAATATTTAAACCCTAGAATCTATTTCCAGATTCTCTAATGTTACTAAGGAGATTACCACCAAAGAGATTCTGTGAATCATTTTAATACCGCATACAGTTTTAAAACGTACAAAAATTCTAGTTTACTCCATTAAAATGACAGGTAACATTTTAACCAAGCGTGTATTTTAAAAGCCTGTCTCTTTGTTCCATTCAAGCGCCGTTAATTTTTTTTGTGAAAAATGTAGTGGGATTTTTTTCCCCACTGCGCTCGCCACAATCGCGGTCTCAACAATAATCGAGAATATATCAAACTAGGCGCAACATTTCCAGCGTTTTACCTCAGTGGGACGACGTATTTTCCACTCCAGTCATCAAGAGTTTTTCCCGCAAAACGTTCTTTTGAGCTTAAACATTTGTAAAACTCCGCTTACTCTTTCACTCGCTCTCGTCCGCCAAAAAAAAAAATAGAAACACGCATTCCCTCTAGTCTGGAGGTCACGCATTTTAAGCATCTCCAGTCTTGCATCGGACCTATTTTTTCCCATCTCCTTCTTTTTTTGGCGCGAAACCTCTCCGAAGGAAGAGAAAGAGCTTAAAAAAATCCTCCCTTCATCTTCTGAAAGCTGGCCATAAAGGAGAATAAAAAAATAGGAGATTGTTCTTAAGATGGAGCGCCAAGCAAATTACTCGCAAATCCTCTCCCTCTTCGGATAGCCTCTCCCGCATCGCGATGAAACCTGGTATTAAACGGCGCAGCGGGAAGAAAGTGGAATAAGGGAAAGGAATAACAAAATATGGCGGGCGGCAAGAGTGCGTGAGAGAAGTGGGGACGGGGGGAGGGGAGAGGAGGGGGAGAGTGCGCAGGTCGTAGAAAGCGTCTGAGATTTCTCTCGTTGCCCCGGAGACGAAATAATGAATTGTCGCGCGTTTATTTGCGGAGTGGAGGATTTAAGTCCTCGTCGAGAGAGAGAGAGAGAGAGAGATTTTCGTGTTTTTTTCTCTTTTTCGGAAGGAAGTGGATGGCTGCGGAGGTGAATAAAGAGTGGATAAAGGTTTGGGGAACACTCGGCGAGGGGATTTCGTTAGGATGAAATAATCGCGCAATAATTCAAGCGATGGCTTGAAAGCGCGGTTCGCGCGGCCGATGTCTCTCGGTTTATCCTCGCCGATTCCATTGTCCGCGAGGATTTCTTCCACTCTCTAAATATTTTCCGCCGAGATTTATGGCGTTAATGGTAAGCATTTTAATTGCTAGCGGTTCCCGTTTTTGCGCTATTTTAAAGCCGTAAAACGCGCGGCGGTGTCGTTCGTTCTTTTTTTTTGTAATGCGTAGCGGAGCATTCGCCAGCACATTTTTTGTTCGAATTTCATTGCAGTGTTTTGGAAATGATTGATGGCTGGCTCTCTTGTATTTTCTGCTGTGAACGAAATATAAGTGCCTACGTCAACCTTTTACGCATTTGGACGTGAAAATACGACCGTCAAAGCAGGTATTAAAATGCGATACATTAATTTTTCTGGTCATTTTCAGTGATGTAAACACGCGATGAAACCAAGGAATCTATTGAAGGCAGTTTATTAAATAAAGTTTAGGAAAAATTTCGTGTTAGATAAATCTGAGAATTCTTAAATTTCTACTTAAGTTTTCAATTCTACCAAATTAAATACAAACCGCAAACGGTTCATAGCGTAAATAGTCAGTTCAGTTTTGATGAGAAGCAAAATCTAAAAACGCCATTCAACGAAACTCCCGAGAATAAAAAACCCCTAGAAAGGACCATTTTTTTAAACGCCTAGAAAGACGCTACCTAATAATTTGCAAGATGCGCTCAATTTACGCGGAATGCGACGAAAATTGGTATGGGGGTGACAGGTTATGGAAGTAAGCGAGAGACGAAGTTGAGGGATTTTTATTATTATTATTTTTTAAGGGATGAGAGTCGCGAAAAGCCCTGTGGATTCGAGACAATGAAGTTATCCGTCTCCTGAGGGACGACGAGAGAAATGGAGGAAACAGAGCGGAGGAAAAAAGGGAGGAGGAGGAGGAGAGAGGAAAGGGTGGAAAAGAAATGGGAACGAATGCGAGAGTTAAGAACCGTGGAAGAGGTTGCTACGAAAGAGCTATCGGAGAGAGAGGGAAGAGGGAGTGTGAGAGAGAGAGGAACCGAGGGACTGGAGAGGGCTTTATGGCATAAAGAGAAAAGGGGAGAAGGATGGGGTCGGAGGGAGGGTAAATAAAAAGAAGAAAAGGAGAGAGGGGGAGGGGGTGGGAGAAGAGAGGGTAGGGAGGGTCAGGGTGGAAGCGAACGCCGCCCTCTCTTGAGGTTGGGATTTGAATTTTTACGGATGCATATTAAGTTTCCCCCGAGCGCGTGCAACCCTCCACGTTGAGTGGTGAAATAAGGGAGTGAGTTGAAGAGGGTTGTGGGGGGAGGGGGAGGGGGAGGAGAGGGAGAGGTTAATGCGGCGTGGGAACGAGAGAGAGAGAGAAATATAGATTGAGGAGAATGGTGAGTAAAGGAGGTAAAAATAAAAGGGGAGGTTGCGAAGAGGAAACGAGATAGGGAATGTGGAGGAGGGAGGTTTAAGAGAAAAAAATGGGAAGGAGGGAGACGGAGAGAGGAGCAGGATAAAATATTTTTGAAAAAGATAGCCCGGAGGAAAGAGGAATTCGAAGAAAAGCGCTCTTTATTTTCAACGCCCATCAAGTTATCGAAACGGAAAATTTGTTTTGGGCGTCTTATGAAATCCTCGCGAGTGTGGAAGCAAACCTAGACTAACAAGGGGGAAGGGGTATCGATGGGAATTCTCAGTAATTGGTTCCCTTGGGGACGTTTGAGCGGTCTTATTCGAGTGGGATAATGGAGATGAGCATGAGAGTTTCCTTCTTTCAGCATTACGCACGCTAAATTGAATGTTAAATTGAGTGTAAAAGAAGTTATTATTAACTCTGGGTTCATTATGGAAATCAATTTGTTTGGCATACGAGTCTATAGATGTTCCAGCCTCGCGTTTTAATCGCGTGGGCAGGGTGGATTTTTTGCCATCGGCTTCAGGCGCATTTAAATTATCACAGGGAAAGGCAGCTACAGAAGCTATTAAATAATCTAAAACACAGGTGAGCTTCTTTGTTATTAGAATCAACTGACGATTTCTTTACATACTAGGGCGGATGATATTTATTCGAAAGGAGATTGAGCTTTTGAACTTATTTCGATTGTCAGCAAATACTGAAATATATTTTCTTCTTCTTGCTAAGGTTCAACTTGTAATGGCATAGTAAAAATAAGTTTATTGTTTTGAGAGTATATTTTATTGGTATGTTATTTTTCTTGGTTACAATATAATTCATGCAATCAAACGAAATTATTACTAAATTTTTGGAGAATAAGGAAAAGGATAAAACTAAGGGTGGACATAGAAAGTGTAATCAGAATTCATCAAGTAATTCATTTTAAAGCACGATGCCTTCATCCATGCTAAAGGGAAACGGAACATCTCGGAATGAAGGAATAAGACAAAAACGGGTCTTTTATTTGTGGATGCCGTTTCAAGGACTATCGAATATCGAGGCCGCAATACGTACGCAAAACTATGAATTCCTGAAAATGCTAAATATGTCAAAAAGCACCATTACATACTTTCAGCCAGTTCTCGAGTTCCGACGCGAGTGGGGAAAAACTAGCCTTGGTGATAAATTAGATGCAGGACGACGAAAAAAGTAAAGTCCCAAGTTCTGCATGGTACAGGACAAACTAAAATGAACGAGGAATGAGAGTGTCCTTCTCTGGTCATCCACGAAAATGCAAAAAGTTCCTTTTCTGGGAAGGGAGCGGAAAAGAAAAGGGACGAAGAAGCACGGGGTGAAGATGGGGGGAGAGAGGGTATGGGAGAGGAAAAAAGGGTGGTTAGGGACAGAGGGAGAGAAAGAGAACGGGGATTTCGAAATAAAATTGTGGAAACGAATATGTAAAGGGGAATTGCGAAGGAGAGATTATTTTTACTCCGGGTGGACAACGAAGTCGCGCTGGGAAACCAACGGTTTAGTTTTCAGCAGTCTTACAATTTACGCTGTCTCGCTCAACTCGATTTATTCGCGAAGAGCGTTAAAGAGTAACAAAAGGAGCCCAAGTGCTCCCTTTCTCACTCTTTCCCTTTTGGGAAATTGAAAAATGTCATCTCTCGGAGTAGCTAGTAGCACCAACCTTACGGAGATACCCATTTAAGTAGCGGAAGTGACCCATTTACGGCCTGTGGATGTATGGAATGCAAGGGTAAAATATATTCGCGTTTCGTGCGGCGGAGCTCTGAAATAAATGGGAATAATGGCGGATCGTTAGTCGCTGAAAGATCGCCCGGATACTGCATGCTCGTAATCACGGGCATAACAAAAGGTCCGCCGATTCTGTGGAATTACAGAAATATTTTTTTCTTTAACTGGAAGAATGGATCATTGCATTTATAAAGGATACTCTGGTTACGAGTGGTTTATGTTATCCAACGCATTAACACAAATTTCGCGATAGTATGACGGAAAAAAATACGCTCGAATCCTATAATAGGTCACGCATTATAGCACTTCCTTACTCTATTGTCTCCGAAAAAGAGCTGCTTCAAAGGAAACGGTGTAAAACTATACACTAATAATAGGTTAATTCATCATTGGTGAAAAAATGGATCACGGTATTCAAGGATTTCACGCGGAAGACATCCTTGTTTAAAGACCTACATATTTCGAAATTTTTACATATACATTTGTTTGAAGTGGGGCGCATTAGAACTGAATATTCTTTCCTAGATACTCAAACCTCACCTTCCATATCTGAGTAAATTAAACTTGCCGCTTTTTTCTTGATTATTTTTAATATAATTGTTAGCCACAGAAGAAATGGTAACGTAAAATCTTTTCACTATACATACATCTTAATGA
The DNA here is from genome assembly GCA_036926305.1 of Uropetala carovei. NCBI lineage: Eukaryota > Metazoa > Arthropoda > Insecta > Odonata > Petaluridae > Uropetala > Uropetala carovei. The sequence continues at coordinate 1,525,121 of JAXCHB010000125.1, forward strand.
CTACTTTTTCAACAGAAAATTTCGTTGTCACTTTGTTATTGACACGCAAATTAGCGCATCCAGCTGATATTTTCTTTTTCTGAAGAGCTTAATTTCTAATGACATTGACTTTATAATAAGCTTCCCTTTAAAAAAAAACAAAGGTTAAAACTCCATCGATCATTGCCTTTTAACCGTGTCGAACAAGAACAAACATAATGGGCAAGCGTTCTCGAAAGTGCACCATAGTCTTCACGGAACAATCGGCGAGTGATACACACGTGTGTGTGCGCGTGCGTGCGTGAGTGCGTGCGTGAGTGAGTGCGTGCGTGCGTGCGTTCGCGTGTGTGTGTATATATATATATTTTGTAACGGTACCGATTTCCTACCACTTCCCTAGGAGTAACTGAATCTGAAGGATTATCTAACAACTTGTAAATCTCCCTTACCGGTTTTTTTCCGAAATGTAATTCTAAAGGTGTAAAACCTGTGTTTTCATGTTGCACTTCGCTTATGCATTTGTTGATATGAGGGATTAAGAGCGGCCATTCCTGGTGTTCGGTGGAACAATAAACTCTAAACATCCGTGCTAAGTCTCTCATCACTCGTTCACTCGAATTCGATTGAGGATGTCTTATGGACGAAAAAATGGGCTTAATTTCTAAAGCTTTCATCTCGTCTTGCCACAGAGAGCTGGTAAATTGAGTCCCGTAGTCACTCAATAAGTACTTCGGTTTTCCGAATTGGGTAAAGAACTTCTCTTTTAAATATTTGAGACAGGTGGCGGCATTTGGCTTATTAATAGGGTAGACTTGAGTAAATTTTGTAAATACATCTATTACGACAAACACAAACCGATTAGGCTGCTTTGTGCGTTGGCACACGTCGCATTGTGAAAGTATTTGGCGTGCTCGTTTTCGCATCCCCTTCCAGTAGAAACTTTCCTGAATCAAGGGTAAGATTTTATTTACGCCGTATGCTTGGTAACAGCTGAAGGCCGTTCATCCTGCTCGAGTGCTTGGTAAATTTCTTCTAGTACAGGGTCTTCTCTTTGTAACTGAATAATATTCTTTAATTCTTCGTCAGGTGATTCACTAAATTTTAACTCCAAAATTGCGATAAAAAGCTCGTCTGGGTCAATTTCCACACGCGAGTTTTCTTCCAACGGATGGCGACTCAACCAGTCGGCAACACTATTTGATTTCCCGGGGCAATGTCTAATTTCTAAATCATATTCTTGTAATGCCAGGGCCCATCTCGTCAACCTATTACTGTTTGAGTGACATTAGTTTAGGAATGTTAATGCATGGTGATCGTTAATAACGATACATTTTCTACCTTTTATTACGTTGTGAAAAATTTTTATCGACCATACGATTGCAAGTGCTTCCTTTTCCGTTGTAGTATAGGCAATTTCGGCCACTTTTAATGTTCTACTAACGAACGAAATAACCCGTGGGTCCCCATTTTCTTTTTTTTGAAACAACATTGCGCCCAGTCCGTAATGACTACTGTCAGTCTGTAGGAAAAACTGTTCATTAAAATTAGGAAAACTTAAAATTACAGTTTGTAGAAAAGCTTCCTTAACACGTTCGAATTGTTTTCGTTTTTCATTGTCCCAATTCCATCTTACTCTTATCTTTAATAATATCAACAACGATTGTATTAAAACTGCGTAATTGTCACCGAATTTCGAATAGTAATTGCACGCTCCGAGAAACCCTCTTAATTGTTTTGGATTCTTAGGTGCCGGGAATGCACTTATGGCTTCGAGCTTATCGGTGTCTAGACAAATACCTTCAGGCGTTAAAATCATCCGCAAAAATGGGACTCGCTCCGCACAGAATTTGGATTTCTTAAAATTCAAAGTCTTACTCTGTGAAAAAACGAATGCAAATGGGATTTGAAATCTTTAGAGGCAATTAAAATGTCGTCGACATAAACGGAAAGGAAATCATTGAAGCTATTTTTAAAGACTTCACTCAAACATCGTATTAACGCTGCCCCACAATTTTTTAGTCGCGGTCAGGTATAGTATTACTGTTAAGTTTTCGAGCGTCCAGACAAAGTCTGACTCCTCCATCCTTCTTTGTCACCACAATTAATGGATTTAGATAGGGACTAGCTGCTTTTTCTATTACCCCCCAATCTAACATACGGTTAATTTGCTCGTCTACTGCGTCTCGATACGCAATTAATATAGGGTAAATTTTCTGTTTAAATGGCTCACTGTCCGAAAGTTTAATTCGATGGGCATATTGTGAAACAACGCCTGGTATCGGCGTAAATACATCCCGAAATTTCCACACGAGTTCAATCAGCGATTCTCGTTCAATATTATTCAACTGTTTTATTTCATTAATACACTCCCGTACTTCGTTTAGTTTTAGACTTTCATTTTCTATCACATTAATTATAGGTTGGTTAAAATTCTTACGCTTTAATTTCTCTTCTATTACTTTTCCCATCGGCAATTTTAAACTAACGTTACGTCTTTCAAAATCAATTGCGACATTGTACGACTGGAGAAAATCAATTCCCAAAATCAATGGTCTTATCAAATTTTTTATAACTAGACATACCGCATGAATAGTACAATTATCAATTGCAATAGGCAAGTACACTTGTTTAGTGATGGGTGCGAACTTTTTCTTATTCGCACACATCACAAAAGATTTTTTCAATGGGTGTAAGTAGGCAAATTTTAATTAGTTTCTACCAATTTATCATACAATTCTTCTGAGATGTTCCGTTGTTCGAAAGTTAGCACTATTCAGGAGATTTTGAATGTGAGGTGGGAATTGCCTCATAATTGCAAGGACTCTATCTCTGCTTCGCTAAGGGGAGGAGTGCATAACCGAGCAGCGGCCAATTATTTTGAAAAATATTCAGCCATTTTCTCGCGCGTTCCTACTCTATATTCTCCCGTCAACACGGATAATTTATGAGTGTACTACTGGATATTGGAGTCCCAATACCGATTAAGAAATTTATCTTTCACCGCGCTAAAATCGTCCGGGGTGGGAATCAACGTCTCTTCCCATAATTGAGCCTCCTCCTCCAACATGCTCAAGAAAAGTGTAACCTTCTGCGATTCTGATAGAAAGAACATTTCTAAATACTTCTCGGCCTTATGCATAAAATGCGCCGGGTTTTCCTCTGGTTTTCCTTTAAATATCGGCTTGCTAATGGAATGTAATGGGATGCCTGGTTCCCTTTCTCCTAAAACTTCATTGGGCGTTCCCATACTTAAAGTGTCGATTCGACCCTTAAGGTCGTGAATTTGCTTTTCCAGTGCGCTTAGACACACTCCCTTTCTTCCCTTTCAGATCGAGGTTTACCTTTCTTCCCTTTCAGATCGAGGTTTAGCTCCTTCGCGTTCTTTATGTTCCTCCTGTCTGACCTTTTCTATTATCTTAACTTTCGCGTTCGTTTCTTCGATACGCTTTTCTGCCCTTTGAATGCTACGTTCAGCTGCCTCTGTTCTAGCGGATTTGTTAAAGATATCGATTTTTACCGTTCCTATTTTGTTATCCCAGTCTTTTAGTAAGACTTTCGTTCCAAGCTCGTAACTCGTTAATCAAACTTTCTTTAAATTTCGTCCTCTATCTCATTCTCTTTCTTTTCGGCGGCCCACCGTTCTTCATTTCTCCTATACATTTCTGCGTTTTCTTTTCGTGCTTCGTCCATCATCTCCAGTACGCGTGTCCAAGGATCCGTTTTCTTTTCTGGCAATTCGGTCTGTAAGCTGCGTAAATTTAACGATTCTTCGGATCCGCTTAACAACCCGCGTCGCTCCCGATACTTAGTAAACTGCGGCTTTTGGGCTTTATCTGATTCCTTCTTGTCGTTCCTACTCTCACCCGTCTATCGTCCCTATTCAAAGCGGACAAAAACGAACGGTTAAGGATAGAAGGTAAAAATATTTTTATATCCACCAAGGTCCAACGGGGATTCTGAATTTTTTTTTTTTTTTAGGAGTAGGGTGGACCGTGGTAAGGTTTTGTAGAAGGTTTGAGTATTTCGATCCTTACCTCACTGACTGCCCCCCCCCCTTTCCTAGCAATTTTAACCGGTCCAGGCAGCGTAGGTCTAACGACTGATAGCCTATTAAATACCAGTTTGAAGAATGGCGTGCGGCTGATTTTCGACTTTCGAGGGAAAGGTAGAAGGAGAACGGGCCCTCGGTCTAGGCCTGGTGTAATGGGAGGTCACGCTCTCTCCGCGTGAATATAGCATATCGTCCCCCAAACGGGCAAGCAAACGTCGAAATTTCCACAATATACATTTGAAGGATCCATTGTGGTGTCCAAGGGCACGTGTACAGAAGAAAGCAGTATGCTTGTTTCCCCTACCCTCAAACTGATCCGATAATCTCTGAGCGCCATGGGCCGTTTTTACGGTAGGACCACCTAACATCTAACAACATAGCAGATGTCTCTTTCGTCTTTTGTACTAAAGATCTGCCGAACTCCTCCAAAATCCAAAAGGAAGGGGTTTCTAGAGTGCAAGTGCTGTAGAGTTAAAACAAACCTACTTTTTTGCGGGCCATTTCTGGATTTGAAATAGTCGAAAGCCAAAAAGCTGTAGGTTTGCAGGAATAAAAGGAAAGGGGTTAATCCTAGACAATTTAAGGGAGCAGTAATACGATGGTGCGGCCACAATGAGTGGTGTTTATTCAGAAGCGCAAGCTTGTATTGAAAAAGTACAACCTCGTGCTATATACGTGCACTGTGCATCGCGCAACCTAAATATTATATTAAATGATTTCATAAAATCCATTGCACAACTGTGTAATTTTACAGTCTACTTGAAAGAGTGTACGTGCTCTTCGGGAATACCGTTGAGACATGGCAATGCTCTCTGCAGAAGGAAAAATTAGCACCACACTTAAGAGGCTGTGTCCCACAAGGTGGTCCAACAGAAACTATGCGCTTATTGTATTATGATTTATGCTTACAGATGTTTTGAAAGTTTTAACCATGATTATTTAAAAACAACCAGACTTGAAGGCTAAAGCAACAGCTCGGCGTGAAAGGCCCTAGTGTATTGAAGTTGTGGTAATTATTGTAATGCAAAGCAAAATTCTCACAACAATTAATACCATCTGTAAACTTCTCCAGTCTGAAAAACAAAACCTAAAAAAAGCTACTGCTTTGTCAAAAGATGCGTACGGTGACTTAAAATTATATCGGAATAGTTTTTAATCTATGGTTCAAACTGGTTCAAAGTTGGGGCATCGAAGACGAATTTCGGAAAAAGAAAGCCTCGCGAAGCGTAACACATTTTGACGAGCTTGCAAACGACAGCAGTTAAATGATCCTCTAAAATTGTTTGAAATCATTCGTTTTCTATAAATCGCTTGACATAATTCTTGTGAAACTAATTTAACGTTTTCTATGGCTTCACAGTTTTGTAAATCTGTTTAGAAGTTTACTGTCACGACAAATGCTCTCATAAACCGATGATGAACTATTTGAAGTTAATTTGAAGTTACAAGTAATTTAGCAGAAGCCTACCCTGATGATATCACACGATTTAGGCCCTCAAATTGTATCTTTCAGGTACAGCTTTAAAACGCAAATTATCCAATTTGATTCTGTATATGATTTAGCATTTATGTCAATTTTAGAAAATGATGTATTAGCTTCAACATTTTCAGACACGTTTACTATTTTTTACACTTCCTGTTACTGTTTTGACATCAGAACGCTCATTTTCTAAGTTGAAATTGATAAAAAGTTATTTAAAGCGCTCAATGGGGCAGAAACGCCTCAGTTGACTCGCAATGATATCTACTGAACGAGTCCGTGCTACTAAAATTGACACTTCTGCTGTTGTAACCAATTTTGAGGAAAATAAATCTCGCAAGAAGAATTTAATAATAATGTGTTATGTGATAGATGCTACATATGGGCTGCAGATTACTTGTCTTGCAATATAAAAATTCTTGCTATTTACAGCTCCATAATTGTGTAACCTGATTTCTGTAATATTTGTTCTCTGAAATAATATTAGGTACAATTAAATGCATAAAATTATTAAACGACTGCAATATATTTTTATTTATAAGACACCGAAGCATTAATAAAGTTATTTCATTACAATTATCCCCTTTAAAAAATAATATTTCCAAAAAATATATATTGGAGGAAAGGAGGGCCCCGTAAAAAATACTCGTACCAGGACCCGGCTTTACCTTGCTACACCACTATGTGTGTGTGTATGTATATGATTATGTATATGTATACGTATATCTATATTCCAGAAAAGCCATATGCGGGAACAATATAATATAAAATGAATGGGGTGAAAAAGAGAAAGGAGATGTTAATTCGGCCGAGAGAACCGTGGGATAGTGAAGTGAGAGAGGGAGAGGGGTGGAGGGCGAGAGAGAGAGAGAGAGGGAACGGAAAATAAGATCAAACAGAAGGGAACGAGTGCGTAAGAGGGAGATAAGAGGTGGGCATTTCATTCATTTTGCATTAAATTCCTCTTAATTGGAGGACAATTTCCTCCTTTTGTTACGATTACCACGAAAATGGAATAAAATCTGCGCTAAGGAATGAAGAGGTTAAAGAGAGGATTTTTTAGCGAAGTGCTCGCGAAAATTATTTCTCGAATTTTTTTCTCTTGTCTTCATAGATTTTTCATTTTGAAAATATGCGGTCTCTTTTTTTTTGAAAAGTCTTTCTACTTGAAATGTTGATTCGTTTATGAGACTATCGGATGAGAGGGCCATCGAGTGAGCTGGAAAAGGCCCACGTTGGATTCGTCTTTTCCGCAGTTGCCGAAGCTAAACGCTGCTCGAAAAATTCTTTTCAATGATTCGCTGCATACATTGAAATATTTCCCACCCGCGTCGCGTTCCCGGTAACTTGGTAACTGATGTAAGTAATCGATAATTGGCATTCGATAATTTTTATCGTTCAGAAGCAACATATGGCCACAAACGCGGATATTGTTCTTTTAAAGGATTAAAGACAGTTTTTCACTATCTCTAAAGTGTATTTCTCCTACTTTTAACCTTTCAGAATTACTGATTTATACAAACTGCAAAAAAAGGTATCTTAATCGCCTTGTGTATCGAATTGTAAAAAAATGTTATTGGCATTTATTTCCGCCTGTATGCTGACATTATAAAATTGCGCATTGAAGTTTTATCGCGTGTATTGGTCGAATGAACGCCTGAATATGGATTTGTGTTAATCTCTTTTTAATCACAGCTTTGGGGCCGGAATTAAACGCTCTTGGAGTCCGCATGAGGCCCCGCGGACCGTAGGTTGCCCACCATTTGTTTAAATGATCAGATCTATCGCCTAAATTCACATTATTCTACGGCATTTGCAGGACTTCTCAGATTCGGAGGAGAAATGTTTTCAATGCAATATCACTTTATTAGCATAGACCAGCCGTTCTCTTTCTCTTAACTGGCTTTTGTGTGTACTGAAACTGTGTGGAATTTAATAACGGAAGGCTTAAGTCGTTTTCCGCCTCTACCTCAGATATCAACGTGTTCTCTTTACGTTTCACAATGGGAGGGCCACTTATTGGAATCTCAGATTTTGATGAAACTTGGTACATAAATGGATAGTAGTCGAGACGAGATTTACGAACACCTCCGTTTTGGGCGTAGACGGTTAATAGTTTAGCCAGAAAATGAACTTTTTATTTTTGGGTTCCTTTAAAAAGCCTATTATGAACAACCCGTAACTCACAGTAGGTGTAGCGTAGTGGTTATCATCCTGGCTTTTAAAGCGCTATGCACGTGGTTCGAATCCCGAGCTCGACTTTAACAATTGTTCGAAACAAAACGTTATTAACCGTTCGTCCATGCGACACATGAGCGGCAATACAATACATAGTAATTTTTAGGAAGCGAAAGCGAAACTGGTGATAATCGGAATAAATCCTCAGATTTGTTCAAACACAAAATATCGAGAGAAAACGAATCGATGTGAAGTTATCGTAAAGTTCGACATTTCACGTTTTTTAAACTTTTAAGGTAGTTGCCGATTTTTCAGAATTTTAAAACATACATAATACGATTCAGCATGGAAATTACTACGAGAAAACTGTTTTCAAATGAATGTCCACATTGAATATTTTTGCTGTTTCAGAATGTGACAGAGGGAGTGACAAAGGGAAAGGCTTTTTATATATTACCGTTGACAACTCGCTCTTCAACCCCCTTCCACGATCTACCTCTCCGGCCTCCCCTCCCTTAAAGTCTCGATTCACTCACTCCCCTCACTCATTGACGCAATCCTCGTACCGCCCACTTATTTGCTCATTCTCCCTCTCTCTCTTCTCTCACCCCATCCCTCACAATCCAATCCTGCTTCCCCCATCCACACTACTCCGTCCATATCTCCCTACATCTATCACCTCACCCCTTCCAAAATTTCGCTCGCCTCATTTTACTTTTCTATCTCTTCTCACACGCCCTTTTGCCTTGGATAGTCCCTCCATTTACCTCTAAACTTCCTAATTCTCCGACTAACGCAATACTCTACCCAACCGCAACCCCGTTCCCTTGTATTTCTTCGAAAGTTCGTTGGCCCGTATGGCGTCGTAATTTTCACGTGCAACATTGACCACACCGTACTTCACCCGTCTATTTCTCTCTCTCTCCTTTTTCGCAATTTCGCGTTCTAGCTCTTTCATTTGTTTTCTCTACACTCCCGACCATCCGGAACATTCTTTGAAAATTCTCTTTTTTTTAGTATCCGTTTTCTTGAGCACTGCACATTTTCGTGCGCGTAAAAAACTGTTATTCATCCAACTCACGCGAACGGACGGTACGTACCATACATACTAAGGAAGGCTTTTTCTCACCAGACGCCATTTTCGCCGTTGTCGAATTAGCATCATGAATACTATTAAGTAGGTACGCACGAATCCAGCTATAACGTCGTCCACGGGTTGCATTTCACGTGACCTCATAATAACGGGCTACTTTCGTAAACACCGAGCAGCAATGAGAATTATTCACAACTGATTAAAACAGATATCTGATCTACTGTAAAAAATACTTTAAACGAATTCGAGAATGATTACTTCAGTGTCAAAAATATTGAAGTATGTACTTATCATAGGTATCTCCAACAGCCATACCAATGCCATAAGACGAGCTCGATTATTCTCTATCGATTTTAAACTTTTCAACGACAAAACGAGAAAATTCGACTCATACTCACTAAAACTTATATATTCTGTGTAAATCGAACTGTGCGATTCTGACAGGAAATAATTTTCAATGAAAATTTTGAGGCCGAGACGGATCCGCGCGTCGCCGATTTCCGTGTTATAGAGAGGCCCCGGTTTACCACCAAAATGCCGTCTTCAAAAAGAATGAAGTCATCTTTCCGAATTCATCCCCTTTTATTCCGACATCCAGACTTAAGATTTTTCCCCTCCTTCATTTATCGCTTAGAATCTCTTCCGTTTCGCTCCCTCCGCCTCCCAATTTTATTTTAACCATCCTTGCCGCACACCCTCTTCCGCTTTTAAGCGTTCTCCTCCCGCTTAATAAACGCTCGCGTCTTGACATCGCGTGCGGTGATCATTTACGGAATCAGACTGAAAAAAAAACGTGCAAGTAAAGTTTTCTCGAAAGGCTCGAGTAGAAGCGAGAGGTGGAGAGAGACTGTACTCGCCACTAAATCCTCCTCCTCTCTAACCCCATCTTGCCTCTCCTCTCCCCCCCCCCCTTTCCTCTCCTCTCTCCTATCTTCCTTCACCCCCTCCTGTCCTAATTCCTCTCCTCCACTTCCAACCACACTCCGATACGTTTCCGTCTTTCCCAGGCCACCGTTCTCTCTTGACGTGCATAGCAGGATCGGGGAGAGGAACCGGAAGGAAGGGGGGATATAGGGTTGGGGGCGGGAAGGGAGCGGATCCCAGCTGCCCTGTTCCCTTACGGTCATAGCCCAGGATAACCTCTCACTCACTCTTTCGCTCATTCCACGTAACACATTCGCTCCTGCTTCCTGGTCACCCTCCCTCTCTCCGCTCCCATTTCCCCCCCTTCTCTTTTATATTGGCCGTTCCTGACGTTATACGGTTGTTAACAGTTCTCTTTTGTTCCCCGCGGAAAAGTCGTCCTTTATAACGCGACTTATTTCGGACATCTTATTGCGCGATTCAGTCACTTGTACCTAGAAAGGGGACAAGTGACCTCTTCGCATTCGAGACGGGGGAAGGCTTAAAAAGGAGTCTTCCGTTCTCCTAGAGAGATTTTTCGTAGCAAATCGCTGGTTACGTCGAAAGGAATGGAATGCCTGTCTCGGAGCAAAAAGGGTGGAAGCAGTGCAAAATTACTGAAGCACGGAGTATTGCAGACAAGTTTTCTGGTTGAACAAAGTAAAAGATTTTTTCATGAATTTCAAATTCCCTTTTCAGTGAAGAACTAAAGGTGATGATGGATCGAAATCGAGTTGATTTATTAATATGTTTACTAAATAGCTACTTTCTTTTATAGCCGCCCATAATTTTAGGGGTGTAAGAGGTGTATTCTAAATACATTTCTTTTCTGTTCGGATGGTTGTAGTAGTAAATCATGAAAAAATATTTTATTTTTAAAATTATTTATTCCAGAGGAGGTATATTGTAGACATTAGTTCTGCAAAGTCACATTATATATCAGGAAAAATCTTTCTGCGGAATACTCATCAAACATGGATAGGAGATCCTTTGAAAGCCACTTAAAAAAGCTTCTCTAATGAAGTGGCTAACCTCATTGTATATTTTATGAGAGCTTTATCATTCACATTATTATTTCAAGTGTTCGCTGATCAGTACGGAAGAAATTTTTAATAAATATTACTCGTTTATTTTTTTAAGTGCTTGGAAAACACTATCACCATGAATTTAATTGAACACTGTACAAATATTTGATTATTCGTTCAAGTTCCGCTCAAATTTCCCAAATAAATCAGCAAAATTACAAATTGGGACTCTTCTTCGAATCGGTTAATTGTGATAATTATGAATAACATTTTTCCTGCCCTCAAGTCATAAATGATCAATTACTTCCTTATATGCTGAGTGAGTACCTTAAACAAAGGATGATATATTTGTCACGTGAGCCCTAAAATCACCTAAGATAAATAATTAAGAAACGCATTCTTCAAAGTTTGCGACTTTAATAAAGCAGCGCGAGAGGCAAGAGAGAGAGAGAGAGATCAAAACGTCAAAAAATGACAATCTTAAATGAATGCTTGTCGTGCAAGGTTCAGTCATTTTCCTATATCGCGCGTAATTTTAAAGTCAAAGATCTCTCACGGTTGTCGCATGTCGTGCTTGCAGCATTTTTCTCCGCTAATGTAAGAGGAAATGCGCTGTCGTCGATGCACGAACTGCAGTACATTAGAGGAGGAAAGGAAAGAAGGGAACGTCGACGAGCTGCCTTTAAAAAAAAAAGATTTTTTGAAAGTACTATGGAGTCCATATTCTTTAAAGGAGGAAAATATCACGAAATTTTAGCTGTAAATTTAATAAGATAAAATATCAATTTTTTAAATAATTTTTGTCAAAATTCCTGCCATTAGTTAAAAAAAAGCCACTTTGACTGATTCATCTATTGCAGTGTTTTTCAACCTTCTTTGAGTGTCGGAACACTTTGGAATTGGAGAAAATTGGCGGAATACCTATATACATATGATTTATGTATATATATAACCTTTATTTTATGTACTTAATAGAAGTACTTTATGCATCTGCGATAGATGGAGTTATGGTGTGAGAGCAAAATATAAATACTTTTTATTTTTAAATTCATTAAAAAATCTAAATTTATAGATAAATTATATTCGGTGGAACTATTCGCGGAACGCTTAGGCAATGCTATCGGAACACGTGTTCCGCAGAACAGCGGTTGAAAAACACTGATCTATTGTAACGAAAATTTAGTAAATTATATCTGTGCCTATAGTATCCAGTTCATGTCAATTTTTATCGGTTCGAATTTATACCCCGATAATATACCGCTCTTTTTGCGGAGAAAATGCCTTTATAGAGACCTTAAAGTTATATTTCTGGAAAACGATTAAACTGAAAAATTATGTTTAGAGTTTAAACATCAAAATTGCTATTATAAACGCGGTATGTTAATATGTTTCTCTTAAATTTAACATTTTCAGATCCGATTCGCGGTGAAGGTAATTTTTTTGCGTGTTCATGATCTTAGAAAATGAAAGTTCAAAATAAAATTTGTAGTAGCCGTCCTGAATAATTATCTAACAGGCAAAAATTATCAGTTAATTTTTTATTCCGTGTTATTTATAACAGTGTACGCAAACACAACGTTAGTCTTGTTTCCTTTAAAAATTCATCCATCCGTGCATTAACGGACGTTAAAATGGAAGGCTAGTATTAGACTACTTTTAAACACAAAAAATCGAGGCCTCGTGGAAAAAAATAGCAAAGGACGTCATTCTATTACGATCCTGCATTAGCACACCTCAGAACTCCTCCAAGTTCCTCTTCGGGAAGTGGGTTTTGACACCAGCTCCACGGCGAGAAAGCCTCGCTTTATGTTTTTATTCCCTTGCTATTTAATAAGTGCAGTCCCTGGACGGGAGGAGGGGGCGAGAGAAGAAAGCGTCGGAGGAATAAAGAGACATTGCATTTTTTAAGCGCATAAAACTCCGAGACGAAAAAAAAAAACGAAACACGAGGGGAAATCGACTTCCTTAACCTAAGAGGAATTAACATAAAAACTGGATTATTTTCAGAAAGCCCCCTGGGACCGTACGTTTTAACGCTCTCCTACACTCTTCTCCCTCACTCGTCCACTGCAAAAGTAGTCTTTGACCTAAATGCCAGGGACGTGCAGAACTCGTGAATCTACGACCTTCGCCCTCATCTTCTTTACCCCGCTCCCCTTCTCGACTTGTAACGCCCCTTTCATTTCTTTACCTCCCACTCCGCTCCTCTCTCTCTCTATCTCTATCTCTTTCCACCTGTCTCTCTATTCTCTTCTATCCCTCATACATCATCATTTCGTTCTCTTTCTCTCTACCAGGTTGCTCCATAATTCTAACTCCATCCGTCTCCGGGAGAGAAAAAATCCGCCTTGCCCGGTCCATGAATATTTAATCCTCTGTCTCTGTCTCTCTCTCTTCTGCGACAGTTATCCCGACAAAAGAGGTGAAGCCTGCGGGGTGCCGTTTTAAAAATTGCCAGTGTCGCGTCACCTGCACTCGGCCTTTTCGAAACTTGGCGGTTTCCCCCGTTTTGCTTTTATTATTTTTATGTGAAAACGTCGAGGCTATTGTCCTCGGCGTGACCTTAGGTAAGGGGTGCAAAAAAAGGAACGGGAGAGAACTTTTTTGACCCCCGTGATCCGTCTCTCGACAAGAGAAGAGGAATCGAGAGAGGGAAGGGTTTGGTTGAGTTGCGATTTCTCCACATTTCACGTGTGGATCAACCGTGGGAAAATGTTGTATACTGGGGTAATTTGCCGTCAAAAGTGACGGGTGGACATGTATGTATTAATTAAGAGAGATCTAGAAGCACTTCTTGTGTAAGAGTATCGGCGTAAATAAATAATAATAAATCTATGCTTCATGAATATTACAAAATAATTGTTAGTCGCATTGTTGTTATATTAATCTGACTGTTCTAAATATCTATTAAAGTTAATTAATTCTTCGAGTGGTGTATTTTGGACAAATTAACGCAACGCAAAGGACCGAGTTTAAAGATAGATCGGCAGCTTATTAATTGCTGTTTGAACAAAGGAAACTATATTGTCCACAAGATTTTAAAAATCGAATGACGATGAATATTTTTAATATTGCAACATAAATGAAAATGTTTCTTAAACAATAAAATAAATACCCATTCACCATTTTTACAAAATTCGATGCATAGTCATCAACTACCGCTATGTTTACAACTAAAGTTAATAAATATATTGTTGACTCGTCTGAGTAATACACATAGGTATGCACTTACTACTCAGTCCAGTATCTAAATCTAATTTGGTATGTATAATCTCTCAGCAATACGGTTACACTTTAAGGAGAAAATATTCTCAGCTTGAGAAAGTGGCATATAAAGGCTATATTAATAATGTTGTTACATACGCATTGACTGTTATTATATGGATTTGTGTTTACTAAGGCTAAGTGTGAGTTAAGTTTGGGATGTGGTGGTATAGGGTTTGAGAGCTCCGGAAACAGAACCGTGACATTCAGACCTTTGTTATTTATATAAGTACAGTTTTGTTTTATTTCTGCTTTAGTCAAACCAGTTGTGATTTTTCGAATGATTCTTACGACTAATTAGGGCGTTTTAAGATTCACAGTTTTGGAATGGATTATTCTAAGGTTTATATATCATACGTTATTTTTGCATCAATATTTTAACCGGTTGTGATTTTTCGAATTTAATAAACTTATAAAAAAGTAAACATGTTTTGGCGTTTTGATAATTGATGAGAAATATAAATTAAAGAATAGCTTACCTGACAGATTTATCGTTTTACGCATATATAAAAAATACCCACATTTGCAGGTTTCCAATCTAAACTATCTTCGACAAAGTAATAACTATTCATCTTTATTTACTTATTACGTACATAAAATTCTGATCGATGAATTGTATACTCGCGTTTTTAACATTATAAAAATTATTCATATTATTAGCAAAAGACTATTAAATTTAAAGTTGTTCAAAATATAAACACGGCGACTTTTTTTTGATACATCTAGGAAGAAATAAAAACAGAGCTGAATGAATAAAGTATTTTTCATCGTCGTTGAAGGTGCCATTAAGATGATGTGAAATGCTTCGAGCTTCTAAAGCACTTAGGCTAGGCATAAAGCGGTTATTATGGTAGTAATCTAATGGCATTTTCGCCTGCTTTTTTCACATATCCGAGATTTTATGTGCACTAAGTACTTCATAGATTTGCCTCGTAGCAACATTCATCGCATTCGTTCATTATCTACCGCTTGAATTATTCTGCATTTTTATCTGAGAGCCAGAAACTAAATCGAAACCCGATTAAGGAAGCAATTCCGTTTTTTTTTTTTTAGGATAAAGTCGCCTCTTACCATAAGTGCATCCATTAACTATCTTAAATTTGATGCTGAAAAAACGTTATTTATTTGCATAGATTTTTCGTTAAGATCGACTTCCATATTTCCAAAGAATTGGGTCAGTTAAAAAAAGACTCTTTAGAAATAAAATCCCAAAGCAATTTATCTCTTCGCTTTTAGGTACAGAATAGCATTAAAATAGTAGTTTCATTACCGATGAATTTATATTACTTGAGCTAAAGAGAATAGCAGTCCTTAAATTTGCAATGATATGTTGTTAGTATCACTAAAACGGAAAATCTCAAGGAATCTATTGATTTTATCAGAAGTATAAAATGTATAAACTTTATACATCAATCTATGCTGTGAATGTTGTATATATGTATTTTATTGATAGTTGTTGCCATAAAAATGAACTAGGAAAGAACTCCTGGGTTTTAAAAATGTTTCAAATCTGTTATCGAAGCCGTATTCTAAAATTATGCATAAAATGATTCGCTCTATAAACAATCTTATATCAAGGGAAAAACAGGTTTTCTGTAAAATTCTTTGAAACATATGTTCGAAGTAATTTGCTAAAATTAAACATCAATTTTCAATCTCTAAGGATAAAACCGTGTGAAAAAGATTTATCAATAATGTGAGCAAATCTGTAAGTGTAAATAAAATATTAAACAGTTTAGGAAAATATACAGCTTATCACAAATGGGCGCGTTTCGTGCAATGGAGTATTAGAAAGAAATGAAATACCTGTACGTAAGGGAAATAGCGTTTAAAAGTATTCTTCATCATAAATAATCATTTTCTTCCTATTTAAAAATATTGCATGCACACGTAAGAAAATTAAACGTTCGTTTGTGAGATTGCTTATGTTAGCAACAATGAAAAAGTAACCATACAAGAAATTCTTAAAGTTCAACTCCAATTAAAACATTCTTGTTTGATTTTCTTGATAACGACTACTCGTATGATAAAAGTGTATAGGACAAGATGTGACGGAAAGTCCATTTTTTGTCACCAGTAAAGTGGCACCCCTGATTGGCTTACGTGATTCATTTTTGCGATATTTTTATTATCTTTGATCGTAAACCCGTAATATCAAATTTCATGAAAATCCGTTCGGTAGAAGCCGAGAACGAACATGCGGACGTACAGACTGACAGACCGACGACAATAGGTGCTCACGCTGGAAGCGAAACGCACCTAAAAAGATTGTTCATAAATATCAGAAGTTTCAGCGAGTAAAATTTCCAAACTTAATTTACTGGTAATGATTCTTCTTCTACAAAGCGGTTTGAATTTTTTTCTTAGATGAAAAAGAGGTATTACAAATTTAAATTCCTGAAGTGTATTAGTAACGATTTAACAGCATCCACTAATTTTTAGCTTCCATACAGACGAATAGGGATGAAACTTCCAGATCCTTAGGAGAAATATATCACCACTTTACCAAATGTTCACTTATATTGGTCAATTTTCCTTAATAATTTATGTATTCTGTTTTGGAAAAGCCGCCGGCAAGGGAGTCGCTAACCTAAGAAAAGCTAATATTACCATTTTTATTTGCAACACTTATAATCATTAAACATAAAACGTCGGACTCGATAGAGTCCTGCCAATCTCGTCTCTTTGGCACAGACAAATTCAAAAATAAAAATATAGAATCTAATTCCATTGAAACCGCTGAAGACTGCAGCGTTTGCACCTGAAATGTGAATCTGGTTTATTAATAACCCTGTTATCAGTATTAGAAGCATTTGAGTTAAGTGCGTATATTTTTCTATTTTTTATTTTAAGCGCTTAACGTTTTATAAATGTATTGCAATGGAAGTTTGGTCATTTAACCCACCGAAGCGTAATTGTTAGGGTCGCCTGAGTGGAATGTGTCGCATGCGTGACAGATTAGCGTTAGGCCCGCAAAGCGACCGTCCGTCGCGTGAGATCCGGGCAGTACGGTCCGGAGCCCCCGTTTGACGTTGTGCCACAATCGGCAGGCAGGGGAAAAAAAATTGACACGAGCGTGACGGGGCGCACGTATAATTAAGGAATTAGAGTAGCAGGCGAGGGTCGTGTCTCATGCGCTATGGACTTCGAAACAGACTTCTCAACGGTCGATTCCATGGCGCAACGTGAAAAATATATTCGTCCACGGTCGAAGATTACTATTTTAATAATTCAGGGCATTGTCGCACGAGATTGATTCGTCGACAAATGCGGCGTATACTATCCCATGCCTAAGTAGCGTAGGATTTTTAAAAAATTTACCGGTGCAGAATTAGCTCCGTGTCCCTCAGAAACACTGACTCAGTTTCGTTCATTTTTTATCTTTACATTTTGAACAGCTTTTAGGCAGAAGAATATCCTGAGAACGTAATTACGTACTTTTCAGGTATAAGCATGTTCTTTTTTATGCGCGTTTCGCTTCCAGCGTGAGCGCCTATTATCGTCGGTCTGTCCGTCTGTCTGTCCGTCCGTCCGTTCGCATGTTCGTTCTCGGCTTCTACCGAACGGATTTTTATGAAATTTGATATTAAGGACTTACAATCAAAGATAATAAGAAAATTGCAAAAATGAATTACGTGCGCCAATCAGGGGTATCACGTTACTGGTAGCAGTAGCATTAGAGTAGAAGTAGACGTATTGTTAAGTAGAACTAACTTTTCTTTTATATTACTTGTTAACCTTTCTTATAGCTTATTTACTTATAGTAGTAGTTATCTTAACTAATAACCTCCTTGTATTTTTTTAAATCGTAATACTTATTAGTCGTATACCGTAGTGTAGTAAATTTTCTAACACTCCATACTCTATAAACGTAACTTCTTCCTTTTATTAGAATTGTAAGGTGTTTATGTGCTAACCTCTGTTTTATTAACTTCTAACGTTGTCTGTAGTATTTGAATAATCCTTGTCATCGTTTTTGTGTTAACTTAATATTTAAGTGCTGAATACCGTAGTATCGTTCTTATTTAGTCTTAACTAACAGATATCATTCCCGTGCATAAAATTTAGTAAAGCAAAGGCTTTATATTTCTACTTGTGTATTTCGGAACCCTCCTTTCACTTTCTATTCGACCTTGACTCAAGGCTTGCAGGTCGATACTAACGTTGTTTGTGTAGTGAATCATCCCCTCCCTTTCACTTTTTACCTGCGTTAAGCCTAAATTACAGCGCTTGTCAGCCAACGAATAAGTTAGCCCAGTAATTTAAGTTATATTTAAAAAAAAACATTTAGCTAGTTCAGATTAGTTTAGAGTTTAGGATGGCTACCCCAAGGACTCCCGTTTCCTCCTTTTTGCGCGACGCTGGTTTGGAGGCCATGAGGTCTCGAATCACGGAGCTTGAGAGGGTGGTTGCGGACCTCCTTCAGAGGGTGGAAAAGTCCGAGGCGGCTTTGGTGCGTGTGAGGGGTGCGGGGTCATCCCTGAAAGCAAACCGCGCCAAATTGGCGGCTCGGGTTAGCCTGGGTGCGGAAGCCGGTAGAGCGATCGGGGTTGTCCGTCACTCCTTATCGCGGGCTGAGGGTGTTCGGGCCGGGAAACCCGATGAGTGGAGAGTGGTGTCCACTCGGGGGGATCGTGGGGTGGTGCTGCGGAGGCAGGGAGCTGGGAACACCTCGGTGGACCCTCTTCCTGTTCGTAATAGGTTTGCGGTGTTGTCGGAGGACGACTCCGAAGCCGTTGCGCCCGCACCCGCTCCCGTCTCCTCGGTGGGGACCAGGCCCAAGGGGAGCTCGGGGGGAAAGAGTGGGCTGTTAGTGTTAGGGAGCTCCAATGTCCGGCGTGTGGTGGCGCCTTTACTGTCACGGGCCCGCCGGGAGGGTGTTCATGAGCGGGTGTTCTCCAGGTGTATACCAGGAGGTACGGTGCCCCAGGTGACGAAGGAGGTCAGGGCGTCGGTTTTGGGCACGGGTTGCTCCTCGTTGCGGGTGGTGGCCCATGTTGGGACCAATGACGCCTCGAAGCGCGGCTCCGAGGAGGTTCTAAGTTCTTTTAAGAACTTGGCCGCTGAGGTTGCTCGTGTCCGAGAGGAGTCGGGTTCTGATGTGCGGCTTACTATCTGCAGCATTGTCCCTCGGACGGACTGCGGGTCTATGGTTTGGAGCCGCGTGGTGGGCTTGAACCGTAGGCTGTGGGACTTCTGTAGGGGCAATGGAGTGGACTTCGTTGACCTGAGGCCGGTGCTGGACTCATGTAGGGTACCCCTAAACGGTTCTGGTGTCCACTACACGGCCGAGGCAGCGGATGCGGTAGCGCGTAGGGTTTTTGAACACGCTAGGGTTTTTTTAGGTTAGAAGAGGATAACACAAATATATCTGTTAGAAAAGAGTCCGCCAACATTAACCGTAGGGAGTCCAAGAATAGCGGTAGAGTGAGAAGTAGAAAAATAAAATTGTTAGATCAAGTGGCGGGGAAATCCAGAACGAAAATACCCGTAGAAAACACAATAAAAATTATTATTATGAACTGCCGAAGCATTCGAAGGAAACAGGCCGATTTTTGCCACTTAGTTAAAAGCCATCGTGCAGACGTTGTATTGGGAACTGAGAGCTGGCTATCGGGCGACATTAATTCTAACGAGATTTTCCCACCAGATTACGTGGTGTATCGCAAAGACAGGAGGGAAAGAGTCGGAGGCGGAGTTTTCATCGCCGTCAGAAAGAGTATATCAAGCCAATTAGAGGAGATTAACGACAGCGAACACTGCGAAACGATATGGTGCTCCCTTCGTACGAGAAATGGTAAAAAATTATTTTTTTGCTCATTTTACCGCCCACCTGACTCGGGAGTCGAGAACATTAGAGAACTCAGTCGTACATTGCAGGTGATAGCTAGGAGAAAGAACGATCCAGTAATAATTCTTGGAGGAGACTTCAATCTTCCATCGATCGATTGGAAATCTGTAACCTATGTTAGTGGTGGAAAAAATAGAGAAGCTTGTCGTGAATTAATTGAAGCATTCACTCTAAACTCGCTAGAGCAAATCGTCAACGAGCCGACGCGATATGACAACAACGGAAACGGAAACATATTAGATCTGCTAGCCACTACCCACCCACTATCGACTAGAAACCTACAAATCGACGACGGCATAGGTGATCATAAAATAGTAATTGCCGACTTCAAATACACCCCTGCGACAATATATAAGCCAACGCGATTAGTCTATATCTTCAGTAAAGCAGATCTCCCAGGCTTAAAAAATTATGTTACAAACCAAATAGCGACATTTATCAATTTTGCGAATAGTAACAGCGTAGATGACTCTTGGACGGAAATTTTGCGAATCATTCGAGAAGGGCTAAAAACGTTTGTCCCAACTAAAGCAATTCGTGATCGCAAGGACCCACGGTGGG
Source organism: Uropetala carovei (assembly GCA_036926305.1). Classification (NCBI taxonomy): domain Eukaryota; kingdom Metazoa; phylum Arthropoda; class Insecta; order Odonata; family Petaluridae; genus Uropetala; species Uropetala carovei. The sequence continues at coordinate 1,545,506 of JAXCHB010000125.1, forward strand.
TGAAACCGAAACTCCGTGCCTTGCTCAAGAAACAAAGACGGCATCACGCGCACATAAAGCACCTTAAAGAAGTTGGTAGGGACCACGCGAACGAGTATTTAATATACAGAAATAGTCGTAAATCTGCAAGAGACGAAGCGCGTAAGGAATTTGACGCCTACCGATCCACGACACTCTCGGATTCACTCAAAAACGACTCAAAAGAATTTTGGTCGTACGTGCGAGAAATGCGAGGAGGTCAGTCCACAGTACCTCTTCTACGTACAGACAACGGTGAAAGTGTACACGATTCATTTACTAAGGCTAGTATATTGAATCGGTTCTTTGAAAATTGCTTCACAATAGACAGCGGTGATTTCATTGATTTCCCTACTCGTATAGACTCAAATATGAGCGACATAGAAATATCCGAAAGCGGTATCGTCAAATTACTAAGTCAGGTCCACAAAAGAAAATCGCCAGGGCCTGAAGCCATACCTGCATTCATTATAAACTCGTTAGCAAACGAATTAGCTCCGTACCTTAAGCTTCTATTCAGAAAATCTTTAGATGAGGGTGTAGTTCCTTTGATATGGAAAACAGCCAACGTTACACCAATACATAAAACGGGAAGTAAATTAAAAGTGGAAAACTACCGCCCTATATCGTTGACGTCAATCTTCTGTAAGGTTTTTGAGCACATTATCGGTAGCTCAATAATGCGATTTCTCGAAAGCAAAGAAGCGCTTAACAGTAGCCAGCATGGTTTCCGGAGAGGCAGGTCATGCGAGACTCAGTTAGCTCTACTCACACAAGATATTGTGAAAGCAACGGATAAAGGAATAGGAGTTGATGCAGTATTTTTAGACTTTAGGAAAGCCTTCGACACCGTTTCTCACGTGAAAATAGTGCAAAAATTAAGGGCTTATTCAATTAACGAGAAAATTGTAAATTGGATCGCCTCGTTTCTTTCCGATAGAACCCAGAGAGTAGTCCTCGATGGAGTTGCATCAGACGTCGTCAAAGTGACTTCCGGCGTGCCTCAGGGAAGTGTAATCGGACCTTTGTTATTCTTGATATATATAAATGATTTAGCGGATAATATAAAGTGTAAAGTTAGACTCTTCGCGGATGACACACTTGTGTATGGAGAAATCAACACAATACACGATCAGGAGAATTTGCAAAAGGACCTTCAGGCTATTACGAAATGGTGTAAAGATTGGCAACTCGATCTGAATATAAAGAAATGCGCCGCAATGAACTTCACGCGCTCCACGAATTTCAACCGTTACCCGTACCAAATATCTGAACTAAAGCTAAAATACGTCAATAGCTACAAATACCTAGGAGTAATTCTCAGTAGCAATTTATCTAGTAGAGAGCATATCAAATCCGTTATAGCATCGGCAAACAGAATTCAAGGGCTTTCCTCTAGAGTCCTGCGGGGATGCCCCTCGAATGTGAAGGAAATCGCATACTTTTCCCTAATACGACCCATCGTGGAATACTGTTGCGCCGTCTGGGACCCCTTCGAGGAGGGCCTAACTAGAGAGCTGGAAATGGTTCAGCGTAGAGCAGCTAGATTTGTAAAAGGAGAATATCGGTATGATGCGAGTGTATCAGAGTTATTGAGAGATCTGAAATGGCAGACGTTGAAGAGTAGAAGAATTGAATACAAAAGGAAACTATTTGAAAAATTCGAAAGTTCCGAATTCGTTGAAGACGTACGCGGCATAGTCGTCCCCATCGGTGTTAGTGAACGTAATGTTAGATCACAGTGCAGGAGAAAATATCTCGAAATTACCGCTAGAACAGAGAAATACTACCGATAAGACAATCCAACAGAGGAATTAGCTAGACTTCACTTGGTGTTGTGACACCCCCTGCCAAACGCTTTTAGCGGCTTGCAGGGTATTTATGTAAATGTAAATGTAAACTGGTAACAGAAAATTAAATTTTCGTCATATCTCGTAAAGTATTAGCCATATCAAAATATCTTTCAAATAAAAGTTGTACAACTAGTAAAGAAGAGTATTTCTCTTCCTATACATTTTTATCGTAGGAGTAGCCGTTATTGTTAAAATCAAACAAGAATGCCTTAATTAGAGTTGAACTTGGAAATTTTCTTGCATGGTTACTTCTTCATTGTTGCTAACATAAACAATCTCACAAACAAACGTTTAATTTCCTTACGTATGCATGCAATATTTTTAAATAGGAAGTACTAAATGGATTATTTATGACGAAGAAAAGAACTTTAAACCGCTATTTCCCTTACATAAAGGTATATAATTTCTTTCTAATACTCCATTGCACAAAACGCGCCCATTTATGATACGTTGTACACTTTCCTAACTTGTTTACTAATTCCTGTCGAATATTCATGCACACACTAAAAATATTTAACCATGACACACTTTAAGGTTTGTATCTTTCATTATTGTGAGTAGTTACCGATATTTTATTTCGGCCATCTCCCACTATAAAGTAGAAAGGCGCGTGCTCTGCAAGCATAAGTAATAACAAGATACCGCTGTAATGACAGCATAAAAATGTTCTTATGCATGTTCTGCAAGCATTGCACGAAGTAAAGGCGTATAAACAGGGAGTAGGACGTCATTCTTCTCATTAGTCGTTTCACTTATTTTACTAGCTTTCGTGAGAGAGATGTGCATTTATAATTGTCGAGCGAACTCCATATTGGACCATATGGGCCGATTAAAATTCGCTCTTTTATAAGACGGGCCGAATGAACGTTTGCCTGTATCTCGTTAGGCACACCTCTACTTTAATTTTTTTTGTAACAATGGTTTTGGTACTTAATATAGGAGAAACTTTTTATCCATTGTTTTTATTGTAATTTTAACCATTTTTAAACTCGAGAAGAATGTAAATTTTAAGTTTCGATCTAATTCTTTATCGAAAACCCTTTCTACAATTCGTGGTAGCCAAATAGCGAAGAAAGTAATACAAAATTTTTGCAATCCATTACCTGGTATGCTTCACACTATTGTTACTTTAAATTAAGTATTCTTCAAAATTTATATAAATTGAAAAAACAACTTTTAAAAATAATATCTTTTGTTTGATACTAAAATAAAGAAAGTGTAAAATTTAAAACGGTTGCCTTGTCAAAATTATCATAAGCATGCCATTAGCAAATAAATATATTTGACATATACCAAACACAACAAATTGTGCCTTATAACTTTCAGATAATGATGTTAAAAGTTATTATTTCACCTTTTAGTGCAAAACGTTCTTTTTAACAAACGTCTTCATTTCAATGATTTACATATATTATCATTTGCGATAAATTACAAAAATCGCATTGGGTGAGCTGGTTTATAAACTTAATAGCAAAATACACGAGTATAACCATCTTGTTCTAATTTTAAAAAATAATTAACTATCGCATAACTTTTAATCTCTCCACAGGATAAATTATACTGTTACCCAACGCAATAGGAAATGGACTGGCATCTAAAAAAAAAAATGAAGCTGGAATTATTCAAGAACTCTTACATAAATAATTGCACACGTCGAGTACTTCCCCACATTTCTCGCATTAATCATTTAAATGTTAGAACCCAAATTACTCCCTTAAGATAAATTGCGCTTTCCGCCATTTTCCGTCCCGTTTATCCGGCGATCGGGAATAAAACGCGCGGAAACATCGAACGTAGCTTTCATTCCGAACCGCAATTCCGGAATACGCCTCGCGGAGCAAATCTGCATCCACACAGTTGGAGATACAAGCGCCCTGGAGAGGGTAACATGTCTCCGCGCTTAAAATACCCTAGCGCCGCATTCCGCCCTCTACACTCACCCCTTCCCCTCCGCTAGAGTAACCCAGATTATGGCCGGCGATAACGTACAGAGCGAATGCCGTTATTTGTTTAGGCGAACTACGCCAAGGCAGCAAGGATCCTTTCCCTCCTACGCCGTCTGATACGAATCCCATATGCTCGCGAGCCGAAATAAAAAAAGAAAAAAAAATCTTTCGGAAAATTTTTACTGACTTTTTCTTGAATTTTTTGTGGCCTCTTAAAAACTCTTGAGAGAGAGACTGCCGGGTTTGGCGGGAAGAAAGTCGTTCGTACACGCCTTTATACGGTCTCTCGGAGAAATGGGGGAGGAGAGTGAATAACAAGAGAGAGGAAGTGAGGGGGGAAAAGACTATTACCGTAAACTTATCTCCTCCCTCGTGCTTGTAAATTCCGAGGGGTTTTACGGCCCGTGACCCTCCGAGCCTGAGACCGGCATTTACCCATCTCTCTTACTTTCTCCCTCCCTCTCTTCCATGCTCCGCTATCTGATATGTCAGTCTTTCTCGTCTCAGCGCCGCGGCTAATGACGCGACGCGACATGTCAAGCAATCTATAAACAAGTGCGCGGTGAGAGGCCGCAAGGGATAGTCTTCCCACGCCCTCACCACCCCTCCGTTTTATTCCCTTCGCGCCGCGTTTAACCCCCAGCCGCGCCCAAATGGCGGTCACCGCGAATAAGACCTGGCGTTATAGCCCCGCGGGGGGCGATTTGGTCGTATAAGATCCCGCCATCTCGCAAACCTCCGCCGTCACCGTGTTTCATTGCGACTCCTCCTTCCCCCTCCGTCTCCTTTGCCTCTCGACCCTCGAAGGTTCCACGGGCCAGCGACGGAGAATGACAGGTTTTCGATTTTAACGACGGAAATCATGAGAGCCTATGGTCTCTAGCGATGTTTATCGAATATAACTAGTGGAAAGGTTTGTCCGGGAAACTATGTGGGAGGCAGAGAGGAAAAGTGAAAGAAGCAGAGGGTGATTGGTGTTTAGGGATTAGAAGTTTTAAGTTGGACAGCTTTCGGTGGAATGGTTTGGTGGGAGTCACATTATGAAAATACTGGCGTTGTTACGGCAACGCGGCGCGTAGGAGCCCACATTCGCAAGGGGTCCAATGATACGCTTTTACTTTTATGTCTGTTTATATCATTGATAATCTCTCCGCAAACTTCAAATATAGGTATATGCACGGAATAATATTAACGATTTATTTCCGGCATTGGAATAATTATTTACAAAACTTTTGAAAATTTAGCATCATTTTGCATTAAACCTTTGTTCGGTCTTCAAAATGGCGAGGCCATCAATCAAATTATATCAATGGAGTTCAAGTCTACGTCACTGCACGAGAAGCTTCATTAAAGGGGATATTTTTTAAGAATAGTCTCCTACAAAAACCCTCTATAAATGATATTTAAATTAGAGCGCAGCTTTTAAAACGAAGATGTAAAACCACTAATAAATTGTTATACTCCAGTCTTAATTTTTCGATGGAAAGGTTATCTCCAATTATATTAAGTCATTGGCGCAAAGAAAGGAAGACCTTGACTGCGACTGAAGTCTTATATAGTGGCGGATGAAAGGGAGTGGATCGCGGCTCATTCTGATGGCAAAGGTTCTTGATTCACACTTTCAATAAATTGTTAATTGTGCTTTTTGCGTATAAAATGGCCCGGATGAATCTCGATGTTTAAGGACTCAGTAAAAAGTCAGGGTATTATAAGTTAGAAACTACACAAGCAAAAAATTTAAGCCCATGCGATACATAATTGCCTTGCAAGGGAGGAGCGAAGGGGCGGCAAGCCAGGAGAAATAATGTTTCGAAAATATTTTTGGTGAACCTAATTTATGAATTTTTAGAAATAAATGCATTTCATATTTGGCAAACAATTTAAACAATTATTTAGAAAGTAAGGAGAGCTTTTGGTTCTGCTTTTCGTTCCTCCTGGTTACTGAGACGCATATCAGAGTTCTAAATTGGTACCAGTATCTTAGTAAATTATAATGCGACGAAATAATAGAGGTGGCGATTAAAGATGGCGTAAATCGAACAAAGCTGAATCAAACTACCGCGAATAAGAGTTGCCATTATTAAGTGGCAGAGAATCTGCTTTCAAAAAATTCAAAAATTAGTATGATAAGTAGCATTGGACTAGTAAAGCAAAGTAAGCGTGAAAGTTGTCATGCATCTTTTTGCTATGAGCAATTCCTATAGCGAGTTAAGTTTTTATACTAAATGCCAAATTTTATTCTCAACGTTAAAAATCGAAATATGGATACATATGTACAAATGGATGTATGTAATGATCGTAAAACCCATGGTTTAATTTACAATTTTAAATTATTTTTTATTATAAAATAGCATTATTATTAGTGTTGGATAAATGATTTTATCTTTCTTTTATGTTTATTGGACAGAAATAAAAAGCACAGATGGATTTATTTTAGAATAATAACGCGTTTGAAGAAATTTTATTGATTTTACATCAAACCGTTGATGGCTAAAATGATGCGCAAATAATTGTTCAAAAATGGCGTATCAAAAAAACAACTAGTTATCCTTTGAAATATTTATTGACCTTTCATGACATACAAACATTGGTTTATGAATAAATAATTTTTGTTGAGGAGAACTAACTCGTCATTCTCAGTGCTTATTCTTGAGGAAATCTTTTCAGTTCTATTTTTAAATGTTTCGTTGCCGATAAAGGCTTGTAAAACCATTCTGGGTGTATACGATGAACTCGTGAAATGGATACACACAGTTTAATTCAAGCAAATAAAATTAAGACTAGCGATTAAATTACTATAATAGTTTGTTAATTTAAACAAGAATTTAAGGTGCTTGCAAATTATGGAGCATAACATGGTAAGAAATCATTTTGTTATCGAGCATAGCAATTAAATTTAGCGATGTAGAAGAGGAGGAAGCATCCATTCTACTCGTAAATACAGAGCATCTCTTTTCAAACAGAAAGGAAATTAAATTTGTAACGATTGCACAAGCGCCATAGAGCTAACGGGATCCTCTCACGCTAGCAAGTAAAAAATAACCTTTAAGCGCGGATATGTACATTCGCTGCTAAATTGAAAAACTGTCACAACAGTTTGGATGTAGTGGTACCTTTTGTGTAGATATTAAGCGGAAACACACTCTGAAGCGCCATCCGCTCCTTATTTTTTTTTTTTGCTAACAGAGTCATTGTGTCCCGTCATTTACGAGAGATGTTTCTTTTTAGGTACGTCACCAAGGGTCCATTCCGAGCTTCCCATTACAAGGGATCACGCGGCAGAAAAGGTAGGAATCCCTTTTTATTTTTCCTCGCCTGCCGCTCTCTCGCTCTGCGAGGAAAAAATAAGTCACGGCGAAGGATTTTTTTTTAAAAAGCCTTCTTAAGAAAAGGAAAAGGGAAAAATAGCGAAACCTAATGCGGGCACAGTACGGCAGTACAAACGACGCCGAAGTCGTAGGAATTGAAAGAAAGTCGTATAGCTCTTGCGCGGTTCTTTCTTCTCTTTCGATTCGGAGAAATTGGTCTCTCGACTCGTTCTGCGCAAAAGGAACAGGAAACACTTTCTTTGTCGTTCAAAACAAGATTAATCTTCGTTCCTTTCACCAAGACGTTTACTAGGACGGACGAGTGGTTTGTTTAAGTTTTCGTATTTTTTGGGTCTCGTACCTTCGATGGGAGATGGTAGGCTTTCCAGTTTGATGAAGCATGTCCTCTCTAACAATTTAAAATTATATATTTCTATGAAATTTCGGTTAAACTGCTACAAGTTAACTCCTGTGAATATTGTATACTCATATCAGTGCATAGATAATGAAACCGTAGTTTAGTGATAAATCAACCGAAATTGAATGAAATAATTAATACTGAGTTTTAGGCTTGAATAATCAGACGATAATGATCTGTATGTGCGGAAGTTTTAAATTTTAAACTATTAACTATATTTTTTACGAAATATTCCGGATTTGAATATTCATTTCTGAATCGATACACATTGAACTTACGCTAAAAATAACTTGTTTTTTTATGTGTAAATATTGTCTTACCAACACGTATATGATTGTGAGATCCAATGAAATCTATATGTTAGTGCATAAATGATTGTGAACGAAAATGTTTGGGCGCGAGAGCTGTTAGTACGGAATTTTTGATACCTCAAGGATGCCGACGAAAGTTAAAACTCCTAGTTTCGATCGTATTCCTTTCCATGTTATGACGCTCGCCTTAACCTTCTCCCTCCGAGGACAAAATTTCACATCACGGGACCCTTTTATATGCCGCGCGCGTAGGCATTGAAGCGTTGGCGGGGAGATCACCTCGGCCAACGTTGACTTACGATGCAATTTAACCGGAAGAGTAACGACAACTTTCGAAAATCCCTCTACGACCGGATGCCGCCGATGCCTTCTCCTCGGCCGAAGTTCCTTCCATTTAAAGAGCGAGCGCCTTCCTTCAAGGCTCCAATCACGTCCACTAAAGTCTCACACACAGAACGGGAAGAGTGTCCGAGTCGGAGATGGTTAAGAGAGATTGAGAAGGGGGACGAAAGAGGACGAGACAGTGTGGATAAGGAAATTTTCGAAGAAAACACTTCCTCCCCGCCCCCATACCCGTCACGCCGCGGAAGAGAGTGGCTTGAGCCGACGAAAACGAAAGTGTTTAAAAAAAATACACCGCCGATTTTTCTGAAGGGGTTAAATCGTAGGGGAAAGGGGAAGCGTGAAATATTCCTCCGCCATATTTTTTAAAGGCAGCACACGCGCGCACACTAGCTCAAACTTTACCATTTCTCTTCCAATTCCCTCACCCGAGCGAAAAGTAAAAAAATATACATTCCGGAGCCGTTACAGTCCTCTCTCCCCTCCAACCCCCCCTCCCCTTAACTCTTTCCCCTTCATTTCCCAACCGACGGCGGAAAAACTTTAATCCGCGAATCCCAGTCGATTTATGCCCCAAAGGGGTGTGACGTCGAGACGGACCGCTCCCAACCCAACCACTCCTCCCTCTCTCTTTGCTTCCAAGCCCGCCTCTCTCTCTCTCTCTCTCTCTCTTTAAACCTCTCTCTCTCTACCTATCTCTCATTCTCTTCCTTCTCTTCTCCTGACTCAACTCATCCCTCACCTTATTGAAATTAATGAAGACTCTCTCTCTCTCTCTCTTTCGCCTTTCCTCCGTCTCCCTACCGTTCCCATCACTCTCTTCACCTGATCCTCACCCTTCTCTTCCACTTTGAATCCGCGGACTTTTCCTTCGCTACTGAGAGCCACACCCTTTTCTTCCTTTCCTGTCTAACCCACCTTTTCTCCTCTCTCTCTCTCTCTCTCTTTTTAACCCCCCGCTGCTGCTGCCACCAACGTTAAAGTCATCACTGTGAGGTTGGCGGGTGAGAGGAGGAAGAGGCGGACGAGGAGAGAAGAGTGTATATGTGCCCTCCCCAGCCTCTGCGGCGCCTCGGGGAGTTTGTGAGTGGTATAAAAGGGGAGCCTTTCCCTTCGCTCTTCCTCGTTTCCTCCTCCCGTACACAACTCCTCCCCGTCCCTTATTTCCCTATCCTTCCAGTGGGCATAAATTTCGAATTTAAAGTTTTGGGTGGTATCGAGGGTGTTGGTTGAGAGAGGGCATCGCGGAGACGGTGGTGGTAGGAAGTGTTTTCTCTCTTTCTCTCTCTCTCTCTCTCTTTTGGGATGGGTGTTTTTAGGGGAGAGGTGAAGAGTGTTGGTGGGACCACGCCCAGTCCGTGCGGCCGCGGGGAGCTCCCTTGTCTTTTTAGGAGGGCGAGGAAGGGGAAAATAGTAGGCAAATGAGGAATCTCCACTCCCTTAGCCGCCGCTGCCTTTCTGGGAAACCATCTCCCTCGGCGGTTTCCTCCCTTCTTCCTTCCCATCACCATAAACTTCCGATTCCGATGCGCCCGCTCGAGTTCGGTTCCGCCCTCCCCAACCTCCCGCATTTTCAGCCACCGTTACTTAATGGAGGAGGGTTAAAATGAGGGGGGGTTCGAAGAAAATGAAGTTTTAATTCGTCTTAATTTGCTGCGACACCTTTACTGCCTCTTCTGTTTTCAAAAGGCTCGCCCGGAACACGTTCGACGTGTTACGCGTTTATCTTTTTTTTTTTGGGAGTGTTGCTTAAAAAAGTCAAAATCTTCGCTACACGAGTCTTTAAATAAATATCAAGTTTCGTGGCGCGATACGAGGTTGTGTGTGGTAACAGAAAGGGCCGTTTTAATTTCGGAGATTGTTTATCTCGTTTGAAATTATACCGGAGAAGTAATTACACGAAAAAGCTGGTCTTAACGTGTTTCCCCGAAATTCACTTTCACGGTAGCCCCGAGATACATCACGTCCTGGAGTTGGAGCGGTATTAACGAAGTCCTGCGGATATTATTTAGGCTCCACATGTTTCGACGCCGGGCGTTGGGTTTGGTAGGTGGGTAGATTGAGATTGGTCGAGTGTTTCGTTTTGGCTAATATAAACCTTTTATAAAAAATTTTTAAAGTGAAAAATTATACTCATGAGTGTATACGTATATGTCCGTAAGCAATTCTTGGGACCAAACCTCTCAATTATGCTGTCAAAATCTGAGCCAAAGATACTTGCTCGCGGCGTTAGTCTGTCATTCATTAATGAATGGTCGGCTTGAGAAGGCTGTCAGCGTGATGACACCTCTCTCGGCGGTTATTTTCCAAATTCACTTCCACTCGGATTTAGAATTCTGCGATTCTGGTTAATAGATATCGTTTGCAATCTTCCATTATAGACGTGTTTTTTGGCAGTGATATTTTTAAAATGTGCTCTTATGAACGAACGACTCACGTTTAGGAAATCAGAACTATTACAAAGTAAAAGACGGTAATTTAGAAAAAGAAATCATCCGAATTTTCAACACAAGCATTGCTCTGTTTAATGTCTAAATTTTGTTTTAAAACTGTCATATTGGCACTTAATATTGTAAAAGGATCATAAATTTAAGTGAATGTGTTTCATGCTTCGATATAATTTGGTCAACTACATCGCCTGAGTGATCGAAGTGGGTAAAACGAATAAAATGCAGCTTCGCAGAAAACATAATTTAATTACGGCAGTCACTCGATTGATTGTATTAATTCGATGTTTTATTAGATTACACTCAGGATCGCTTTCGTTAAACGTCAAAATCCACATCAGTGGAAATGCCCTTTAATCAAAAATGAAATATACGGGTATCCGCTTTTAATGAGATTTCAATAATTAATTAATATTCTTAGTTAACTAGGTTATACTTCGCTGTAAAATGGCGATGTATTAAATAATATTCTAAAACCTATTTCTCTAGCTGCCTTTCTTTCACTGGTACAGGTCATGATAGAATTCTGAAAATAACTGTTAAAATCCAAATCCAAAGCGCCATCCCTCGGATATTATTTACCATAACTATGCTCACGAATTGGGAGCTAAACTGCACCTTTAAAAGGTGAAATAATTTCACAACTTTCACCGTTTCCTTATCCTTAAAGGAGACGCGTATATTCCGTGCTGACACGAATTCCGTTGTTACAAAGCATCACGTGACTGCTTCATAAAAAATTCACAAAAAATAGCCGAATCTCAATTTCTCTTGAAAAAGGATAACATCTCATTCCATTCTGAGCGAACGCTGGAGGAGAAACGGCGAATCTGTGACAAGCGTGCCGAGAATGGCACATGAGATAACTTTGACACGCAACATGTACGACCGTTGATTTCACTTTCGTTATTTTTTTGGCCTTTTAGAAGGCTAAATGTAGAAAACCTTATAACAGCAAGGCTAAGACCTCGGTGAAATCAGCCATAAAGATTGAATCATTGCACTGCTCGCGTATCAGTGAAAACCACTTAAGAGGTGAATAAATTCGGAATTTAAGATGTCTTAAGCAACTTTTCGGCTGTTTAAGTTCATTTTCAGCAGCATAGGTAAGACGGATACATGAAGTTTGGAAGGTCAAAACATATCGCTTCACAATTTTTTACTTTCTCATATACAAAGTAACGTATATTGAGAAAGTATTGTAATCGCGAAAAAATTCGACCTTGAGATTTTTACGGAAATACCCTTTTTAGGTGTAGCTGAGTCCTAAAAAGTGGTTTTCACAATGCCGTCTGTCTGTCTGTCTGCCAGTCTGTTACTGGCTCTAGAGTCTAGAGCGAAAATGAATGAAATATTGTTCTTAGGCATTCTATCATACAGTGCAGAAGCTGTGAAGAAATGATTGACATTGCTCAATAATTAAGGGAAGTTTATTCTACGCATTTTTAACAACAATTTGATTTTCTCAAAAACTGCTCTAACAATTTGGATACAATTTCGTACCGTTACATGAGTATACGTTTGCAATATTACTACATATTTCATTTTTCTCAATGAAGGAATATAAGGCTAGTTTATTTTTGGGCAACTTTCCCAAAAATTGGATTTTCTGAAAACCGGTTGATACGATTTTCATTTTCTAAAGATAATTAAACGACGCATTAGTACCCATGTATGAGAAAGTTTGTACAATGTATGTTGTACCGATTTTTAGAAATATGGTGCGCTAGTTTAGATATTCTCGTGAACCCTTTTCCGAAAAAAAAACGAGATAAAATAAATTTGATTTCAGCATTTTCCACGTGCATCAGAAGTTTTCCTTTAAGTATTCGTACTTGTAGAATATTTTTATTATAATAAAACAAAACCTGGTCCCTTGATATTTAAGATGTGTGCAGATACCAAGACCCGCGAGGGAAGTAGCTTGGGAAGGAGGAGGGAGAAAAAGAGAGCCCAGGAAGATGTCTAAGGGAAGAGAGGGAGAGAGAGAAAGGAAAGGAGTGTGGTGGAATAGAGAAGGCGTGCGGGGAAGAGAGAAGAGGGGCTTAGATGTGGAGTGGGCCGGAGACGCGGAATCGAATAATGAGGCCTATTTGTGCTCAGGAGGAGACCCTGGCGGTTGCGGTCGAGGATGTCGTCTGCCTTAACAAGGGCGGAGGGCAAGGATGAGGAGCTGGTGGTGTCGGTGGGGGCGGAGGGGAAGGGAGGAGGGGGGGAGGAGAGGGGGGGAGGAGGGAGGGGTTAGGATCGGATGAGTAAATGTGAAAGCGATGACGCGCAAGGGGAGGCGAAGAAAGTTTGACCCGTGCGAGTGAAGGATCGTTTTCCTGAGACCCTCTTCCCCTTCCGTTCGTCTCTCTCTCTTTCTCCCACCTCCCATCCTTACATCAAGGCAAGTAATCCGTATTCAGCGGGAGAGTGGGCACCCCTTTCTCGATGGGAGTCTTGATATAATTGAGGCATATAACTTTAGGAGGAGATTGCGGAGGGCGATGTGCTCCCGGAGGGGAGGGGGGGGGGGTGGAGTCGAGGGTGGGGTAATAAAAACCCTCGGTTGTTTTTTAAAAATAATAGCCGTGGTTGCCAAAAAATTTCAGCGTTTACACAAGGAAAAAATATTATTTTCATCCCTCCAATTAGCGCAAAACGTAGGCACTTCTTAGTAGATTTTTTTTTGTCTCTAGAGTTAAGCTTAATTTATTTATGTCAAATATATTTCCATCGAGAAAGTAGGACAAAGCGAGTGGAGCTTTCTTTCTTCTAAAGAAATAGAATATTAACACTACGTAATGCGTTAATTTTTGTCGGCAGTGGTTTTCTTTCAATTCCTTAACCTATTTAAAAGGTGAATTGATTGTGAGTCCTGAGGAAATATTTAATTTCTTAAAAATTAAACTCGACTGTAGAAGCAAACTTGGGATTTGGGAATGCTTTTGAAATGCAGGCGTTTTATTTTTCCACGATTTCTCAACACCATTTCAAATGCATAAAAGCACGCGCTATTTGATGGAAGGTTGGCGAACTCTGTCTATCTCTCGATTGAAAAAGTAGGGCATTGTTTTAACTAATTTATATTCCTCAATTAAGTTAACAGATGAGCTCAAGCCTTCTTTTGGAGAATCTTCCCAAAAACTAGGTATTAATAACGGTATCAAAGCAGTCACATTTGCATGATTAATGTTATATTTGGACAGCAACAGTTAAAATTATTCAGAAGAAGAAATTTTCAATCATTTTAAAAATTTCTTATCAATATATAAATTTTAGAACTTAATAAAACATTCTTACATCTGCATGGCAATCTAAAATTCACTAGATACGGTAGGATTATTTTCCGGGCTTGAAAATCCTAAAAGATTCTCGACATCCTATGCATTCCAAATACTTGAAAAATAATTATTAGCGTTATGTCTGGAATCCATTCGATACATTTAGGATTTACGGATGAATGCTCCTATCGGCCAAAACGTGCTTCCGACTTCCTCGAACTTTTTATGGTTACTTAAACGACGTGGTTCATCGGTTGGATTCAAAATATTTGATAATCAAGAAGACTTTTAAAATTTCTCTCGCTTAACATTCGGAAACAGACGACTTCAATACCTATTTCTACCAATCAATCCCTGGTCAAAAAATAAGTAAACAAAAACATCCACGACAACGAATACTCCCCTACCGCTCAGATCCGCATAATGATCGTTTCGCCTATACTCGAAAAAATTACAAAAAATAAATAAACTCGAAACAGCTACTTACGCGAGACGAAAGGTTTTTAAAAACCCTCGGCAGAAAAAAAATTAAAAGCTGCACGCTTCGGTCATCAATCACTGCGAGTCAACACTGGGATAGGAAGGGAAAAACGGAAGGGGGGGGGGGGGGGGGGGGGGAATGGAAATAAAAAGGGGACATCTTCTTCTGGCGTCGTCGAAATGGAAGGTAAAAACGTGGCGGGAGAAGTTTTTCCTTCCTTGTCCGGGAAAGGATACGCGCGTCACGGTATCTCGGAAAAGAAAGTTTAAAAAAAGCGATGATAGAGGAGAGAGAGAGAGAGAGAGAGATGAGGAGGAGGAAGGGAGGGTGGAGGCGGTGTGATATGAAAAGGTAGAAGACGGAATGGAATAAGCCCCGTGAGCACTCGTGGAACGAGAAGAGAGAGACGGTGGATCCTCAAGGGGAAAAAGAGTGGAAACGAAGGAAAAGTTCCTCCCGCTACTTCGGAAAGGTGGAAAAAGGAGCGATTGACGGCGGTAGAGGGAGGGCAAGGGATAGAGGAGAAAGGGATAGAGAGGAGAAAGGATGGAGACTGGCGCGTGAAGTCCTCGAAAGCACGGGGGCCTTCGGGAACTTAAGGGATAAGTACGTAGGAGTGAGGATTATGGGTGGTTCCGTGGGACGGGAAGATAGGGGAAAAGTCGAAAGGAAAAGTATGAGTATAAGGGAAGTATAGGGACGCAGGATAGGTATGGATAGGTAAGGTTTGTCTCGCGCAGTGGTTAAAGGAGTGATGAGGGTTGACGTTGGTCGCGGAGGAGATTGCGCAGGATTTCAAGGTTATGCGAGGGAAAGAAAATGGTTGAGAGGGGGAGCAGTGAGAGAGAGAGAGAGAGAGAGGGTGGATTTCTGAGGATAAAGGGAGAAAGGAGGGAAGTTGCCACGGTACGAAGGAGATAGGAGAGGGTTCCGCCGAGAGTGAAAGTGGCGGTTGGTAAAAGGGAATAGGAAGAGAGCGATAGGACGAAGGGGGGAAGAGAACGCGGTCGAAACGAAAAGGGGTTGTTTAGTTTGGAGGGAATTTTAAGGAGTGTGCAGGGTGGGAAGGATGTGACGGTGTAAGGTTTGCGTTGGGAAGGAGAGGGAATAAAAGAGGCGAGAGAGATAAGATGGGAGAGAGAGAGAGAGAGAGTGGGTGTTCTGCGGGGGACAAAGTATTAAAGCGAAGGAGAGATCTTGGACATGCAAGGAGACTCGGTTTTAAGAAGGCGGCTAGGCGCGGGCGAACGAGAAAGGCAGGATAAGAAGATTAAACCAGGCGAAGTGTCGTGTGCTGTGCTCCATAACTCGGATGAGTGAAAAAGACTCGGGAGAGGACGGAGTGAGCGAGACGGGCAGGAAACGTAGGGGCGGGGAGGGGGGAGTGAAAAAAACAAAAATACTCTTAAAACTGGCGCATCCTCTGTCCCCTCTCTTGCTATCTCTCTCTCTCTCTCGCTATCTCTCCCTATCTCTCTCTCGCTCTTTCTCCCTCTCAACACGAGGAAAATTGAAGACGAGGCACAAAAAAATAGAGCGTTTTCCTCGAGACAGTTTCTCGAGGTTTTCGGAGGTATTTCTCTCCTCTACTTCTCTCCTGTCATGCACTCACACTATCACAACGTTCTCTGGCAAAGGAGTTCCACTTCTTCTGCCACGAAATTAAGATTGGTGAGTTCGTACGGAGGCAGACCTGGAGAAGGGGAGGAGAAGGGATGAAGGGGGTGAGGAGTGAAGGAGAGGGAGAGAGGAGAGGGGAAAGGTGCAAAAAATGAAGTTTTAAGAGATTGTCGCAAGGGAGACAGAGCTGTTTCCAGCCATCGGGTCTCCGTGTCTTGAGAAGAGTCGGCGTCTTGAATTTTGTCGTTTTTTTCCTTTTAAAACATCTTCGCGGTGATTTTTTTGTATTTCGAATGAGGCGGTCTATGAGAAAAGTTGAGGAAACTCGAGGCAGGAAGAGGAGAAAGAGATGTAAAGGTGAGAGGGATAGGAGGGAGCCAGTGGACACTTACATGGTGTTGTGGACGTCCATGGCGATAGAGGAAGGCCTTTTCTTGGAGCTTTCGGGCATCCGCCCATCTTCGGCAGAAGAGTATGACTAAAACTAAAACTGTCTCACTGGGGGCAGAGGGGATGGGAAGAGGATGGGGTTCATGGAAAGGAGGCTGTGGTATTTGAGGTGGGGGTGTTAGCGGAGGTTTAGACCGGGAAAGGAAAGAGAGCGGAGGATTTCTATATGGGCAGCCCCCATTGGCGGAGTTGTGGCGCGGGAGAGTTCTTTGGGAGAGCTCGGATTGTTTTTACTGTGAAGCATCTATTGAAGGGCAGGGAGTAGGTTACCGCATGATCGGCCACTGGAAGGGGGCGTTTATGAGCGACACTGTCCCGATGACCGTTCATGCAGATGTTGAGGGGATGTGGCGGTAAGGCCCACGTAAAACGCCGGACATTGTGTGCAGTTTAATAAATAGATTAAATTTCTGGAGGTGCAGGTTCCGTGGGACGTAATTGGTAGGTGATGCCTGTTATCGGCTGGTGAACGTGGAGGAAGTCTCTATGATGGGGCAAGTGAGGCACCATGGTCTTTCGCGCATATATATATATATATATATATATATATATATATATATATATCATCATAGGTAGTCTGTCCGTTGACAGGTCCGTGATTATTCATGGTTAAATTTGGTTCTACATACACTCCTATCAACTTCTTCCGGATATGCTCTTTTATATTCCCCGTTAGTAGGAGTTTCTTTCTTCTGAAAGCGGCTTTTGCTTTTGTTATTCTAGTCCTGATTTCATCGGTACATTTTCCTTCTCTCGTTATGATGCTTCAAAGGTATTTATAGTGTGAAACTTGTTCTAATGGCTTTCCTCCAATACTTACGTTCAAATTTTCTTCTTCTTTACTTGATATTCGCATAACCTTGTATTTTTCTGTATTAATTTCCATACCGTATTTTCTACCTATTGTCACTAGTCCATTTATCATTTTCTGGAGTTCCTTTTCCTTTCTTGCTAGAAGTACTTATATATATAATGTATTCGCGAAACAATATGTGCAGCTTTCAACAGGGCGTTAGTTATCCGAAATAACGCTACGTTGGAAGTGGGTTAGCTCAAAAGGCAAAGAGAGTAGGGAGATAGAAACATGATTCCCATTGTTTCATATCTCGCGTCAAACGATGTTTATGAGGGCGAGAAACTGCTGAACTTCAGTTGAGAAAGAAACTTACGCTATGGAATGATAACTTACCAGCAAAAAATATGATTGTCATCGGGCGTTCCAAGGTAAATCATGCAGTATTAAAAGGCGAAAATCAAAATGTTTCAATTATTTACTAGATTCCACAAATAGACAGTAATTACCTACTTTGCGTATTGAGTATATCATTTTTGGTGATTATATCCCCTCGAATCCGGATGAGGTTTTTATTTATGGCTCTGTATATAATATTTATTTAATGAAGAGAACCTGTTGATATAGAAGTAACATTAATTAACTATTTTAATGAAGCAACAAAACAAATTTTGTCAGAATATTTTGTGTTATTTTAGCAATGCTATTTTAACATACCGTGTATTATTTCCATAGCGTCCGTCACACAATTTTTCAGTAGTGATCCCCTTCGTCCTCCAATGATTCGTGTAAGTTTCATGAATACGTCATCGCTGCATTATATTTTTGGCAGTTACGAAATTTTTGCAAACAAACTTAAAACTTTGCAAGCGGCGCTGAAACGGATGGACTAGTAATATTTAATTTTGCGTTTAAATGAACACTGTATTACATGTATCAATCTTAGACAAACAAAATTAATAATTTAAGGATTGAATTGCTGATATAATTTCCAGTGCTACCACCAAATAAGGTCGAAATTGGTATACCTATTTTATAAAAGACTACCGAACTTGCCATATCGAACACTTCAGTTGCAACACTTCAGTTGCAACACTTCAAAGTGCGATTGACGCACGCAAAGCAGGTGCGAGCGAACCTTAAAGAGAGAATAAAAAACAACCTTCCCTTACTGGAAACATCCTGGGGATATAGCAACGGCCTATCTCAAACTCAAACAAAACCCACGTATCCACCCAATTTCCCTTCGAGGCACGAGCTTTGCGAATCGCCGTGATTGATTCGTACGCCCGCCGTCTCCGAGGATGATCCTATGGAGGGCGCGCCATCTTAACCGCATAGACCTACATAGGAAGGTTTTCGCCGTACAGGCTGAAGAGGGCGAAGGAGGAAAGCCTTTGAAAAGATTTCATCGTTCCCATGTTCCTCTTCGGGCGACATGCAAATATTGCAACGATCCTAGAACATGCCAACGTGGCATTCTACGAATATAAAATGTTTTCAGACTTTATCAAGAGTGTTTTTTTAGTCAAAGAAAATAAATATATGCAGTTCATTCACCCAAAATCCAATTTTCTTCTCAGCCTCTGCCCGAATATCGGTATTTGCGTATAGTAAAAGAAAACGTTATAGCTATTATAGTAGCTTTAAAAAACTTGAATATTGGATTGAAAGGAAAACAGCATTATATATGATGGTGATTTAATTAAGTCCACTTCCTTATCACAAACTTCTTCGTAACTTGGATGTTATATGGCGTTGTTAAACTTAATATAAAACAAAACTTTAATAACACTGTTACGTATTCCAAAACTATATAACAAATGTTTAGATGAATAATCATCAACCTCAGGTTTATTATTGATCGAAACCGGTCGTTATATAGTGTTATTGTGTTATATGGATTAAGTAAAAGTGTTTTTAAAGCTGTTGTGTTTTAATTTTAACAACACCGCATTTCCTCCATATTATATGGATTTCCACGAATTCTCGGTCTCGTCTATTAATTTTCGTAGTAAATCATTGCGAATGTAAGCATATTATCTCATATTATTTATTAATTAATATTTATTACGCTTATACTTCCATTACACCTGCATTAAAGACGTTGTATGTTTGAATCCATTAGAATTTCTATTTCCGTTGACATTTATATGCGTAAGTCCTCATATTTAGTACAGTGCCTATTCTGTAATTAATCATAAAGATATTCTAATTGGAAAGGCTGGTCCTCTCAGTAAGACTTAATTTAATTTTTAAAGAAATAACCCGTTTTATTTATTATACTTTGCACAAGATCGTTTTCAGCAACCAAAAATGCGAGGCAGTAACGGAGTCTACGTCTCAAACCGTGGTTTCCATGGAGACAGAGGCAATTTTTCGGGTATAGACAAAGTAACGACGGATTGATTGGTCGGTGACAGTTTGATGAATGCTTTTATTTAAAGATTCCGGACATGTTCAGATTCTTCTCAAACATGTCTCCCTCAAGAAAGATGGGTTTCTTTCGCCAAACTTGGCGTACTTAAACGCGAGATGATGGAATATATTTATAATTAAAAAAGTATCACGTCATTTCGCGTAAACATATATGACATACGATTTGACGTGTGGATGATATACCTTATGTTAGAAAGTAGTCGTACGTTGAATTTTGTTTTGTAGTCTGAGATGTTTGCTATTTCACTAGTTTCTTCCTACAAAACGGGTGATATTAATATAATTTCACAGATAAATATCAACTCTGTTATTAACCGTTGAAAAGGTGTACATAGGATGAAACCAATTAATCGGTGGATCGCCACTGGCTTTACCTGCCTTTTTTGTGTCGTATTCAATAACTTCAATCGATTGGATTCCAGCAATATAAAAGATGACCGCGATTTTTCGTTTCATGCAATTCCCCAATTTCACAATTTTTTCCAATGTTTTAGTATAAATATCGGTATTCGGTGTATTTCGCTTTCGAGTTTCAAATTATTTGAAGGCATAAAGTTTATACGAAAAAAATATAAGAATATAGGATCAGATTGGAGTGTTATATCGCTCCGCCGTGGCGCCCTGTTCGTTTTTTTCGAGAGTTATCCTGAGTGCTTTTTTTATTCGTTGGTAGACATCTAAAAACGAATATCCTTGGCAGCAAAATTAATCAGGCAATGAAAGACGGATCCTTCCCGTTCTTTTAGTTTCTCTCTCTCTCTGATTGATCAACACGACGAGAGAGAAAAAAAACCTCCCAGATCAAGCTTCGGTCTTCGATTCAGCAAAAACACGACAGCATAAAACCTTTTTAAAAAGGTTTCCTTCTCATCCTTGGAAAACATCCCATTAACCTGATTTTATGTCCCGGGTGGAGCAAAACTTCTAAGAAAACACTCGAGGAACCAAGCATTTTCCCGGCGTCATTTCCCGAATAATCCGATTACAACAAAAGGTACCTTTTTTTTCTGTCTCTCTCTCTCTTTCGAGGAAGCGGAAGGATAGAGGGAGGGGGAGGAGGGGGAAACAAATCACGGACGAAATTAACCGAACAAGACTCATCATCCTTCGTAATCAGAAACACACAACAGCACTTTTTAGCGGAGATTGGATAACACGGCGCGGGATGGAGGCGGAGAGACTCTAGATAGAGATGGTGAGAGGGTAAAAAAAGGAAGGAAAGGGTTTCCTAGCTTAATGCGCGCGTGAATGCGGGCATTAAAAGTCTGGCTAATGACTCAATAACCCGAAATCCTCGACATTTTCCCCTTTTACCAATACGTACGGCGACGATCAGATTGAAGCGTCCCCTCTCATTCGCCCTCTTCTCCGTCCCCTTTCTCCCTTTATTCCCACCCCCCTTCGCCATCAGCCGCACAATTAAACCGACCCCCACACCCCTCCCCCACCCCCTCCCCCCCCACAGCACTTTTCCTTCCTGTCGTCCTCTCCTCTACCCGTCTCCAGTTCCATTCCGAGCTTTTGGAAATCGTCCTTTGCCATCCGACGGCACTTTTACTCGTTTCCACCCCTCAAATCCCCGTGCCATACGACGGGAATGAAAGGCAGGAAGAGAAAGGGTTACAGGTTATATGTGTGTGTGTGTGTCGTGTGCGGTTTCGAGGTGGTTGTAAAAGGACGACGACGACGACGGAGGAGATATTGCGATGGGAAAGAAATGGCCGCTTTAGGGCTCCATCCGGCGTTCCAGAGGCGCACACTAACTGGCCGTGCCGATTTGGGGAATGAGGGGGTGGGGAGAAAGTAGGGAAAAAAAATCTCCGGGGCCGTTGTTCCGAATGCGCGGTGACAAAAGTTGGAATGGAAGAGAAAAGTCGAAGAGAGGTGGATGGCAATTGTTCCCTTAATTGCTTGCAGGTACGAAATGGCGGAGATCTTTTTCAAGCGTTTGGAACAAGTTTTTTTTTTTAATCGGGACGTTTTTTTCCAATACTTCCACAAACCGGTATTTTTTCGTATATTGTTGTACAAACGGTTTCGGAAGCAGGTTTTCTGTAGTTTTTGTCTTTTTCAAAAACGGGAGAATATTTATGTACATATTATAGTTATTTGGCGTATCGTCACTTAGTTGGTGGGCATTATGAATGCCACGAAGGATAAGTATTACATTTACGTTAGATGCAGTGTCGTAGCAATGGGTAAAATTAAACTGCCTGTTTAGCTTCAAGAAAGAGATTTAGTTTTGAAATTACACCTTGATTGCAATAGCCAGCTGATAAAAAATAAGCAGTTAAAATAACACGAGGTATCACACCGATTACGTATGAAAAGATATTACAGATTTAGCTAAGGCCGGGATAAGCAAATACACTCGTATTTAAGTGAGAGTTGTCCTAGTTGACTGTAAAATACAGATTTGGCATTAATTTACAATTATGAGTTGTATTTATACGAAAGAATTATTGCATCTAATAAAAATAAAAATCCTCATATGTACTATCAGAAAGAATGGTAATATATGTGAAATTATCTTTTCGTCCTGCCTTGGCCTATTTAAATATACAACTGTGAATTGAGTTATAGACGATTTAAAACTTATTTCGTAAATCTTTTTATTTCCAAATTGGTAGACAATCTTACTAGATTATAAATAAAATAGATAACGTAAGGTGTACTTGATTAAATTATCGATTCTATCCATTGGCGGATCCAGGGGGGGGGGGGGGGGGAGCAAGGGGGGAGGGCAATGGGGACGATCGCCCCCCGCTTTGGATATTCTTTAGTGGTAGCAAAAGGGGAAGCCGAGATGGTTGTCATGCTGCAGGAGGTTTTCCCCAATAGGCTTCACTGTGATAATTATCATACTATTCTATCGTGTACCATGGTTTATTAATAGAAAATAATTTTTCAAGGATGTAGTCTACAAATTAAAAATATACCCCTCCCCCATGGAAAAATAGTCAATAATCGCCCCCCCCCCCTCCTCCTACCCTTTGGGAAGTTTCTAGATCCGCCCTTGATTCAAGCGTGTTTAAACCTTTATATCTTGAATTATGATATGTATATTTAAAAAATATTCTTTTGTTATTTTTACATGCTAAGGGAAGTGTTTTATGTAAATAATAAGATTTATTATCTTAAAAAATTATTAACAATGCTTTTATTTTTTAAAAAGTTTTTATGATACTCAAAAGTACCGTCATATTATTGCGTACATATTACAACATACATACTGGTGATACTTCTGAGATACCGTCAGGATATAAAGGGTTAAAGAGGATGGGTATAAAGCGAAAAGAAACGTTTTCACTGACAAGAAATAATGATGTTAAGAACAATTGCAGCAGCATTCCTTTTCAAGAGAGCTTGCGTCCAAAATATGCTAATTCAAACGTAAAATAAATAGAAACTCTTAAGAAGTGTGAATAAAAAAAAGCAAACTCCATTATTCTCAGTAAGAGTAAACAAAATACAGGCGCCTTTCACTTTCCGTCCTAAAAAATGCGGAGCATCACGTTGTTTACATTTTCTAACCGAAAACGAATAAAAATTCATGACCACATACACACATTTTTAAAAGCAGGTAAACCCAATTAAGAGAATTTGACTAATTGATATTATTTAATGACAGTAAATTGAG
This sequence comes from Uropetala carovei, assembly GCA_036926305.1. Lineage (NCBI taxonomy): Eukaryota > Metazoa > Arthropoda > Insecta > Odonata > Petaluridae > Uropetala > Uropetala carovei. Next base: position 1,568,841 of record JAXCHB010000125.1, read on the forward strand.
TATTGAAAGGTATAGGAAACGAAAAATAACAAAGGAGGAAAAGGTTTATTTCCAGATAATTATTCGCATTATTTGTTGCTTGTGAAATAATATATAATTGTCATTATACATTTGAGAATCTTTTATTTGGCGCTACAAGCTCCACCATCTTGTTTCTCCTCAATAAAAATAGCTCTGACGATCTTAAGTTCATTTGAGACAACTGTATTGAATAAAGAACGAAAACTGAAAATATAGGGAGTCCCAAAAAATGTAATTTATTTTTATAAAATCTTTTATATGCGTTCGTCCGATGTTTATATATTTATTTATTTATATTATTTTGGGATAGACCAATAATACTACATAGTTCAAATTTCTCAAATATTAAATGAAAATTCAAGTTAATTCTTGGAAAACTTTAATAACAATTGGATTTTCTAAAAAACGTCTCATACAAATTTCATCAAATTTCGAATAGTTATTTAAGTTGATGTTTATAATGATTGTACACAGTTCATATTTTTTAAAAGATAAATAAACGACGCATTAGTATATGAAAAAGTTTGTACAGTGTATATCTTACCGATTTTTTATTGAAGCTCAACCTTGAAAACCTCCGATCAAAGCGAAATTATTACGTAAATGGTATGTAAAGAACGGCGATGAAAAGAATATGACACCAAAATCCTTTTATAACGAAAAATTAGCCTGAATTTTTTCTTGTTTTATCCTTTTAAGGCCGCCTATTTTGTAAATCAAATGGATTTTATTTTTGAATTTTTTTTAATTCTTGCTTGTTATTTTTTATATTTATTGTTATTTGCTTAATTTAGTCATAACAATTACGTTCAATAACCAGGAACATCAGTGTCACATAAGTATCCAAATAAATATATTAAACAGCACGTCAATTGAAAGGTACTGTTTCAGCGCCTTCAGAAAGTCTCTTAAAGTTATTAAGATTATTCATCGAACTTGTCGCCGCCTCGTACTTGGTGCTACAAAGGCACTCATGCTGATCCTTCTCATTACTTGAAATAATTGCGATGACCAAATATACCATTTATTTGGCAATTAATCTAACAATACTCGACAAATAGCCATAAGCATAGAAGTATAAGAATAAATACAATAAATGTGACATATGTTTAATTTTTGATACTTAGTTCTAACACCTGGATGTAAAAAGGGACTTTTCGGACAATTTGTGGATGTGTTATCATGCTTCCATCTTAACGAAGCAATCAGTTAAGCTTCAGATGAAAACCAGTAAAGAACTTAATATAGACAAATTAGGACTTTTGTATAAACGATAAAGTTTTTTAAATGAAATTCAAAGTGATAATTGGCGTTATTAAAAATTTTCAATTAATTATCAAAGAATGCTACCGTTCCTAATAATTAGTGTTTGCAATTTTTTCGCGCCAAGTTAGGTAGGATAGTAATTAATTTTTAAAAAGTTTGTTTTAACACTGCGTAAAATTATTTTTGATTGCTTAAAGATAATTTTGGCTTACACATAACTCGCTGGATATTTAAAAACAACTACCAAATTAATTATGTTTGAATCTTTCCGAACATTCACAATGCCATTTATAATCAAATTACTTGGCAATATTTTCCAATTATTTTTAAATGAAAATTTTAACGACGTGAATTTTTACTGCGTTAATCTCATTTCGACGATAAACGGTACGAAATGAGCTCGTTATCGAAGCTCTTTTCGTTCGTTTAGCGAAGACTTTTCTTTGGGCAAAGGAACTGCTTTGTGCCTCTTTCGGCAGCTATTTTTCGCTGAAATCCTGCTCTGCTGCTCCCTCTATTAAACACGACATAAAAAACGCATTATTGCATTACGTTTAACTTTAACACATCAAACACGATTTCGTGCTCCAAATGAGCTCAAAAACGGAGTTGTATTTCTGTTCGATCTTATTAGTCTGTTCCTACTTCCGCTCTTTATGTAAAGTAAAATTTAAGTGCTCGAACAGGAAATGGATTCACTTTCGACTTCATGAGGTATTTTTTTTATTAGGAAAATTTTCTACCTGGAAATTCCACGGATAGAACCGTAAACCGGGAACAAATTTAGGCTTGTTAAATACGCATATCACGGTTGTGTAACGCCAAGTACAATTCCGGGAGACCTAACCGTGGGTCAAGGCAACCGCAGAAAGAAGTCGCAGGACTCAGGCAACATATACCGATTTTATTTTTTTAAATGAGTTAGGAAAAAGCCGTCTAAATAATTTTCAATTAAAGAAACATTTGTTCTTAAGGTGGAGGGAGTGTGACAAGACGCTATTTCATCCGTGAACTCTCACGTGTGTGTAAAATGGGTTTTGGGTGAAATAAATACAATTTTAGTAATATTTGTTTTTGGATCGGATTAGCAAAATCGAGACAATTTATTTATGCATAAATTCAAAATTTGGTGTAAGGGTTATGACGGATTTGTCCAATGAGATATGTCGAATTGGAAAAGTAAAGAATTTTTAAAATTTCGAATTCTCAGAATTAAAAAAAATTGATATATATATATATATATATATATATATATATATATATATATATATATATATAATTTTTCAGTTTTTATTTATTTATAGAATTTTAGTATTCCAAATTTGTTGTAATTGTTTAACATTTGGACATTCTTGGAAGTTTGCTAGTTTGGAATGTGATTTTTACTTATTTTTTTATTTTAGAAATGTCGGAATTTTTGAAATTTTAAGAATTTCTGGATTTGCACTTTTTCCAAAATGAATTATTTGTAATTTTGATCATATTCGGATTTTTTTGAAATTTATAGAAATTTAGCCGCTTTCGGAAATTTCAATTTGTTGGACTTATTAAAGGTTTTCGATTTACTTTATTTTTTATATTTGAATTTTATAAAATTTAGAAAGATTTGGAATACAAATTTTTTGTAATTTTTGGAGTTTTTCGATTTACAATTTTAGATATTTTTGAAATATTTGGGCTTATTGGAATTTTTAATATTTTTTTAAGTTTTCGACATTTTAGGAATTTTTCGAATTAAACTTTTTTAAATTCATTGAATTTTTTGGCATTTTTGTAATTATTTGAATTCTTTTAATTTTTGGAAAAGTGTAGATTTAAAAAAAATGGCTTATATTAAATGCTCAAAATGTTAGTTTTTTTATGCTTGGCATTTTTGGAGTTTAAAAATAAGTATTACATTTTTGCGATTTGGATCTCCTGTCTTCGAGAACTTTAGCTCTTCAGCTTTGAATTGTCATCAAAATGTTCAGTATTCCATAGATTATTGACACGAATGGGAGAATATCAATTTCCTTAAGATCTGGTAATTAATATTTTCTAGCATTTATTATAGTAAACATTCATATATTCTTATATTATTTAAAAACCAATATCGAATAGATGACAAATTTTGAATAAAAATAATTTAACGCGTTTCTAATTTTCAAGGAAACGATCGATTAGATGAAAAGATACGGAGTAAATAAAAAGTGATGGAGGGAGAAATTTTGAAGTTAAAACGTAATAGGTTGGAAGCAGGACAGGAATAAATGCGCATGTGAAAAAACTAAACGTAATATGAAAGAAAAGATAATTTATTAGGGAACTAAAAAGTGTTTTAGAAATATCGCGAGGGAGAGAGGAATATTTTCATTGGAGTATGGAGAGAAGGAAATGGGAACCTGAGAAACAGGAGACGAAAGCGATAGCTTGATGCATACGGAGAAAGGTTGCGGAAGGATATCAGCGCACAGTTTGTCGAGGAAAGCGCAAAGGTTCAAAAAAAGGGAGAGAGGAGGAGAAAGGGGTTAGGCGAGAGAAAGGAGGAAGCTGAGTGACGACGCAAACTGCATGCAACGAGGTCACACATTTAATTCCCCCGCGAGGTCTAACGCTGCCGCATTATACACGTGTGCGCGGGAGAGGAGTCGGGGGGAGGTGTAAGGAGGACAGGGGGCGAGAAAGAGTGAGGAGGGAAAGTAAAGCGAGTGGTAGAGGGATATATATTTAAAAGATTGAGACGAGGAGTTTGGGTACGGGGCTAGAGTTTTTTATTTCATCTTTGGCCTTCCGTGTTTTTATTTTGCTCCTTCACTTCCTTTAAATTTAGGGCATATACATTAATAAGGCAATTGTGCTGCGATAATGAGATTTGCATATGAAAGGTGAGGTGGGGGAGGTATGTATATATGTGTGTATATCATCATCATCGTAGGTAGTCTGTCCGTTGACAGATCCGTGATTATATATATATATAAACATAAATATATATATATATTCATTCGTTCATTCATGATTTTCAACCTAAGATTGGTTTGACATGACTAGGGAATAAACACACATGATGTGTGGTTTCCCGTTGCCTTCCACATCAGACACACACACATGAGTGATGAAATATGAATTATGAGTACGAACACAAACATCCATGCCCTTGGCGGGATTCGAACCCGCGACCTCAGTGATGGTAGGCCAACGCGCTAGCCCTTCCGCCACCGGGGCCGGCCATATATATGTCTCTCTTGTGCTGACGAAGGGATCATCCCGAAAGCTCTAACCTATACAAATGTGTCTCGCCAACACCCCAGCGGCTCTACTTCTGGTAAGTGCTCACTTGGTTTCCTTCAACACCTAGTTGCCCTAAATATCCTTACTTACCTTTCCTCTTCCTTAGTATTTATATATATATATATATATAGTTTTTTAATCGGAGAGCGCTCTGGAGCATTTCCCTCACGGGACTCGAATCTACGAACCTACCGGTGAGACAATCGCTCCACTTGGCCATTGAGGTCTGGGTTGAATGGGGTGGTCGGGGGGGGGGGGGGGGGGGGGGGGAAGAAACGCAAAAAGCGTGAGATAGGCGGGTAAAGTGAGCTAACAAATGGTGGAGCTAAAACAAAAACGGAGAAAGGTTGAAGCGGAAAAGAAGTAGAAAAAAGTGAAGCATGAAAGATTTGAAAGGATGCGGAGAGACGGGTTGCTAGGAGAAAGGGGGTGGCCGGGAAATGGGGGGATTATCGTAATAAATAGGACGCCGGATCAGAAAAGCGTTGACGCAGAACCAAGTGATTGGATTTCGGCGTGGGTCGCAGTGGAAGTTAATGAAAGGGATAAAGGAAATCGGCTAAAAATCTACGGAGCGAATGAGGTGGGAAGGGGAATTCGTGATAGAATGCATAGGAGGAGCAATGGAGGGAATATTTTTTTATAATGAGAATGGAGGGAATGACGCGGATATTAACGAAGGGGAAATCGAGCGAAATGAGAAATGGCACCAAAGAGGAATGTGGGAAAGTAATTTCAAGGAAGTGAATTGAAGAAAAGAATGAAATTCTTAGAAAAAATCTTCTAATTCGTTACATTTAACAAAATTATAATATTCTCTGACGAGGTAGCGTTTGAGAGGAAAATTAGAACCGCAATTCTTGTGATCGATTTTAAATTTATTTCTTTTAAAATTATGAAAACAAAGGTTAAATAGATAGATAGTAAGGGAAAACCTAGACATGCGCCATTTTACAACAATACTATTCAAAATGTCGCGCTTAGAAATGATCGTCACAGCAACCTGGCAGATAATAATAAAGAAAACTAAGCAACTAGATCCTCAGCGCATGACAGTAAGAGAAAAAGAAAATTCGATCGAAATAGCGGAGAAAAAATTAAAATATAACGAGACGGGCGGAAAGGAAGAAAAAGAAGTCGGCATTTAATGATACAGAGAGAGAGAAAGGGATGTAACGGAGGAATCCAGCCTGGAATATATGCACAGAATTACCAAGTCAGAGAGAAGAGCAAAGGATTCAACGGGGGACGTATCTCAGGAAGGGAAGAATATAACGAGGAAAAACGGAAAAAGAAGAAAATCCTGAAGCGGAAAATTGGGAGGAGGAGGATGAAATGCGAAGAGATTAGATATAATAATAAGAAGGGCAAGAGATAGAGAGAGAAGAGAGTGAAAGAGAAAGACATCGAGTCGGCATAACCCGCGGAAACGTAACAGGAACGAAACGGAAGAAAAATTATAATGTCGAGCCGAGTGGAAAGGGACGTAAAGAGATTGAGGGAGTGGAAAACGAGAGAAAAACGCCCCTGGCGGGAAATTACGTCAAACGGGAGGAAGGCTAAAGGAGAATGGAACTGGATTGAAACAAAACTGATCGTGGAAACGGAGGAAGAACTGGAAACGTTAGGGGAAAAAATCGGTACGACACACAATGTACAAACTTTCTCATATATTAATGCGTTGCTTAGTTATCCTTAGAAAATGAAATTCGTATCAGCCGGTTTTTAGAAAATCCAAATTTTGTTAAAGTTGCCCAAGAATAAACTAGTCTAATATTCCTTCATTGAGAAAAATGAAATATGTAGTAATATTGCAGACGTATACTCAATTAACGGTACGAAATTTGATCAAAATCGTTAAAGCCATTTTTGAGAAAATCAAATTGTTGTTAAAAATGCGTAGAATAAACTTCCCTTAATTATTGAGCAATGTCAGCCGTTTATTCGTAGCCTCTGCACTGTATGATAGAATGCCTAAGAACGAGATTTCATTCATTTTCGCTCTAACGTTTAGGCTCCAGAGCCAGTAACAGACTGGCAGACAGACACTTTTTCGGATTCAGTTACACCTAAAACGTATACTTCCGTAAAAATCTCATGGTCGAATTTTTTCGCGATAACAATACTTTCTCAATATACCTCGTATATGAGAAAGTAAAAACACTTGGGACGGAAGTAGGTTATTCGAGTGTGGGAAGAGAGTAGGATGAGGAGAAAGGGAAGTTGGATTAGAGAGGCGAGAAAGGGAAATAAGGGCGTAAGAAAAGGTGAAGAATTGATGAAGAGGACGCGGATGGAGGGAGACAAGGGTTTAGGAATCTTGATAGACGGTGTGGGGAATAGGACGGGGAGGTGAAGATGGACGGGGAACTGGAAAGTGAGGAGGGAGTAGAGAACGTGAGGGAGAATGAGGAAGGAAAAGAAGGGCACGTATTCGACAAAAAAATTTTTGTTTGTATTCCTCAAGGACGAAGAAAGGAAAAAATATCCATCGCAGGAAGAGGACCCAGAAAGGAGCAGGGAACAAAGACTGAACGGTTCAAGTAAGGGAATGTTGGTAGTGGTGTTGGGTGTAGTAGGATCTATGGAGGAAATGGAGAGGAAAGAAGGACCGGAGGGGGGGGGGGGTGAGATGGAAGGATGGAAAACATTAATGGGGAGAGTGGGATTATGCTGGGAATGGGGTGAAGGAATTAGAGTGATGGAGGAGAAGTGAGAGGGGGGAAGTGGGAGGGGGGAGAGGGAAAAGAAAGAGGTCGATCGACCCGAGCTCCGGAGGGAATGAAAAGGGAAGGAGTGGGGGTGTGAACGGGATGGAGAAGGGGGGAGGGAGATAAAAGGATGGGGAACGGAGTGTTTGGGTGTTAAAAAACACCCGAGTTTTTAAGAACTAGAAGGACGGGCGGACCACGTAGGTGGTGCACAGTTACTCCGGCGTTAATAAGAGTCGGAAGGTGGAGAAAATGCCAGTTTAGACGGTGGTGACCTCTCGTTTCCCTTTTTGCAAGTTCCGGAAGAGTTTTGAAGATGGCCAATGCTGTAGATTCGGATATGTCGACTTATCGTGAAGAGAAAATACGCGTTCGTGTTCAATGGAATTGATTTCCTGTTGAAATATGACATTAAGGGTTTATTATCGACCCATCGATTCCGATGCTTTAAAGCGGTGGTTCCCAAACTGGGGGGCGTGTGAGAGTTCCAGTGGGAGGAAGTGGGGGGGGGGGGTAGCTAGGCCGTGATAAAAAAATCAATTTTTAATGTCGAATTCGGCCGAAATATGATAGTTTAAACGTATTTTTCAGGCTTCACAACATGTACCAGATACATGGGTAAAACGATTACGAGTTAGTTCATCATGAATAATGATGTAAATGCGAGTGCAAAGGATTATATTTATTCCGATCAAAAACATAGTGGGGCGTGACAGCTTAGTGAAAAGCAAAAGGGAGGCATCATATGAAAAACTTTGGGAACCACTGCTTTAAAGGGATGATGCGTGGTTCATCAATAATGGTGATTTCAACCGCCATTGATGATTGAAGATAGCAGAAAGTACCCGCATTGATGAGGTACTGAAGAGGACTGTCTTTAATTTTAAATTATCAGTTAGCGTTGCAAAAATAGGTGTTGATGGAGAAATTTTACATCTCCTAAAGCCTATTATCAGTAATAGTTCTCCTATAAAATGTAATTTGAACTCGTTTAACCGTAGAGTACTAACGATAATTTACCCATACTAAATACTAACGATGAGTAAAATTTACGCTCAAGTGCTTAAAGTTGTTTTAAATGGAGGTATTTTCATAGTTTTGCTTTTTCTAATTTATTTTGTTAAAGTTAGGTTTACATTTTATAATCTTCATTTGTAAAATTAATAGAAATATACAAAATAATAGCAAAAACTGTCAAAACAAAATTAATGGCATGCATTTGTAGAGAAAAATACTATAACCTCCTTTAAACATTTTTAATTTAGAAAATCCTATTTATGTTGTTCATATAAAGAAAAAAACTATTTTCTCCTTCTATGGGCAAGTGTGGCACAGTTTTTTCTGATGTTCACCACAAATTGGCTTGTTACAGGCTTCACAATAGATAGTGGTAAACCTTCTCTTGGAGTAGTGACAGTAGCTGCAATATTTTCTCTGTCCTTTTTGTAAGGGGACCAATGGTTGTTCTTCAGTGGTGTTAAGGACTTTTTGTATTGTGGTCTTCAGGTTCTTGCTCAGTCTTGGAATTTGAAACTCGCTGCATCTGCCAAGGACTTGTAAGTTGCTTATGCAGTTCTAACATGAAGTTCAATCTTGACAGAGGTGTTTGAGTTGTACCTGGTGTATTTTTGAAGAACTGATGGACATATATTATATAGGAATTTACTGCCGCTATATTCAAGATGTTATAAAACATATATTTTACGTAAATACTACAAATACTAACAGTGCGTAAAATAGATGCAGAGGCTTAAGACAAAATGGCTCTAGGGTTGAGTCAAACACTTAGCGAGAATGTTCTTCAACGGAGTCTAACGTCTTACTAACTGAAGAAAGCACTACTGGAGACAAAGCGCTCAAGGACGTAGGAGTGGGGAGTTACAAACAAAAACAGGAGAGAGTGCGTAAATTTTACTCATACTTAGTATTCTAGGTTTAATAGAACCGTGTTAGACAAAAATGTGTTATCCTAATTGATTCAGTTGTCTGCGTCTCTTTTTCATTTAATAATGTTTCGGTAATTCGTCTAAAGTAATTCGGTATCACATTTCTACTGTGAGAATGATGTGATGGTTGCTTAACTTGTCCATCACAATAATTGGATAAATCTACCTCGAAATTCACAACAAATTGACTTTGTTGCTAATATTAAAACGAGCAAAAGCGGAATTAACGGTTTATTCCGAAAGCAGAAAAGTTTATACTGAAAAAGAATGAAGGAATACTAAAATAATTTTTAAAAATGCCTTTGATGACAACCTCCAATAGTTAACTGTAAAAATCACAAGTTAACACGGTTTTCTTTACCACTAATTTTTTTTATTTCGGCAATAATATCTCGTAAAAGAAATATTAACACTTAAGTTTTCGTATCTGCATAAACATAAAATTCTTGCCAATGTGAAGTTTTTATCCACGAAATCTCTTGCACGCAGTTTTTATAACGTTAACCTTTTTCGCAATTAGGCATTGCAATGGTTTCCCTTAACGGGAGATAAAACCCATTCCCAGCATAAAGAGATTGGTTTGCAGTCGCTTTAAAAAAAGAGTCGAACCTTAGCCCAACCATCGGGTAAAGTTCGTTTGAAATTGCTCACAAAATGTCCGGCAGACATTGCAAAGTGGTTCTTTAACCATAGAATCCAATCGTGTAGCGGAAGTCATTCTATCGAGACCTCCTCTTACGGCGCTCACCAACACGGCCTACTGCTATACAGATAGAGCATAGGGAGAGAGAGAGAGAGGCGCCATTTAATCTAACTCCCGCTCTCTCTGCACACTCGCCAAAGAATCGAACAATACATCGGAGGGCCTCTTTAAAGAGGATGTTCCCGAAACTTTATCGTGAATCAAGAACTCGGACAAAAGGCGCCCTCAATCCGACCAACCCGACCCAACCGACTGAACTTGGGTTGCTCCCTCTCTTTCCCTCTTCCCAGAAAGACAAACTGTCTTCGGACCGAACTTCCATCCCTTAAACATCCTCTCTTTCTCTCCCTCGACGCATCCTGTTCCTTTTCGCGCTTGTTCTCCCCTCCGAATCCCAACTCTCTCCCAAAAACCCCACCCACCCACGCTGGAAGCAGACGTCCCCTTTCTCTCTCTCTCTCTCTCACTCTTCTCTTTTCGGCTGCGTAGAAAGGGAACCACGCCCAATTCACGCCGCGAGGAGGACTACCGCAGCCGAATGGGAAACCCTATACATAAGGAGGCTCCTTTTGTGAAGAGCGGTAAAGTGGGAGAGAGAGAGAACTTGCTTCTTTCGTCCTGGGATGAGGAGGTCCTCTCCCCCACCCACGTAGAATGTCCCCCTGGCGGACAATTTGCGAGGGGTTAATAAATAAGAATGGGGAAGGGCGCGACTAGTTCCTCCTTTACTTCAATGAAAAGGGTGGCGCGAAGGGAGAAGAAAAGGAAGATTTGGGTGGTTTTGTAGAGTGAAGGAAAGAGGATGCATGGAGGTCGGTAGAATGTGGTGTGCGAGGAAGAGAGAGAGAGAGAGAGAACATAAGGAGGCATGATGGGTTGAGAGAGAGAGAGAGAGGGTGCGTGGGAGTCTTTGAAGAAATCGTTTAAAAGCTTTCTCATCCTGAAGTTCTAGAGTTCAACAAGGATATACGCCTTCCGAATAAGAAAGTATTAACAGAAGCGTTAAGCGTGAAATTCTCCTGAAGTCGTCCATCAAACGATTTATCCTTCGTTGGAAATTTGTCGAGCTAGGCTCACGGATAAAAATTAATTCTAGAATAAACATCCAATTATTAAAAAAATTGAAAAATGAAGTACTCGTCTTAGATAACTCCTCATAACGCCGTATAAGGAGATGTCTAAGAAAAGTACAGTTAACTTTTCAATTTTACAAACTTAACACAAGAATGCCCAGTGGAGTCATTTTGACTCGTTCAGGAAGTTTCTGTTATCGTTACTTCTCTTACGCGAAGTGTAGGAAAAAAACCTCTCGTGACTTTTAATCATTTTCAAGGCCAAACACGCTGGAAAAATATTGAGTGCGATTAATGATTTTTTGGCGACATATTTCATGATTTACCTTTAATGCCCGAGGGAGTCATTTTGACTCCTTGCTTAGTCTTAGGCATTTATAAGGGCAATACTCATGCGAACGCTTGAGATTTTTGTTTGTTTTTTGATTTTTCGATTTTATGCATGTATGTGCTCACCTACAGCGCATTCCTGACCTTCCCCCTATCCTCCCTCTCCTCCCCTTACTCTCTAGTGTAGTGATGTACTCCCTAGTGTAGTGTCGAGATGACACCGTTTATCGAGGAAAAGCGAGTAAGAATGTGGTTCTTCTAAGCACGCTGCATCCAAATGTTTACATCTCAGAAAATCTCAAGAAAACACCTGAAACTGTCAAATGCTACAATGAAACCAAGTGCGGCGTGGACATCGTCAACCAAATGGCGAAAAAGTATTCCACCAGGACAAGCTCTAGAAGATGGCCTGTTCACTCTTACAAAATACTCTGGATCTGCAGTCATAAATGCTTGGGTATTATACAAGGAAATCACAGGAGAGAAAATTAGCCGACGGGAGTTTCTCCAGAATTTGGCGACGGAGCTGGCACAGCCAAATATGGAGTCAAAAGGTCTTTTACCTCTTGATCCATCAGAGGAGGAAGAAACAGAGAAGGCTGGTATGAGCACAACTAAATACTCTCAGGTAAAGAAACATAGCAAGAAAAACTTCACCATTGGAGTTTGCAGGCAATGTAGAAAGGCGGTTTGCGGAACGTGCAGCGCTAAGGTACACTACATATGTAGAAGGTGTGCAGATGATTAGACATATGTAGATTTTCAGCTTAAAAATTATTGTGTATTAGTTACTGCTTTGAGTGTATTTACAATTGTTTGAGACATTATTTGTTATAGAAAAAAGTAACGTCTGTTTTTAGACAATTAATGCTAATAAAGTGTTTACAATATTGTACTTTGATATGACTGAGAGTTCCAAATTATGTCCACAATATATCCAAATGACATGTTTGTGACCATAAATGACCTGCAAGAGCGTAAGACAAAAAATTACAGCCCTAAAGGGCTTGAAAATTTCAAAATAAGGAAGAAAATTCAAAAGGAGTCAAAATGACTCCCTCGGACATCCAAAGGAGTCGCCAGTGCCGGGCATCCTAGTGTTAAGTGCTTATTTCTGTACTCTTATTCATTGTTTACCATAATCCAAACGTGAATATGGAAAATTAAGGCTATTTTAATGTAACTTTTTGATTTTTGGGGTTTTTATTGGATAAAATTGTTACATGTATCCATCGGAGATAAACTTGACAATGTTGAGCTTCCGTCAAACGAGTAAATTTTGTTGTGTTTAAACGGGCTTGAAAACAGTCCATAAAACTATTTTTTCACATTTCAGTGCACTGCAACAATTAAGCAAGAATTGAAATTTTAAAAACACAATACTGTTAGTTCACAAATAAGAAATAAAGGGAAACCTCGACGCGAGTGGGGATTGAAATTTGTAAGGGAAACTGCAAAAACCAAAATAAAATTTTTGTTATTTGTTCGTATAGGAAAAATGATTTATAATGCATATTTCAGGAAAATAAAATAAAGAAAATATCCATTGCGAGAAGAAACTGAAACGTATTTCCTTTCTAGATGAAAACTGGCAACGTCTTTTAGTCGTAAGATAAACTGCTATCTACGACATCGCATTACACATAAAATCAATGAATGTTAATTTTAAATCTGGGAAGCGGAAGATTGAGAAGTGAACGGATCCGATTAAGTGAAGAACAACCAAAATCTGAACTAAATCGTGTAGCAGGTTTAGCCAGGGATGGAAGTTCATGGAGAGCTTTCCAACAAATGTTGGTTCCCAAACTGGGGGGGGGGGGCGTGAGACCATGAGGGAAAATGGGATTTTGTGTCAATTTTTGCTGAAAAACATTATTTACATTACCACAACCATATTATAATTGTTAATTAAAGTACGTATATTACATTGAACAGTGTTTTGTTCAATTGGAAATTTTCAATTTAATTTCACGTTTTTATGTTTATTTTTCATTATTACGGTATGTATGCACAGATGCATGCTGTGAAATAATTACGCGTTGGTTGATCAAGAGCAAGAATACAAATTTGTTAAAAAATATTTGTATAATAAAATATATGAGAAAAATTTGCTACTAAATAACCAATAAATCGAAAACGAACAATAATGTTAAGTACGCGTGTTCCGCCTTGAATTCATTAAGGGGGAGGGGGAGCGTGAGAGTTTAGTGAAACCCAAAAGGGGGACGTCATGTCAATAAGATGGGGAACCACTGTACTATCTGGATGGATGAGTTAGGGAAGGGTTTTTGGAAGTTACGGCTCAAAGATGAGCGGCAAAGCGTTCAATAATGGCCTCAAAGAACGTTCGATTTATCATAATTTCTGCCAAGATAATCAAAATCAACTAATTGAATTTGAAGGTTATTAATTTTGATTTTAAATACATATAAATTCTTTTTAGGCGCGTTTCTCTTTCAGCATGTTCGTTCTCGGCTTCTACAGAACGGATTTTCATTAAATTTGATATTAAGGATTTACAATAAAATATAATAAGAGACTCGCATAAATGAATCACGTACGCCAATCAGTGGCACCACTTCGCTAGTGACAAAAAATGAACTTTCCGTCATATCTCGTAAAGTATTGGTCATATCAAAATAGTTTTCAAATAAAACTTGTAGAACTAGTAGAGTATTTATTTTCTATTTTTATCGTCAGAATAGCCGTTATCGAGAAAATCAAATTAGAAAGTCGGCCTTGATAGACGGATGGTTATAGTATCTGCCAACGGTTACTAAGGTCGCTGGTTCGAGTCCCGCCTTGGACATGGATGTTTGTGTTTGTCAGGTTTAGATGTAAGAATGGACATTAATGTCTAAATATCGATCTAATAAAGACGGCTTATTCGCATTGAACTTAGAATATTTATTGCTTGGTTACTTCATGTTGCTAACATAAACAATCTCAAAAAATACGTTTAATTTCCATACGTGTTCATGCAATACATTTTAAATAGGAATAAAATGGATTAGTATTTATGACGAAGAAAAGAGCTTTACAACGCCATTTCCCTTACGTATACGTAAATCATTTCTTTCAAATACTCCACTGCACGAAACATTTGTGATACGTTGTACACTTTCCTAACTTGTTTAACATTATTTGAAAAGTATAAGATATAATTTTGATGGGCCGATTAACATTTATATACAGTAAAACTCGTTTATTACGAATTTGAGGGGACCGACTCATTGCTTCGTTATAAGCGTGACTACGTTATATACGAGAAACATGGTTTTTGGCCTATACATCCCATATAACACGTATACACATACAGTAAAAGCTGCGCTATCCTGCTATTTAGAACCGGCCACCCTTAGATACCGGCAATTACACAAATACAATTCATTTTGTATTTCTTTTTCATTTTTATGAATTTTTGTCTGAATAGTATAAGTGTAATACCACAACTTCCACTTTAAAATTTCTTAAAATATAAGATGTATATATATTAGTACGTATTTACTCCGTATACTTCTGTGGCTGCCGAGTAAGCATGGCGTTTTTGGTTACGTAAGCCATTTTCATTGTCTAGATGTTTTGGTGTACTTCTACAATTTCCAGTTTTATCGCTTTTTATTATTTAAAAAATTACCCATCCATTGAATATTGCATCAAAATAAATACCTAAAAGCAAGGAACAGGAGAGAAAAGGTTGATTTAACGCTAACACGAAATCTGGAGCTGATCAAACGAATTGAAAAAGGAAAAAATAGAGCAGCCATAGCAAAAGAATTCAACATCGGATCTTCCACGCTCAACGATATCAAGGCTCATAAGGCTAAATTAATGAAATTTTTGTCATCTTCTGAGACGAGTAAATCAATTAATAAACATCATACGCTTCATAAGCCAAAAATTGAGGAACTGGATAGAATATTATATGACTGGTTTTCACAGAAATGTTCTGAAGAATTAAATAATTTCGTCCTTTTCTAATAGAGTAAATAAAGGTAAATAAGAAAGATAAATAAGAAAGATATAATCCAATAAATTCAATTTTGGGAACAGGTTCACTGCGGTAAACCCAAAACTTCCCGGACGCCCTAAACTTTTCAATAGTCTTTTTGTTTTGCATGTAAGCTTAGCAACGTATTAAATAAGAATGGGTAAATAGTGTCTATATCTAACTACGTGTGGAAGAATTAAAATGGAAAATGCAAACCCCATGCATAGTTATGTTTGGGGAGTACGGTAGTGAACCTAAGCCCAATTTTGTTTAGTAATTGCTAAATTTGCGATGTCAAAATCGAAAAACGCTCACCTAACCGGATATTTCTCCTAATCGGCTTTCCTCAATCACCAAGATAGCCGAATAACACAGCTTTTACTGTATTTGCAGTGAGTCGACTTCAATACCGTACTTACATATGCAAAGAGATGCTTATCAACTTCGCGGCATGTAAAATGTTCGACTGCTATTACATACGATTTTTAAATGGTCAATTAATATTATTTACATAAATTAATTTACATAAACATTTCAAATTTTTAATATCAATTTCAAAACAAAGGGAGGGTGGAAATTCGTATGGAAGGGGTAGATGGAGGAAGGGGACCTCTACGAACAAGTGCGCGGTAAACGGGCGGAAACTATTCATTACTTATCGCTCTGCTCGCCAAAATTCGTTATATATGAGGCATTTTTTGCCACGGGACCAAATATTTGTTCGTTACAGCCGAGAATTCGTAAAATGCGTGTTCGTTATATCCGAGAAATTTAACCAATGCCCTTATGGAGAAGTTCAAGGGACCGAGACATTTCTTCGTTATAGCCGAGATTTCGTTTTAGGCGTGATCGTTATAAACGAGTTTTACTGTATATACATATACATATATATATATATATATATATATATATATATATATATATATATATATATATATATAAAATCATCATTGGGCCGCAGAGAAAGTTAAAAAAACGTGAAATAGTGGAAGGTGTTTATTTTTTGGAAAGATATATTTGCCTTCATTGTTTCATATTTCATGCAACATTTGTAAAATAAATAGGAAACGTCACCAGTGTTATTAGTGTGCGTATTAAATAAAATATCTGTAATCGTCATGTAGTTAATAATCTCGCATTTTTTATTATAAAATCGTGAATAGCTGTTCACTTTATGTAAACGTATTTTACAGTTTGTTCCTTGTAACGCAGGATAAATGAGTGAATAAATTTTGACATCCTTGTACTGCTAACAGGCCGGAAGTTGGTTAAATTTTCTCCCATCCATTACATATTTTCCGTATTTATGTACTTAAAAGTCTTTATTGTTTTTCAGTCCGTATATCGATGGAATTGCTAAAATTGAAATTGTAACAAAAGGATGAGTGAGATAAAGTCGAGGTTTTCAGGTTACATTCTCCAACTGGTGCTATTTGTTTCACTTTTTATTTTGGTGAACTCTCTCATTCAAATACCACCTTATATTACCTCGTTTCCGCATTTAACGTTTTCGTAAACTTTGTGCAAAACATCATTAGGCTATCATTAAGCGCATTTTCACTGGTTTGCCTCTAAGTACCCTTTTCTAGAATTTGTATTTCATGTATTATGACGATAAAGCCCTTTCTCCACGCCACAGTTTTTCTCCA